>OZ012673.1:1713208-2313208 GCA_963942505.1 Lordithon lunulatus | reverse complement strand
ATGAATAAATGAATAAATGAATAAATGAATAAATGAATAAATGAATAAATGAATAAATGAATAAATGAATAAATGAATAAATGAATAAATGAATAAATGAATAAATGAATAAATGAATAAATGAATAAATGAATAAATGAATAAATGAATAAATGAATAAATGAATAAATGAATAAATGAATAAATGAATAAATGAATAAATGAATAAATGAATAAATGAATAAATGAATAAATGAATAAATGAATAAATGAATAAATGAATAAATGAATAAATGAATAAATGAATAAATGAATAAATGAATAAATGAATAAATGAATAAATGAATAAATGAATAAATGAATAAATGAATAAATGAATAAATGAATAAATGAATAAATGAATAAATGAATAAATGAATAAATGAATAAATGAATAAATGAATAAATGAATAAATGAATAAATGAATAAATGAATAAATGAATAAATGAATAAATGAATAAATGAATAAATGAATGAATAGCAATAAGGCAGACAAATATAAGTTTTTGCTATAAATTAAAGTAGTGATAGTGCGCCACTTTTTTTGTAACTCAGTGTATATAAACTGCAATAAATTATTATTATTATTATTATGCGCGATCTACTAATTGCACTACTTGTTATGAATATATTGAAAAACTATCGGTTACAAACTATTTATTTATTATTTTTATGTCTTAATTTTATCAATAAATGTATTATATGTACAAATAAGCATATTTCTGCTAATTCATGTAGTTGTCTGTGGATTTTTTTGTAATATTTATTTATAAATCTTTTTGAATCTTTAAATAGTACCCATAATGCTATTGATTTGTTTACATATGAAATGTTTGCTAAATGATCGCTACAAAATTGAGCTGTTTTATTAGTCTGAATCTATGTCTATTTAGCTGTTGAATTCGATTACGATGACGATCCTGACTCGGAGAGCCCCAAGGAGCTAAACCCGCCAGGTCCGGATGAAATTAAGGACGGGCAGTGGATGGGGGTGACTGTAAAGTCACAGAAACCTGGTGGCACGGTGATGGTTTGCGGACACAGGTACATCACTAGCACAGACTTGTCGCAAACCCATCACGGACTCGGCCTGTGCTATTCACTGACCAGCGAGTTGAAGTACGAGTCGCAGTGGGAGCCATGCAAGGGACGACCAATGGTTTCGTAAGTAACTAATATTTAGATGTCTATTTTTTCTGGTGTGACAATTAATAATTGATAATGATAGGTAACTTTATATAATCTTTTGAATCTCTTATCCCCGTATTCACCGACGTTCCAGAAATCTATCAATAGCTATTGAACCCATAAGTATTCGTTGTTATAGCAACAATGAATATTATCTAGGGAATGTAGTTACTTTAGATTCTCTCTATTGGAAATACTGAATAATTAAACAAAAGGTATCATCAAAGCTCTTGTACAGTAATACTGTCATTATTTAATAATGACGTATTATTGATCATGTAAAGTGCCTTTTATAGCAACAATAAATACATTATCTAGAAAATGTAGTTACTTTAGATTATCTCTATTGGAAACACTGAATAATTAAACAAAGCTACAATCGTAAGCGCTACTCAAGGTGTTTGACATATGTTTTGGCATATTCTGTTACAATGCCGTTGTCATTCTATCCATTCAATATCTTATGGGACCTATGGGGCACAATGCCCGTATTCACCAACATCCCATTCATCCATTCACCAACATTCCATAAACTTTATAGGTCCCATACGCTATTGAATGGATAAATTGATGTCATTGTGACAGAATATGCCAATACAAATGTCAAACACCTTGAGTAGCGCTTACGATTGGAGCTTTGTTTAATTATTCAGTGTTTCCAATAGAGAGAATCTAAAGTAACTACATTCCCTAGATAAAATTCAACACCTTGAATAGCGTTTGCGGTTGGAGCTTTGATGACACCTTTTGTTTAATTATTCAGTGTTTGCAATAGAGAGAATCTAAAACCACTACAATCCCTAGATCATGTATTTATTGTTGCTAATACTTATGGGTTCAATAGCAATTGATAGATTTATGGAACATCGGTGAATAGGGGTGTGAAGATTGTCTACAATCTTGTTTGATTTAATTTAATTTGTTAACTTCTTCCATTTAGTTATGTTTCATGCAATTTCTGTCGCTTCTCCTTCATTTTTTCTTCAATTCTCTTTCTATTCTCTTATTAAATTGTTATACCATAGCGAATTTAACAAGAACAAGTACAAATGCAGCTAAAATTTCAGAGAGCATCAGCAATTCGGTTTCTGTCAAGCGGGCACCAGTTTGGCTCTTCTAGCCGATGGTACAGCTCTAATAGGCTCCCCTGGCCCGTACACGTGGCGTGGCACTATGTTTGTAGTGACAGTGGTTGGGGCTTTTTTGGAAAGAGATAAAAATATATATTTAGGTCCTCTAAACGACAAGTCGGAGCCAATCAGCAAATACAGCTATTTAGGTATGTACTCTACATTTTTTAGACTGCACGTAAAATGTCTCGGACGATAAGTAAAATTTGGAAACATTCATTTCTAGTATTATATTTATTTTTATTCTTAATTTTGAAGTTAAATTATTTCTACATGAATTCGTATCATCTAAAAATAATAACACACACCTATCGATTTAATGTTAGAAATATTATAGTTTTATGATCGTCCAGATGAATATTGCTTTTAAATCTTGAATGTAATTTAAAAGCAATATTCTTCTTGACAATCATAAAACTAATAAACATAAAATCGATAGGTGTGTGTTATTATTTTTACATGATACGAATTCATGTAGAAATAAGTTAGCATGCGAAATAAACTATAAACCGAAATTTATAAACAACCGGTATTCTTTAAAAAAAAATTTCATCACACTTTGTAAATTTGAAAAAGAAACAAAATTTCTCTCAATTTAGGTATGAGTGTAACTGCTGGGCGTTTTTTCGACAAAAACAAAACTGCGTTTGCGTCCGGCGCCCCTAGATCCCACCATCACGGACAAGTCTATATTTTTAACAAAGCCAAAGATGTTATTATGAACATCTCGTTGATTGTAAACGGGGAGCAGTTTGCATCAAATTTCGGGTATGAAATGATCGCTACGGATGTTAACAATGATGGGTAATAATGTTTTTTCTATACACGACCATTGGAGTTGTTTGAACGTTTTTATTTTGTAGTTATGATGATTTATTTGTCGCGGCGCCATTTTACTACAATAAGACTATCGGAGGAGCTGTTTATGTTTATTATAATCTCCGAAATTGCACAATGGATTTTTGTCCGTACGATCAAATCCTCACCGGGCCTACCGAGTCACGGTTTGGGTTCTCTATGACATCATTAGGTGATATTAATCATGATGGGTATATTGATGTGGCCATTGGAGCTCCATATGAGCAACCCAATGGAGCGATTTATATTTATTTGGGCGGGAAGAATGGTATTAATCCAACTCCATCACAGGTAAGAATAATTCGATTCTAAGCACTTATATGCCGATAAAATGCGTGCTTAAAGACCGTTTTAGACAAGATAATTTCTTGACACAAAAGTTAAGGTCGTTTTAAACAAAACAATTTCTTGATTCAAAAGTTAAGGTCGTTTTAGATAAGACAATTTCTTGACTCAAATGTTAAGGTTGTTTTAGACAAGACAATTTCTAGAGTTAAAATTTAGTCAAGCCCATGGCACGTGCCCTGTCTGCCATACCCTCTCTATACACGCATACCTTATCTAGTCGGAATATAATCTAGATTGTATTCATGTTCTCTCTTAATAGAAAATTACAGTGGATGGACCTACAACTGTAGGATACTCCCTAAGTAGGATACTCCCTAAGCGGTGGTTTGGATTTGGACGACAATGGCTACCCCGATTTACTAACGGGAGCATATGATTCTGACATGGTTATATTATTCAAGACGCGCGCCATCATTCATATAGATATAGAAGTGAAAGGACAAGAACTGAAGAATATTGTTACAAACAAAACAGGCTGTGAGCGTGACCGGACGAGTGAACATACATGGTAAATTACCATTCATTTATTCATTTATTCATTTATTCATTTATTCATTTATTCATTTATTCATTTATTCATTTATTCATTTATTCATTTATTCATTTATTCATTTATTCATTTATTCATTTATTCATTTATTCATTTATTCATTTATTCATTTATTCATTTATTCATTTATTCATTTATTCATTTATTCATTTATTCATTTATTCATTTATTCATTTATTCATTTATTCATTTATTCATTTATTCATTTATTCATTTATTCATTTATTCATTTATTCATTTATTCATTTATTCATTTATTCATTTATTCATTTATTCATTTATTCATTTATTCATTTATTCATTTATTCATTTATTCATTTATTCATTTATTCATTTATTCATTTATTCATTTATTCATTTATTCATTTATTCATTTATTCATTTATTCATTTATTCATTTATTCATTTATTCATTTATTCATTTATTCATTTATTCATTTATTCATTTATTCATTTATTCATTTATTCATTTATTCATTTATTCATTTATTCATTTATTCATTTATTCATTTATTCATTTATTCATTTATTCATTTATTCATTTATTCATTTATTCATTTATTCATTTATTCATTTATTCATTTATTCATTTATTCATTTATTCATTTATTCATTTATTCATTTATTCATTTATTCATTTATTCATTTATTCATTTATTCATTTATTCATTTATTCATTTATTCATTTATTCATTTATTCATTTATTCATTTATTCATTTATTCATTTATTCATTTATTCATTTATTCATTTATTCATTTATTCATTTATTCATTTATTCATTTATTCATTTATTCATTTATTCATTTATTCATTTATTCATTTATTCATTTATTCATTTATT
Source organism: Lordithon lunulatus (assembly GCA_963942505.1). Lineage (NCBI taxonomy): Eukaryota > Metazoa > Arthropoda > Insecta > Coleoptera > Staphylinidae > Lordithon > Lordithon lunulatus. Next base: position 2,308,272 of record OZ012673.1, on the reverse strand, counting down.
CATTTATTCATTTATTCATTTATTCATTTATTCATTTATTCATTTATTCATTTATTCATTTATTCATTTATTCATTTATTCATTTATTCATTTATTCATTTATTCATTTATTCATTTATTCATTTATTCATTTATTCATTTATTCATTTATTCATTTATTCATTTATTCATTTATTCATTTATTCATTTATTCATTTATTCATTTATTCATTTATTCATTTATTCATTTATTCATTTATTCATTTATTCATTTATTCATTTATTCATTTATTCATTTATTCATTTATTCATTTATTCATTTATTCATTTATTCATTTATTCATTTATTCATTTATTCATTTATTCATTTATTCATTTATTCATTTATTCATTTATTCATTTATTCATTTATTCATTTATTCATTTATTCATTTATTCATTTATTCATTTATTCATTTATTCATTTATTCATTTATTCATTTATTCATTTATTCATTTATTCATTTATTCATTTATTCATTTATTCATTTATTCATTTATTCATTTATTCATTTATTCATTTATTCATTTATTCATTTATTCATTTATTCATTTATTCATTTATTCATTTATTCATTTATTCATTTATTCATTTATTCATTTATTCATTTATTCATTTATTCATTTATTCATTTATTCATTTATTCATTTATTCATTTATTCATTTATTCATTTATTCATTTATTCATTTATTCATTTATTCATTTATTCATTTATTCATTTATTCATTTATTCATTTATTCATTTATTCATTTATTCATTTATTCATTTATTCATTTATTCATTTATTCATTTATTCATTTATTCATTTATTCATTTATTCATTTATTCATTTATTCATTTATTCATTTATTCATTTATTCATTTATTCATTTATTCATTTATTCATTTATTCATTTATTCATTTATTCATTTATTCATTTATTCATTTATTCATTTATTCATTTATTCATTTATTCATTTATTCATTTATTCATTTATTCATTTATTCATTTATTCATTTATTCATTTATTCATTTATTCATTTATTCATTTATTCATTTATTCATTTATTCATTTATTCATTTATTCATTTATTCATTTATTCATTTATTCATTTATTCATTTATTCATTTATTCATTTATTCATTTATTCATTTATTCATTTATTCATTTATTCATTTATTCATTTATTCATTTATTCATTTATTCATTTATTCATTTATTCATTTATTCATTTATTCATTTATTCATTTATTCATTTATTCATTTATTCATTTATTCATTTATTCATTTATTCATTTATTCATTTATTCATTTATTCATTTATTCATTTATTCATTTATTCATTTATTCATTTATTCATTTATTCATTTATTCATTTATTCATTTATTCATTTATTCATTTATTCATTTATTCATTTATTCATTTATTCATTTATTCATTTATTCATTTATTCATTTATTCATTTATTCATTTATTCATTTTTTCATTTATTCATTTATTCATTTATTCATTTATTCATTTATTCATTTATTCATTTATTCATTTATTCATTTATTCATTTATTCATTTATTCATTTATTCATTTATTCATTTATTCATTTATTCATTTATTCATTCCTCTACCTTAAATAACTGAATCTCATAATATTTTATAGTTTTTCATTCGAAATCTGCTTCATTCTGCGGAATTACAACAAACCAATCCTAGTGCGATCATTTATCGAAGCTGACACCACAAAAGGCAAATTTGCTCGAGTTAAATTCAATACCACATCTGATAATTCGAGTATGGTACGTTACATCCCTCTGCAAGCACGGCAGGGCAAGTATAACAAATGCCAGCTGGAAACAGTTTATATTAAAGACAATACTCGTGATATATTATCACCAATCAAGGTATGAGTTGGGTGTTTTTTTTTTTAAATAGTTTTTTGTTATAATAAGGCTGTTTTTAGTTTAATGTGAGCTATACATTAGCCAACAATGATATTTTATCGCCTATTTTGAATCAAACGGCTGTTAAGAATTTTATAGCGACATTCCAGAATGACTGCGGCGGCGAGGACTCGAAGTGTCATAGCAATTTAATTTTAACTGCTGAACTACAACTTGACAGTAAGTAAAAAAAAATTTAAAGACTAAAAAAATTAAAATTAATTCTACAATCTAATATAATTGTGTACATATTAAATTTTACTTACACAGCTGGAAGAAGTAAAAATTAAACCTGGAGCCCGGAAATAAACCGGAGTCTCCGGGTCAAATCCGGAGAGGTGGCAAGCCTAATAATAACTACTACTTAGCCTAAAATATTTGCTGAAATAGCAATAAATAAATATAAACGAATTTTTTATATTTATTTATTGCTATTTTAGCAAATATTTTGCATGAATACTGGTATTTATATATACTAGAATACTGGTATTTATACTAGAGTACTGTTATTTATACTTGAATACCGGTATTTTTTTCTGAATACTGGTATTTATACATATATAGCAATAAATAAATATAAACAAATTTTTTATATTTATTTATTGCTATTTTAGCAAATATTTTGCATGAATACTGGTATTTATATATACTAGAATGGTATTTTTACTAGAGTACTGTTATTTATACTTGAATACCGGTATTTTTCTCTGAATACTGGTATTTATACATATATAGCAATAAATAAATATAAACGAATTTTTTATATTTATTTATTGCTATTTTAGCAAATATTTTTGACTAAGTAGTAGTTATTATTAGGCTTGCCATCTCTCCGGGTTTGACCCGGAGACTCCGGTTTATTTCCGAGCTCCGGGTTTAATTTTTATTTCTTCGGGCTGTGTAAGTAAAATTTAATATGTACACAATTATATGTAGATTTTTATTAAAATATTTATAAAAAAATATAAAAAATAACTCGTTTTATTATTTATTTATATTGTTTTGAATATATCCACGCAAAATATACAGATTCAAACTTACTAACAGTATTTCATGTTCTACCACCAGATATATCTTGACTTATGCAAAAATATCATAAAATTAAACGTTACAGAAAAAGAAGAAAACGTCTACACGTTGTATCTGGGATCCAATGAAGAATTAAATGTGAATGTTAACATAAGTAATCGAGGTGAATCTGCATATGAAGCACAATTATTTATTGTGCACCCCAGTGCGTTGAGCTATATTGCTTTAAACGATAAGTTGGTGAGTTTTATTAATTAGCGTGGCTAATTTATTTTTTTAGCCCAAATGAAATCAGGATTATGTTTACATTATGTAATGATTCATCCTTGATTCCTGTTCTCCTACCTATATTCCGTACCCCTTGCCGGTCTAGATTTAGGCTAGTGGTGGCACTATACATCTTTATTTTAATTTTTTTTTAATATTTATTATTATTAATGCTGTAATATATATAAGTTCTCAAGCCTTTGAGAATTTAACTCTGTATAAAGTTCTCAATCTTTTGAGACTGCAGAAAGCTGAATGAATGGTTAAGCGAGGATGGGGAAGGCGTGAAAATCTGCAAGAGGCTGACGTGGGAGAGGAAAGTGGCGAGGACAGAGGGAATGGTTATGTATAATGTTAATTTGTAATTTTTACGGAGTGTTATTTTTATTTCTATTTGTATTTTTATTTTTATGTATTTTTGTTGTGTTTGGGTATATTGAAGAGTTTTTTTTTTGTGAACAAAATAACAATAAAGGTCCTTTTTTTATAGTGCCACCACTAGCATTAATTCGTGTACTCGATAAGTGGTTACCTCTATTGAACTCTCAATTTGAGAAGTGCTCATATGAATCTCATAATAAAATCATATGTTTTTTCTCTTGTAGAAGGATATCGAATGCACGTACTCAAACGATACGCTAGTTGTTTGTAACCTAGGCAATCCTTTCCAAAAGGACAGATCAGTGCAACTTGGCTTGCGATTTGAAAGCAAGGATCACAAGAAAATGAGTCAAGAAAAGGAGCTCAAATTCCATGTTTATGTAAACTCAACTTCTGATGAGTTGTCCAATCAGACCAGTGCTATGTTCCGGGCGGAGGTGATGAAGAGAGCTGAAGTTAGGATTAGCGGGTAGGTTATTAGGTTTGAGGTAGTAGTTAATAACATGGTTGAGTTATTATACTGAAATAACGGCATATATACATGAATACTGGTATTTATATACACTAGAATACTGGTATTTATACATTTATAGCGCTATTTTTCTGCAATTATTAGTATCTATTCATTAATACAGGTGTTTGTAAATGGATAACGGTATTTATCTACCCGTGAATACCTGTGTTTATACGTAAACAGTAGTATTTAAATGTGAATCCATGAATCTCTCTATATATGCGTGAATACTGGTATTTATATATACTAGAATACTGGTATTTACACTATAATACTGGTATTTATACTAGAGTACTGTTATCTATACTTGAATACCGGTATTTTTCTCTGAATACTGGCATTTATACATATATAGCGCTATTTTTCTGCAATTATTAGTATCTATCTGTTAATACAGGTGTTTATAAATGAATAGTATTTATCTACCCGTGAATACCGGCGTTTATACGTGAACAGTAGTATTTAAATGTGAATCCATGAATCTCTCTATATATGCATGAATACTGGTATTTATATATACTAGAATACTGGTATTTATATATACTAGAATACTGGTATTTACACTATAGTACTGGTATTTATACTAGAGTACTGTTATTTATACTTGCATACCGGTATTTATTTCTGAATACTGGTATTTATACTTTTATAGCGCTATTTTCTGCAATTATTAGTATCTATCTGTTAATACAGGTGTTTATAAATGAATAACGGTATTTATCTACCCGTGAATACCGGTGTTTATACGTGAACAGTAGTATTTAAATCTGAATCCATGAATCTCATTATATATACTAGAATACTGGTATTTATACTATAGTACTGGTATTTATACTATAGTACTGGTATTTATACTAGAATACTGTTATTTATACTTGAATACCGGTATTTATCTCTGAATACTTGTATTTATACATATATAGCGCTATTTAAATACTGTCTAAAATCGTCCTGGATATTCGGTATCCCAGTTTTGCAATACGATAAATAAAAGTCGTAGTATGTTTATCAATGCAATATATTACAACATTTTATTTTTAAAAAATACCGGTGTTTATACGTAAATATAGCTATTTATCCGTGAATACCGGTATTTTAATACTGTCTGAATTCGTCCTGGATATTCGGTATCCCAGTTTTGTATTACAATAAAAAAGTCGTAATATTCATGATTACCAAATGAATTTCACTAACTACGTATATTTTTTATGACAATATAGAGCAGCAACTGCATTCGTAATATATGGAGGTCCTGTAAAAGGTGAATCTGCCATAAAATATTTCGATGAAATTGGAACACGAGTATGGCATACATATCAAGTTTTAAACGAAGGCCCGTCGACAGTAAACACTCTGCAGGTGATAATTGATTGGCCTCTGCAGGTAGCAAGCCCTAGGGCGCCTGGAAAATGGCTGTTGTATCTTGAAGATATACCAAAGGTTGAATATGATGGTAGGATAATTTTGAATAAATTGATTAAGATTTGTGGTATGGCTATTTATGATTTTTTATAGGCTCAATACGTGATTTTTGCCGAATCCAGCTGCCGTTTACTATAAACGAAGTCAACCTAACTGATAGACCGGGTAGTATTGATATTGTATCGGAGAATTTAATGATGCCACCGCAACCTGATGAGTCAATTATGGCTAAATTGGCTAATTTTAGAATTAGACGCTTTGCGGATTACAGTGATAAATGTGGGGATAATAAAAGGAACTGTACATTGGTAAGTGAATAAAAACCACAAGGGAAACAAAACTATCTTTATTATTTTATAGGATTGTAACTTAAAAACGGCCAGATGTGCCCAAATTGTATGCACAATCCCCGATTTAGTGAAGGGCAACGAAGCTACGATTAAAATAAGAGCGCGCGTATGGAACTCGACACTTGTAGAAGACTACAGCAAAAAAGATTCAGTGAAAATCGTGTCGAATGCAAGAATTCATATTCCAGACGAATCTGTTGAGCAGGATATTAGAGACGATGTGGCGAAGGTAGGAAAAATTCAATCAATCTCTTATATTGTTATAATCCAAAAAAAAGGTGCTGTTAGCAATGGTGTATTGGAACTAGAACGCATATTTAAAAAAATAAATTCAATTAAAAATTATTTTTAACATCCCTGCTATATGAAGAGTACAAGCCAGAAAGGGAGAATGTTTCAAATTACATATATATATATATATATATATATATATATATATATATATATATATATATGTATATATATATATATATATATATATATATATATAAATATATATGGGGGTTTGTGTATATAATGTGCTCTAAGCATGAAATTTGGTTTTCTAGAATTACACTGATATTCCCCCTTTCTGCCTTGTATTCTTCATATATAATCAAAATCAAGATCTGAACACTGATGATGATTTTTATCGGTTGTGTTAATATTGTCATCGTATAATCAATTATATCAATAAAATCATTACTACAATATGCAGACATTTGTCTTCTTCTTCTTGAAATAGGCTTACAGCCAGCCAGACATTTGTATTTGTGACAAACATGCATCTGTGGGATGGGGAAGGGAGGAGTAACAACTAGAATGATAACTGGGAGATGCATAAAGCACTCAGTGCAGTCTGCAGATGAGCTCCCAACACATAAATTAATCAAACATGCAACTAAATTAATTGTTTCAGGCTGAAACCACAGCAATCCCCGAGATAACAGCCCAAACCACCTCAATACCCATCTGGGTGTACATCGCTGCCATTTGTGCAGGCATCCTATTCTTTTTAGTAATCAGCTTCATCCTATACAAGGTGGGCTTCTTCAAGCGCAACCGCATTAAGGACCCCACACTCTCAGGCAACTTGCAAAAGGGCAGCGAAGCACAAAGTTTATTAAATAAGTAAAGCAAAACACAATCGTATAATAATTTTAATGAAAGGTGCTTTTTCCACAAAAAAAACCTCACCTCAGAGGTTGGAAAATCTTTTTACAATGTGATGTTACTATTTATTTATTATTTTTTTATATGAAATAATTTTGTGATGAGCCCACAACGAAAAAAAAAACACTAATATCTTAGTTGTGTGGATTACACTGCCACTGTTTTGTACTTAGACTACGGTTTCGTATTTAAAGTGTATATATTTGTGTGTAAATAGTATGATATGATATTTTTAAGTAAATAATAATTATTACAGTTAAACCTTCCGAGTCAGTCAAAAACAACTAATAGAGTTTTTCATTGAAATTACTTATATACAACTCTATTGGTGGGTTTTGGTTGACTTCACTATAGCCAACGCTTTCATTTTCCAGTTCACTTCTTTCAGGTCTTCCTCTATGCATCCCACCATCTCTTTCTTGATTTTCCTCTAGCGCGTGTAGTGTAGCTTTGATACAACACTTGCTAGAGAAAGACCAACAAAGAGCTAACGGGATTACATAGTGGAAGACCTAATCGGCATTTTTTTCAATCCTTTCGAGCCATCCTTATTAGATGCCCTGCCCCTCTGCTAATCTAATTGTCCCAATTATTAATTCCTCACCACAGAAACTTTTTAATTCGTTAAGGATAAACTACAAATTAAAAAGGTTCTGTGGTGAGGAATTAATAATTGGAATAATTCTCCAGGTTTCTCCTTCCTCACTAACATTAGAAAGCCTATAAAATTTGGTGGATTATCTGTTCTGATTTTTATTTTCATGATTTATGTTGTATGTATTAGATTTTACAGTACTCTTTTTGTAAATAGTAGTATTATAAGTGTACGATTTATTTATAATTATCAATTCAACTCGGCAGCATCTATTTTGTAGTATAATGATATTATATGTACCTAGAAGAGATTCTTCTAGATTTTATTCGTCGGCCATTTGTGTTGTTTAGATGCTAATAAACTATTTTATTCGTTATTTATTATTGTCGCTATTATGGTGATTAACTGTCTTAATAGTAATTAAAAACTCTCTATATATCTCTACTACCCTTCCATTGACAATTACTACAGAAAATCGCGTTACAAAACACCTCAAAATAAATTTTAATTATTCTATATTTCAAACTTGGCGCCAAATGGTTAAGTTAGTTATACACTTTTTCGTAGCGTAGTGCTGCCCTCATCGGAAATTCTATAATTTAATGAAACACGTTATCGGATTGGCTGACGGATGAACTCTCCACAACAACTGATAGACTGAATACAGCTGAACGCAACCAAACATTTATTAGCTAGGCAACTCGCTGAACGCAATCAGTACGATTGGTTGCCGCTGATGCAACAATACAAACAGACCAAACACCGAAGTGCTTTTGTGCGTGATCAGTTTGAAAAAGCGTTTACTCTCAAATGTCGCGATGACATTATCGATAAAATGTTTCTATGTACATTCTTAGCACCGTAGGCATGCAAGACGAGCGCAGTAAGGCAGTGGGGGAGTATCACAAAAGGGTTAGTGTTATTTTTAGATGTGCTTTACTAAAATTAACCTCATTTGTGTCTGTATTTTTACAAAATATGACTTTTGGTTGTTGTATTTTAGGTAGCCAGACGTAAAGAGGGCAGAAGTATGTCTACAAATAGTTCACCAACTCACAGTAGTGATGATTCACTATCGCTGAGTCCTGTTTTACTTCCTGAGGGGAATGATGACAAAAATTCAAGTATATCAGGTAAATAATATCAACAGTATGACATGAAGGTCTATAACCAGATACTAACAACAAATACAGTAACTACTAATTACTTCAAACTGATATATAGATAAATATCTATATATTGGTTTGTAGTGTCTGATAATACATTCCAATTCCCAGTTAGAATATGCTTTTACTAATATGTGTAAAGCCTGTATGACATTATCTAATTTCCTATATTGTTTTATATATAAGAATTTATATATTAAACTATTTCTAAATTGAAAATTAACATTGTGTATTGTGTTGTTATTGTTAAGTGAATTTATTATTATTCCGCTGCTATATCATTTTCTACATGTGTGTATGACACTATGTAGTTTGTGTCTGCATCAAAAACGATATAAGAAACTGGATAATGTCATACACTTTATATTTTATTTGGATTAATGCTTACCCAAATAAACCTGAAACTTGAAATTTTGAAGTAAATGTGTTTTAGATTATTGCTCTAAGTTATATTATTGATAATAAAAGATTTATACTTATGCTAGTTTTTTCATAAAAAGGATTTTCATGATGTTCTTTTAAAGGAACGTTAGGACTAAACAGTCAGTATATAGATTTAAGTATCTTCTATAGATTACTTTTTGTTCCTTATATGAAACACTTGGGAAAAAGTAATCTGTAGAAGATCCCAAGTGTTCCTTATACGGAACAGTAGGTCTATTTGGGTCAAAATATACATAAGAATCATTAAAACAAAAATCAAAACCTGAAAAATAATTTTGGAAGTTACAACACTTGTCATTTCACAGTTCGATATAGTAATTCATATTTGAAATGTGCTTTGTGAAACTTGATTGATATAGTTTTGGTTTCCAGAACACATGTCCAGTATAAATAGTATAGAAAATGACCGTTCATTTCAAGAAATTGAAATATCCCACCTACCAAGCAACTTGTCTCTTATCATACAAGGACAATCGGATGAAATCTCAAACATTTCCCAGGAAAAACGACCATCACTAACATCAAGTGATAGCATACTTCTATCATCAGCCTCTAAAAACGCGCGAAGTATTTTAGATGAAATTCTACGCAATGACCAATTTAGATCACAGAAAAGTGATTCTGTCAGTCTGGATATATTTGATGGCGTTAATTTGGACGATAGCAGCATTAATGACTATGTAGCTCGATTGAAACCAAATGAAGTTAGTTTTGCTGAAAGAAATTTATTATCTGGGCAGTTTAACAACAGTCATGAGCTAGAGGATGATAGTGAAACGACCATACAGAATTTAAAAGAGCTTTTAAGTGTCAAAGATAATGTGATTGATGCCTTACATTCAGAAGTCGATTCGCTGAAAGAAATGGCTAGTAATCCAAGCACATTCTCATTGCATACTCTTACTGAGTATAAACAATGTCAGGAGGAATGCACTAATAAGGTATATAACATATTTATTGTCCCTAAAAGTGATTTTAAAACAAACCTTTATTAGGCATATCTATCTAGATATATTATCCAACATTTTCACAGTTAAAATGAATTTTTGTTGAATATTATAAATTGTTGTTTATTCATTTTATTTTCTTTCTTCAGATTGTAGAGTTTAAAAACGCCCTATCCCACCGAGATGGCATCATAGAAAACTTAACAGACAGCCTACAGAAGTCAATTGCAAATGAACATGAATTACGAGCAGAATGTGAACAGTTTGCAAAAGATATTCAAGTGCTGCAGACTGAATTGGCCGAAGCCACCGAATACATAAAGACTCATGAGTGTGGTGCTCAAATGATTGCTCAAGATGATGACAAAAGTGAACAACAGTTTGTGAAGGAAATACAAGGGTTGCAGGCTGAATTAGCCGAAGCTACAGAATATATAAAGGGTCACCAGTGTGAGTTGATGGTTGTTGCTCAAGATGTTGATAATAATGCTCAAAACAAGTCTGAAAGTCTGCAACAAGTTTGCAGTGATTTGGAAGATTTGCTCACGCCTGCTCAAATTGTTGTTTTGGATGATGTTAAAGTTAATATTAATGAGTATATTCAGAGGAAAATTGCTGAGAATGTTTCAGTGCATGGTGGAGAACTACAAATGTTGAAGGTAAGGTATATTATTGTTTAGTTTATTAGAGAGTGAAACAAGCTTTATTTGGCCTTCATCCTTTCTGCATTTTAGTTTATTATTATTATTTTATTTGTACAAAATAAATATCATTCATTGTAATGAAATTAGAAATAAAAGTAACTAAAAGTGTTACTTTTATTTCTATTTGTATTTTTATTTTTATATATTTTTTTTGTGGAAGAGTTTTCTTGTAAGGAAAATGCCAATAAAGGTCCTTTGTTTTTTTTAAATGTAATTAAAATTTTGTTTCTACTGCCTACTACTTATAATATTTTTAATGATCTTTTTGTTTTACACTGACAACTGTGTAAATACATTTGTCTACAGTAGAAAGTAAAATGAGTTTTATACAAAATTATTTATTAGTAGGATAATAATAATAATACAAATATTGATTGTGATACATAAAATTTACATTACATACAAGAGGCTAACGATCAGAATCTTTTTGTCCTAAGATAATATTTGTTTTATTTATCTATTACAAATTGTTATCATTGAGAAACATTTGAAATTCTATTTATTCAACTTTATTTTTTAGGATGAATTTGAACATAAGAAAACTGAGTATAATAAAGAGTTGAGTCACCTCAGAGAACTTTTGGCTAATGTTCGAGCAGGTTCTCCTGAAATAAAGGAAGTTAGAAAGGAGCTGAATGCAAAATATATGAAGGAAATGGAGGAATTGAGAACTTATTATGAGAAGAAGTGTGCTGATGTCGAAAAAAAGTAAGTTTAAATTTTTCATTCAATTTTCAACCTGTACAAACTTCAAACTTTTTCCTCAGTAAAAAATGTGTTGAACTGCAATATAAAAAATATCTGGTGTGGGCACCAGATGACTTTCTGAATTAGTTAATTAATAAAATCAAAATTTAAAATATTGCGGTTTGACTCAGTTTGATTCACATATGTGACATTTTTCACTTTTATGAAATTTGTTGTGATTTGCTAGCGTGATTTAAAAATTTCAATAATGCCAAATATGTTAAAAATAAATAAAAGTCATAAAAATCAAAAATGTCCGGACATTTTTGGCTTCATAATTGTCTAAAATAGCTGTAAAAAATACTTTTATAACTATTTTTGACATTTATGATTTATTTAACATATTTGGCATTTTGGAAATTTTTGAATCTCCTCAGCTCGCTTTCCAAAATATGTAAAATTTTTTTTTTATAAAAATCAAAAAAGCCCCCTTTCCAGATTACAAAATCTGGTGTGGGCACCACATGGCTTTCCAAATTAGTTCAAAATTAAAATTTAAAATATTTCTGTTCGGCTTGGCTTGATTCACATTTTGGACATTTTTGACCTATCAATTGTTTTGACTTTTATGACATTTTTTTCGACATATTTTGGAAAGCGAGCTGGGGTGATGACCAAAAATTTAAAAAAAATGTTCAAAATAGTTTGATAATCTATGATAATGATAATGATAATGATCTAGTATTATAATAATTTGTATTTAACTACATACAAGTGATAATAATAAACTATTATTATTATTATTTATTACTATACTTATTTTCAAAATAATTTAATCAATTTTCTTATACATTTGCATACACATTCACATAAGTGGACTATTATAAGGTAATTAAAATCTCTAAAACTTTTTACAATTTAGAAAAACCAATATTGTATATTTTCTAGTTATTCAGACGAAATATTCAGTCAACAGAGTCGAAAAATGTCTGGCAGCAGCACAGGATCAGATGAGTTTTCATCTAACCTACTCTACACAACAAACGCCCCCCAGTCAGGCCCTGGTGGTGATACAGGCGCACCAAATTTCTCAAAAGATGACCTACAGGCTTTCAAAGCAAAACTAAACAATCTGGCCAATTCTCTAAACAAGTTCAACCTGGATATGCTATCCGATGAAGAACAGGCTGAATTAAAAGGCGAGTTGGATGAGGTTGATAAGAAAATTGATTTGGTAGCGTTGCAGAATGAATTACAAAGCAGATATAATGCTGAATTAGAGGATTATGAGAGTAGGATGGAGATTTTAAAGGTTGATCATGCAAATGCAATTAAACTTTATGACGAACAAGTTGAGAGTCTTAAATATAAATTGAGTGAGGCGCAGAGGGATGTTAGCAGTGCTGTGCAGGAAGTTGTAAGTATATTTTTTTAAGATAAGACTTAAAATATTTCTACATGTTTCATGGCTAAATGAACACCTTTTATATGTTATTAATTGCATGGAACTAATTTTATTGTGATTGTGTTGTAATTGTCCTAACACGGCATGTTTTTATTAACCAGGCTAACTCAGGTGAATACGAGCTTGCGGACATCGTGCAAAGTTATCAAGTGCGACTGCAGGAGCAGATTGTGCAAGCTAAAATTGACATTATGTCTGAACTACATCAGCAGATTCAGGTATAATTTATGTTTTAAACAATTTTAATCAAAATTAATAAATAACACGCGTTATAATGGTCAGGACCTACTCAATATTGATAAGTAAAGGATGGAAAGTGGCGACTTATCACATATTGTAATTTATTATTATTTGTTTTCTTCTTCAGATATTGGCCTCTAATCCGTGTGATGATTCTGCATGGCCGGATGAGTTCCTGCAAATAAGAAACGTGTTTACAGAGAAATATGAAGCGGAAATTAACGAACTTAAAGATGTGCATAAAGAGGAAGTTGCAAAGATCAAAGAAGACCACTTAAAAACACTCAATGGTGCGTTGGAAAGGGCGAGACGACGCAGTTTAAGGGATAGTGAGTCTTTTGCCGATATGGAAGTTATTAATGAGAGGTAAACTATTACTTTTGATCAAATCTAATCCAAACGAATCAAATTGATCGAACCAAATGAGTCAAATCAAACCAAATTGAGTCAAATTAAACCAAAATGAGTCAAATCAAATCAAATTGAGTCAAATCAAAATAAATTGAGTCAAATTAAACCAAATTGAGTCAAATCAAAACAAATTGAGTCAAATCAAAACAAATTGAGTCAAATTAAACCAAATTGAGTCAAATCAAACCAAATTGAGTCAAATCTAACCAAATTTAGTCTAATCAAACCAAATTGAGTCAAATCAAACCAATTGAATGAATCATGTTTTTTTTTATCCATATCAGCTTTTGACAAATAGCCACTGAAATATTTGTTCAAACAAATTTTCAAATATTCAATTTGTTCCAGAAACAATTTGAAGAAATCAACGACAGTCTTCCGCAATCTGCTAGCAGAATTACTAAAATACTTCACGCAGTGCGAAGACGAACTGAACAACACGCTCGTCGATGAGCTACTAAAACGCATGTCCGATTTGGATGAAGATACACTAATTGATGAAACTGATTCATCCACGACGCTCAAGCGAGTCCACTTGACCCCAAATATTGCTGAAGTAATGACGATTGTAGAGAAGACAACGTTTGATTCACGCGACGTCTCACTGGAGTTCAAAAACGAGCTAGATACGTGTTTGGAGCGATTGAAGTTTGAGGCTAATGCGGTGCTAGCGCTTACAACGAATGTAAAGCAACAGCCTGATTCATTTGAGGATCGTAATAAGTCGCTGGAGGAGAGGATAACGTCTTTAACGCGGCAGTTGATTACGGATTCTCAGATTAAGGAGGATCTTAGCACACAACTGACTGAAGCGAGGGCGTTTGTGAAGAGTTTAGAGATGGAACGTGTTCATTTAGAGAGGCAGTTGGAAGGGGTTGTTGCTAAAAATGCGGTGGTGGAAAGGGAGTTGTGCACTGCGAAGGAACGAATTGGGCATTTGATTGATTGTGGAAGGAAGGAGGTTGTTTCAGAAGGATATGGCGAGAATGATAAGATGGGGCTACATGGAGGATCTGGTAAGTGCTTTAAATATACATTTTTGAACAGATTTTTCTCAAATTTTCACTAGATTGTCCCAGACAGTGGTCTCAGCTAACTTCCAAATTTTATCGCAATTTGTTGCGGCGTTTTCCTGGAATTTAGCTCACAGACATACATACATACAAAAATCGGGTTTATTTGGATTATTATAGGCATAAAACTTAAACGAGTTTTTTTTCTCTAAATTGTTGACAATGAATAAATACAGGTATTCACGTTTTCTAACTAAGATTGTGGAAATATGCGGGAATTAATTACACTAGAAGGAAGGTATTGTCCTGTGTATTTTTTTTTGATCACACTTGTACTTTTAAACTACTTTCGGGTAAGATTTGTCATTTTCAAGATCCTTCAAAAACTACCCAATAAACATACATGTACATTGAATGTATGTTGTATGTACAGCTTGTATTCCAATATCTACAGCAGATTAGTTGCTACTAACTAAAAAAAACCTGATAATGTTGTGTTTTGCCGAAATTTTTTAATTTTTTTTCTTTTTTTCATCAACTTCAAATTTTAGAATTGTATTCTATCTATCCAAAATTAATATAATTTATGATTTTCAGAATAAAACTGCTGCTAGTTTTTTTTGTAATGTCTGAAAAATTTAAAAATCATGTTGATCACTTTCAGTTGATATATCAAAAAATATATACTTAGGACATAATTTTTTTCATCATTATCTCAAATTAGATTAATCAGATTGTCAAAACATGTATACCACTTGATTTTATCTGGTGAGAATTTTCAGTTTTTGAAAAATAAAATAGGATTTTCATTAAATTTCATTTGTAATTCTCATGACTTTTAGTATTTTTTTAGTCTAATAAATGCTTGATTTTATCTGGTGAGAATTTTCAGTTTTTGAAAAATAAAACAGGATTTTCATTAAATTTCATTTGAAATTCTCATGATTTCTAGTATTTTTTTAGTCTAATAAATGCTGATGAAAAACAAAGTAGTATTATTTATGATTTTCATTGAGAAATAAAAATTACTACATAGCTACCATAAAGAATTCAAATTATATTGAATTTTATATTTTATTATAATATTTTTTTGTTGTAAGTTTCAAGATCAACCCTCTCAGAGCTTCAAGAGCGCGCTAGACAATTAGCAGCGGCATCATCAACAAAATCCGATAATCCATTGTTGCAGCTGGTTGAGGAGTTGTGTAGAGAAGGAGAGCGGCTGGTGGAAGAGGCTAATAAAGAGCGCGAGGATTACCAACAACAGGTACGTTCTTTTATTATCACTAATTGCTTTTTGGGGTACTTCTTATCGCTTTTATTTCCTTTATGCAGTATCATATTATTCTGTTGGGTAATAAATAAATTTATTTATTTATTTATCATTATCATAAAGACATATTTTGCTGATAACTTTTTCTGTTTGTGTTATTAAAATAGAATCAGGTAAATTATATTTTAATAACACAAACAGAAAAAGTAATCAGCAAGGACAACGTCCACATCTGTTTGTTTATTTTAATAGGTTAGTTTATTTTAATAGTTTGGTTGTAGTTATGTGGGTTGAATCATTCAATAAGGGACTGTGAAGATGGTTTGTGCTATTTTATTTTGTTAGCTTTAAAACTAGACTTTATTTTTAACACATTACACCTCCATGCTTTATCATGCTTTCATTAACATTCGCTTTTGTGTCCTACGTTGCTACAGATTGAGGCCGCTGGTAAGAAGTTGCGTGCAAATACGGTTTTCTTGGAGGAGCAGGCGATAGAGCGTGAACAAGAACGCGATGAGGCCCAGAAGGATATGGATGCGCTTAAGGACCAATTGCGTGAAAGGGAGAAGGATAAGTCAAGTTACGAAAGGATTACTAAAGAGGTATGTTTCATTTCACATAAAATTGCATGTGCTTTTCATAATCCGTTCACACACATTAGTTTACTATGGTTATATAGTATATAGGATGAGTAAGAATGATTATTGTGTTCAAGCTTTACTATATTGTCTTTGGCATACAATAGCTTAAAAACTAGTAACACCAAAATTATGATTATGACTTCAAAAGGTAGACTAATATATTACTAATGAATTAGCTAAGTTTGAAAAATATTCATCTAGGGATTTTTGAAATATTTACAAATTTGTAGCTAAAACATATAAAATCATTTTTAAAATGAAATATTGACTTTGGCATTCAATAGCTGGAAAACTAGTAACACCGTAATTTTTGATTATTACTTTAAAGAGTAGACTAATATATTACTAATGTATTAGAGAAATTTGAAAAATATTCATCGAGGGATTTTTCAAATATTTACAAATTTGCAATTGAAACATATAAAATCACTTATTAATAAAATATTGACTTTGGCATTCAATAACTTGAAAACTAGTAACACCGTAATTTTTGATTATGACTTTAAAGAGTAGACTAATATAATACTAATGCATTAGCGAAGTTTGAAAAATATTCATCGAGGGATTTTTGAAATTTTTACAAATTTGCAGTTAAAGCACATAAAATCGTTTTTAAATGAAAAATTGACTTTGACATTCAATAACTTGAGAACTAGTAACACTGTAATTTTTTATTATGACTTTAAAGAGTAGACTAATATATTACTAATGCATTAGCGAAGTTTGAAAAATATCCATCGAGGGATTTTTGAAATATTTACAAATTTGCAGTTAGAACGTATAAAATCGTGTTTTAATGAAATTTTCTCTTTGGCATTGAATAGCTTGAAAACTAGTAATACCGTAATTTTTGATTATGACTTTAAAGAGTAGACTAATATATTACTAATGCATTAGCGAATTTTGAAAAATATCCATCGAGGGATTTTTGAAATATTTACAAATTTGTAGCTAAAACATATAAACTCGTTTTTAAAATGAAATATTGACTTTGGCATTCAATAACTTGAAAACTAGTAACACCGTAATTTTTGATTATGACTTTAAAGAGTAGACTAATATATTACTAATGCATTAGCGAAGTTTGAAAAATATCCATCGAGGGATTTTTGAAATATTTACAAATTTGCAGTTAAAACACATAAAAATTGTTTTTTAATGAAATATTGACTTTGGCATTCAATAGCTTGAAAACTAGTAACACCGTAATTCTTGATTATGACTTTAAAGAGTAGACTAATATAATACTAATGCATTAGCGAAGTTTGAAAAATATTCATCTAGGGATTTTTGAAATATTTACAAATTTGCAGTTAAAACACATAAAATCGTGTTTTAATGAAATGTTGACTTTGGCATTCAATAGCTTGAAAACTAATAACACCGTAATTCTTGATTATGACTTTAAAGAGTAGACTAATATAATACTAATGCATTAGCGAAGTTTGAAAAATATTCATCGAGGGATTTTTGAAATATTTACAAATTTGCAATTGAAACATATAAAATCACTTTTTAATGAAATATTGACTTTGGCATTCAATAGCTTGAAAACTAGTAACACCGTAATTTTTGATTATTACTTTAAAGAGTAGACTAATATATTACTAATGCATTAGTGAAGTTTGAAAAATATTCATCGAGGGATTTTTGAAATATTTACAAATTTGCAATTAAAACGTATAAAATCACTTTTTAATGAAATATTGACTTTGGCATTCAATAACTTGAAAACTAGTAACACCGTAATTTTTGATTATGGCTTTAAAGAGTAGACTAACATATTACTAATGCATTAGCGAAGTTTTAAAAATATCCATCGAGGGATTTTTGAAATATTTACAAATTTTCAGTTAAAACACATAAAATCGTTTTTTAATGAAATATTGACTTTGGCATTCGATAGCTTGAAAACTAGTAACACCGTATTTTTTGATTATGACTCTAAAGAGTGGACTAATATAATACTAATGTATTAGAGAAGTTTGAAAAATATTCATCGAGGGATTTTTGAAATATTTACAAATTTGCAGTTAAAACACATAAAAAATTGTTTTTTAATGAAATATTGACTTTGGCATTCAATAGCTTGAAAACTAGTAACACCGTAATTTTTGATTATTACTTTAAAGAGTAGACTAATATATTACTAATGCATAAGCGAAGTTTGAAAAATATTCATCGAGGGATTTTTGAAATATTTACAAATTTGCAGTTAAAACACATAAAAAATTGTTTTTTAATGAAATATTGACTTTGGCATTCAATAACTTGAAAACTAGTAATACCGTAATTTTTGATTATGACTTTAAAGAGTAGACTAATATATTACTAATGCATTAGCGAAGTTTGAAAAATATTCATCGAGGGATTTTTGAAATATTTACAAATTTGCAATTGAAACATATAAAATCACTTTTTAAGGAAATATTGACTTTGGCATTCAATAACTTGAAAACTAGTAACACCGTAATTTTTGATTATGACTTTAAAGAGTAGACTAATATATTGCTAATGCATAAGCGAAGTTTGAAAAATATTCATCGAGGGATTTTTGAAATATTTACAAATTTGCAGTTAGAACGTATAAAATCGTGTTTTAATGAAATTTTCTCTTTGGCATTGAATAGCTTGAAAACTAGTAACACCGTAATTTTTGATTATGACTTTAAAGAGTAGACTAATATATTACTAATGCATTAGCGAAGTTTGAAAAATATCCATCGAGGGATTTTTGAAATATTTACAAATTTGCAATTAAAACACATAGAATCGTCTTTTAATGACATATTGACTTTGGCATTCAATAGCTTGACAACTAGTAACACCGTATTTTTTTATTATGGCTTTAAAGAGTAGACTAATATAATACTAATGCATTAGCGAAGTTTGAAAAATATTCATCGTGGGATTTTTGAAATATTTACAAATTTGCAGTTAAAGCACATAAAATCGTTTTTTAATGAAAAATTGACTTTGACATTCAATAACTTGAAAACTAGTAACACCGTAATTTTTGATTATGACTTTAAAGAGTAGACTAATATATTACTAATGCATTAGCGAAGTTTGAAAAATATCCATCGAGGGATTTTTGAAATATTTACAAATTTGCAGTTAAAACACATAAAAATTGTTTTTTAATGAAATATTGACTTTGACATTCAATAATTGAAAACTAGTAACACCGTAATTTTTGATTATGACTTTAAAGAGTAGACTAATATATTACTAATGCATTAGCGAATTTTGAAAAATATCCATCGAGGGATTTTTGAAATATTTACAAATTTGTAGCTAAAACATATAAACTCGTTTTTAAAATGAAATATTGACTTTGGCATTCAATAACTTGAAAACTAGTAACACCGTAATTTTTGATTATCACTTTAAAGAGTAGACTAATATATTGCTAATGCATAAGCGAAGTTTGAAAAATATTCATCGAGGGATTTTTGAAATATTTTCAAATTTGCAGTTAGAACGTATAAAATCGTGTTTTAATGAAATTTTCTCTTTGGCATTGAATAGCTTGAAAACTAGTAACACTGTAATTTTTGATTATGACTTTAAAGAGTAGACTAATATATTACTAATGCATTAGCGAATTTTGAAAAATATCCATCGAGGGATTTTTGAAATATTTACAAATTTGTAGCTAAAACATATAAACTCGTTTTTAAAATGAAATATTGACTTTGGCATTCAATAACTTAAAAACTAGTAACACCGTAATTTTTGATTATGACTTTAAAGAGTAGACTAATATATTACTAATGCATTAGCGAAATTTGAAAAATATTCATCGAGGGATTTTTGAAATATTTACAAATTTGCAATTAAAACGTATAAAATCACTTTTTAATGAAATATTGACTTTGGCATTCAATAACTTGAAAACTAGTAAAACCATCATTTTTGATAACATATATAAAATAAATAAATCTTAAAGCAGTTATACTCAAAATGTGGGTCGCAGAAACAATTGTTTTTCTAGACTTACCCGTTCTTCAAAGTATTCTAAAAAACGGGATAATAAAAAAACTTCAAAACACGTCTCTAAATATGAATCTGTTGCTAGTGTTTTGACCATAACGGGTAATTTCCATGCAGTAAGTAGCTCGTTATTGAGTTTGAAACAGACAATAATTATTCTCACTCTGATTGTACCATAGTAATTCACAAAAGTAATTTCGCATAATTATAAATAAAAATATTCTATGTAGCATATAACTAGAGAAAATTTGTGGATGTAATTTTAAGTTCTTGACTCTTTTACACACACAGACAGACAGACAGATTGACAGACTGACAGACTGACAGACTGACAGACTGACAGACTGACAGACTGACAGACTGACAGACTTTTACACACACACACACACACACACATACAGAGACAGACAGACAGACAGACAGACAGACAGACTGACAGACTGACAGACTGACAGACTGACAGACTGACAGACTGACAGACTGACAGACTGACAGACTGACAGACTGACAGACTGACAGACTGACAGACTGACAGACTGACAGACTGACAGACTGACAGACTTACAGACTGAAAGACTTACAGACTGACAGACTGACAGATTAACAGGCGGACAGACATTTTCTAAAAATAGTCTATTTCGACTATATTTGTCATGAAACTTCAAGAAAACTCTAAATTAGTAATTCCAATTTTTTCATGAAAACAGTACCTTATTTATACAGCAGTGTTGTGTTTGGAAAGTAGATATTTGGATGTCTATGAGCAAGAATATGTTCAAAAATTATTTACAATATGCGAAATTTATTTAGAAACAAAAAAACATGCACTAACTAACTTTTCTGTCCTCCCTTCAATTGTGTTGGTGTGGTTTTCTAATGCTTAGAGTGGAGATGTGGCCGAAAATATGATGAACACTTGCTGCAGAGTTGCCCATGAGGAAATAGTGCGCACTGTGAGTTTTGCTGCTTTTTCGCTTACTGGTTTGGTAATATTTCTTGTAATATATGCACCTGTTTACTCATTTTCTAGATAGTGGAATGAATGAATTAACACATGGAGGGCATAGGTATCATATTAATTACAAACAACCCATACCATCAGCCACGCTCTCTGTGGTGCAATTGGTACATGCCTCCCTAATTTATTTAATATAGACATCTACAGTTTAACAGAAACCAATTACAGATGATATAAGTACTAATAAGTACAAAAAAATAACTAAGGGAGTAAAATGCTTCATTTTTCACCCTAGGCAGTAAAATGTGATATATCTCTAGAGCCTAACAAATTTAATACCCTACACAAGGGAGCAAACTTTTAACTCTTTATTAAAACACACTTAATAAATATTTTGTACAAATGTACAGTTACAATCAGTATTATTTTATACATATGGGATGCATATTAAAATATTTTGTTTATTTTATTTCATATTTGTCACATTAAATATATAGCAAGATATCATATATGTTACATTAAATATATAGTAGAGAGTTAATTGAGTTAATAAAAGCCGACTTTGTTACGCTGTAAACTGATATCACAACAAAACCATAACTTTCTTGAAGAATCTATTTCTGTCAGTGGCTATTTTGGTCGCCAGACACGAATTTCCTGCAGTTGATTCCAGTGCCCTCCTGCCACAATCACCAAGCAGTTGCATTTATTCTTATCAAACACTACCAATAATTTTTTTATAAATCAAAATGTAAGCTAAAATTATTAAAAATTCGTATTGTTTGTTTCTAATTACTTTAAACAGGTGGAACAACTCGAGGTGCAGATGCGTACCATGTCGAAACTCATCGAGGAGGGCGAGTTGAAAAACACGGAGCTGAGCGATGAAAATAAGGAGGCGGTTGAGAAAATACATGATTTGCGCGACATCATCAGTGATTTGGAGTCGCAGGTTGATTACAAGCTGCAGGGCGAAAAGGAGCTGAAGGATATCATCAGCAAGTTGGAGAATGTGATTAAGCAGCAGCGGGAGGTGAATGATGAGTTGTCGGTGCAATTGGAAACGGGGAGGGATAGTGCGAATTATAAGCAGCATATTATTAATTTGGAGGAGCAGTTGCAGAAGTTGCGGGTCGCTAATGAGCTGGCTGGAAATGAGGGTGTTTTTAAACAGATACAATTACAGGTAGCTATTTATTTATAGTCTAATCATATGATAATCTATTTGAACTACAGGAAAATTATAATCAAATCATATTTGAAAAAAAAATAACAGAAATTATGTCTGCATGCAAAGTTTAATCAAATTTGGTCATATTTGGAAACATTGTGTTTTTAATAGTGTCAGGTAAAGGGATATTTTGGGTAAAAAAATAACAAAATATTAATGATAAATAATCCACAATTAAAAATCATTTAAAAAAAACATATGTCGTGTAATGTTTTATAAAATTGACCACATTTACTATATTTTATTTTTACTTTTGAAAATAGTGATTAATTCTGAAAAATACCGCATAAAAAGTGAGATTTCTTGTATAATTTCAGCTTCATGAAATCGAAGTGAACATCGACTTGGGCACTAGAGATTTGGAGAATTTGCATTCTGGAATTTCATTGACGAACTGCAGCTCTCCATCGGAAGAAATATCAATTAGAGATCAGGTATTTACGAATTTTTATAGTTTTATTGTATTAATATTTGCAGATAGTGATGAATGTAGTAAGTTAATTAATAATATTTTTTTCAGATAAGACCTCCAACACCAACCACAGCAATGGATGACTGTGAAGTACCATTACAACAATTAGCTAGACTGAAAGAAAAGTTGGTTAAACATACACGAGCTGAAAATGCTGCAGTCAAACGTATTCAAGACCTAGAAATGCAATTAATATCAGCAAAACATGAACAAGATGTAATATATTCAATAATTTAAATTGGTTGATTTAATGACTAAATATTATAATTTTTCAGGCTATTCAGTCCGAACGTGACGTTTTACAAGAACAAGTCTCCGAGCAACTAGTTTTGATATCATCCTTGCAGATGCGATTGGATGACCAGAGGATTCGAGCAGAGCACATACAAAAACAAACAAATGCGTCGTTAGAAGTAAAAATTTATGATTTAGAAAATGAAATGCTAGCCCTCAAGGACACCCTTCACGCTAAAGACAATTTAATCAAACAACTCAACAAGTCAATCCAGCAAACTAAAGAACTGTTGCAAGATCGGGACCGTGAATTAAACGCGGCTATTGATGAGGAGCTGCAAACCGAATTGGAACAGGTTAGAAAAGAAAACCAATTGTTACATGCTAAAATTGAGAGTGATAGCCAAAACGCGCAATTACTGCCAGGGTTGGTTGATAATATTATAGCTGATAAAAATCGTGATATTGAGAATCTACGTACGAAATTGAGTGATGTGGAAAAACAGCTTGAAATGGTGGTTAAACTGAATTTAAATCAAGATCTTTCAAAAAGCGAGGAGCGAGGTATTTTATCATTTATAAACATGACTAATCCGGATGTTATGCGACGTGCAAACACTCGCGCACAAAGTCTTGAGTTATCTGAAATACCATTTAGTCCAAAATCTAAAATTGAGTCTGAAATTTCAAGCATTGAACGAATTGGTCCTCCTAATATAAACTACACAGTAGATGCACCGTTAATTAAACCTAATTCCACTGAAATACATCGTTCTACAGAAAAACATGTCCATTTTAAAGACACAGCTGAAGTATCAAACAATTCTGATAAAGTAATAGAGCTGGAGGAATTAATAAATAAAGAACGTGGTGTGGTAAGTGCTTTACAAACTGAATTATTAGAAATAAAATCACAACTGGCTGAAAAAGATAAAAATTTAGAGTTTGTTAATGAAGATATAAAAAGGAAGGATGATATGTATTATAAATTAGCTCGAGAAAAGCATGATTTAGAAAAAAGGGTATCTGATGAAGTAGCTGAGTTGAACATAAAACGTTTGCAAAGTGATGAACTGTTTCAAGAATTAAATACGATAAAAAGCAAATTCATTGAATTAGAAAATGAGAATATATCCCTTAAAGACAATCAAGAGAAGTTTAATGTTATACAAAATGATTACCTTGAGTTGCATAAAAAAGAAAGCGAGTTACTACAGGAGTTAAGTAGGAAAAATAATGAGATTCAGGGTACTACAGAAAATAATTTGAAGCTACAAAAGGAAATTGATAATAAAATCAAACAATTATCTGATATTAATGATGAAATGATTGCTATAAAAATTCAAATCGGTAGTTTACAAGATGAGCTATCCACAAAAAGTGAAACCATTGAACAACAAACCGCTGAAATAGCTCGCATGAAACATCTCCTAGTAGACCGTGAGTGTGAGCTAGAAATTCTTCATGAAGACACAACTCGATACCAAAACGATATAGCTGAATTAGAGTCGAAATTAAAAACTAAATCAGGAGAAACCGACCAATTAAATCTAATGAAACAACGCAAAGAGGTTGCCAAAAAAGATCTAGAAATTGTCAAACTTAAAACCGCAATAGATGACCTAAAAAAAGAAATAATCCACCTACAAGATTTCCTAACAGAAAAGGATAAAATTATAGACCAAGTAAGCTCGGATAGCGAATCTTTACGAATCAATTTGGAAACAATTAGAGCCAAAATGAACGAACAAGGCAACATGGTAGATTTACGCGAACAGCTACAACAAGAGAAAGCCATAAACATGCAACTACGATCAGAAATTGATGATATTGGGTCGATTGAAGATATTTCCGAGAAGGTGCGTAAAGAACTTGATTATTCAGCACATTTGGATGAAACTATAATACACGTCTTAAGCTCGGATGATTTTGCTAACATCACCGATATAGAACTTTTAAAAACTGCCATCAGTAAAGAACGTGAACGCAATAATCAAGCTAAAATTGTGAACGAGCAACACATTAAAAGCCTAGAAGAAAAAATTGTGGCTTCAAACGATTTTATTAAAATCCTTAAAACGACTGTAGAAAACGAACGAAAAGTGTATAGTGAGATGCAAGTTGAGGACGCGAATTTATTGGAGCAAATGCGGATTAAACTTGAATCCGTTATGGAGAATGAAAACGATTTCGAGAAGGTTTTAAATGAGGAGAAACTAAAACGGGAGTCGTTGGAGAATGAAATTGTTGCGTTGCGGCAGAAAATTAATGATAATCTAAGTAGTACATCGTCTAAAACTGAATATAAAGCGTTGCCCAATGCAGACACCGAGGCGCTTAAACAGGAGTTGCAGAGGTGTTTAGATGAAAATCAGGCTATTAAGAAAGATATGAAATCACTGAAGAGTAGTAAAAAGGAATCGGAGGCCAGTTTGAAATACACTAAAGATATGTTGAATTTGAAATCGAAGGAGATTGAGAAGTTGCAGAAGAACTTTGCTGAGGTTAATGAAGAGTTGATTTTGAGTAAGTGTCAGGTGGATGAGGTTAAATTTGAGATACAGGAACGGATGAAGGAAATTGAAAATAGTCGCATTTTATTGGTAAGTTACACTTATTGAAAGCCATTTGTTTTTTCAGCATGAGATTGTTGTTCAGCATGCATTGCTATTTGAAAAAAAGTTGACTAAAGTTTATGAAACTGGAAATCTCATTTCATATCAAGTTTTTTTCAGATTTAATTGCTATTTCTCAAAACTTATCCTAAATCTGATGAAATTTTGCATATGTTCCTAATTTTTAATTAAGAATTAAACCATTATAATATTTAGGGACATTTTGTTATAATGAATATAAAGAATTTGTTTTTCTAGGAGGAAATGGAACAGGAAAATATGGAATACAAACGCAATATAAATCGACTGAATGATCGTATAATAGCGTTAGAGGACGAAAAGAAATTAAATGAAGAAGCACTTGCTAACCATAAGACAGATTTGACTGCCCCTGTTCCTGATAAGTTTTTACAAAAAATGAAGGTAGGTTACAAATCAGTAACAGATTAGTGTAGTGGATAAAATATAATTGGCACTTAAAATTATGTATTCTTAAAAAGAATGACATCTAAAATGTAAAGAGAAGAGAGAAATCAATATTTATTGACCTTTCCACCTTCCAAAATATATTTTATGTGAAATTGTTTATTTTAGGATTTAAGTGATATGGTGATCAACCACATCAGAGAAAATAAAGCCATGACAGATACTTTAAGTAAACTAACAGATGAAAGAACTGCTTTACAAGAAAGAGTAAGACAGCTGGAGGAACAACATAATATGCAAATGCCATTTGACGATCCAGTTGCTCGGGTAAGTTTTATACAAATAAACTTGTATTTTTTTATTGAGGTTTATTTGAGGATTATTTTATGTCAATACAAACCTTTTGATTCTACATATTCAACAAATTAATTATAAAATTTATAACATACAAAGCTGAACTGATAATATATTGTAATATTTTAGGCAAACCACTTATTTGGAAAATATCTTCGAGCAGATAGCTACAGGAATGCACTAGCATATCAGAAAAAGTACCTGATTAAACTACTCACCAGTTATCAAGATCATCCATTTGCTATTTCTGGGCTACAAAGTTATGATCCTAAAACTCGAAAAACTAGGAGTAAAGGAATACATCGTTTTAGGTAATTATAACAAATTACATCATGCAGCATATGTTTTGATTGACTGATGACTTGGATTATATTGTATTTTTAAATTCTCATTTATTTAGTATTATTATAGTGCAAAATTGTAAAAACATATAGAAATTATCTCAGAAACTCTTGGACTTGGTTATATAAATCAGATAATTTGATTGCAAAAATTTTACCTCAACCCTCTCGGTTTATGGCATGTCACGTTAAAAGTAATCCAAGCAGATTTGGGATAATAGAATTTTCATATAGAAAGCTACCCCGTGAATCCAAAAACACAAACTAGAAGTCGATATTTCAAACACTTACTGACATACAGAGCGTTTTTGAAATGGTAAATTCAAGCAATTTTTATGAACTTTGAAGGGTTGTGAACGGAAAGAAATATCCACAAACAATTTACGGATTTTTAATTGGTACCCCAAGGAGTCAATACTCCCAAAAAATTAAAAAGTCATCAATATTGGTTATTAGACTTTTTAATTAACATAAAACGATATTGCCATATATAAATAGAGGTACATGAGGCTACAAAATTGTAAGTTAAGAATAATTTAATTTAATTTTAATTTATACAACATCTAACAATATAATTACGAATTACAGTTATACAACTGAATAACCAACATTGAGTAATTATAGATATAAAATAGATCATTATTAGTGTCTACAGATGTAGACACTAATAATGATCCATTCTCCAAGTCACCACTAGAAATAGAATTCAGATTACTGTATTAAATTTCATATAATGATATTTATTGTAGATCAGCAATTTGTGTCGTTATCGCCATCCATCGTATGCAGTATATGGTGCAACGTTGGCACAGTGGATCACGCAAAGCCACCTATATGTCTCTGCGCCGAAGATTTAAAGCATTGGAAGCCGAAACAGACACAACCCACTTTCAAGTCGGCCAACCTGTCTCCAGCCAGCATTTTGTAACAAATATGACCACTACTAGATTAGACAGAGATGAATTGTATCGTGGACCAGGCAGAAGTAGGGACTATGACATTGGAAGACCAACAACACCTCCCAGAAGTGAAAGTCAACAGCAACCATGGTCAGGAAATACACCACCTAATAAGGATCAAGGATTAAGAAGTAGCAGACATAGGTAAATATAAATTTTAATATTTGTCTACTATTTTAAGCAACTACACTGGATTTAGTAACTTTCTGTTATTCAATTTAATTAATTCAGGCTTAAATTATAATGATTTTCTGGCAACAATTTAGTGCAAGTCGTTTGAAATAAAGTTGCTTCTCTCAAAGATTAAGCCATGCATGTCTCAGTACACGCAACATTGACTGGTGGGAGGTTTTACAATGGACCCATTTTGAGGCATAAGTGTCTGTAGCTATGCTACCCTCCAGCCAACTATCGAGAACTATCCAGAACACAACAAATTAAGGTGAAACCGCGAAAGTCTTATTAAATCAGTTATGGTTCCTTAGATCATACCCACATTTACTTGGATATCCCCCGTATTCACCAACGTTCTATAAATCTATCAATAGCTATTGAACCCATAACATTTGTTGTAAAAGGCACCTTACACAATCAATAATACTGTCAATCCTAGTACTGTCAGTATTTGCTTCAATCCTCCTTTTATATTTATCAAGTAATCAATTATCTGGATATACATCAGTATTCTCTTCATTTCATCGTTACTATAAGGCACCTTACACGGTCAATAATACTGTCAATACTAGTACTGTCAATATTTGCTTCAATCCTCCTTTTATATTTATCAAGTAATCAATTTTTTGGATAAAAATCTGTATTCTCTTCATTACATCATAAATATACTTTAATACTGGCAATATTTTAGAATAATGAACATTTTAAACATATTATCGTACAGTAATACTGTCATTATTCTAAAATATTGACAGTAATATTGATCGTGTAAGGTGCCTTTATACTTACACGATAAGTAATACTGTCAATAGTTTAGAATAATAAACATTTTAAACATATTATTGAACAATAATACAATCATTATTTAATAATGACAGTATTATTGATCATGTTAGGTGCCTTTTATAGCAACAATAAATACATTATCTAGAAAATGTAGTTACTTTAGATTCTCTCTATTGGAAACACTGAATAATTAAACAAAAGGTGTCACCAAAGCTCCAATCACAAGCGCTATTCAAAGTGTTGACATTTATTTTGACCATTTCTGTCATAATGACATTTTCAAGTTATACATTCAATAGCTTATGAGAATTATAAAGTTTATGGGATATTGGTGAATACAGTCATAACTATAGTAATTCTAGACATAATTCATGTGAACATAACTCTGACCGAAGATGGAACGAGTTCATTTTATTAGATCAAAACCTGTTATAAAACAGCCTTTATAAATCCTGGACTTGGCTGCAAGTCCTAAACATTTTTTATATTGAGTAAACTAAAATTTCTGTTGTTTTACAGTAGTGCATCAACATCAAAGGACTCGTTTGTGCCACTAGAAGCCCCCAACATAGCAAAATACATCGAACGATTCAAGTTAATTCAAGAAAAATTTGGTATGGCCCTAAATGACCCAGCTACATAGTGAACGAAGAAGATTCTTGCATCAGTATTTTTTATGAAATCACAAATCTAGTCAAGCGGATGACGTTTGAATTTATATTATTTATTTTATAGTAAAGAGGGTAACATGTGCCTTAAACTGTTAATGCCAGTGGTGCCATTTTATTCAGAAAAGACTATGGTTTATTAAGTTTTTATGTGTACATACTGTTGTGATATATCAGACTTTTATAATTTTATTAGTTTTAAGTATTATAATAATAATTTATTGATTTACTAATTTATATTTGTTCAAACGCAAGTGTACTTATAATTAAATTTAAGACTCAAAATATAAATTGAATTATTTAAAATAGCCATTTTTAT
Organism: Lordithon lunulatus; assembly: GCA_963942505.1. Lineage (NCBI taxonomy): Eukaryota > Metazoa > Arthropoda > Insecta > Coleoptera > Staphylinidae > Lordithon > Lordithon lunulatus. The sequence continues at coordinate 2,278,096 of OZ012673.1, read as the reverse complement.
TTGCTTGTTATTTTTAGTGATTTATTTTGTAATGTGGCACATTGTTGATTTAAATAAATATTCAATATTCTTGTGTATATTATAGTAATTTTTTAAATCCTATCCTATTTTCAGTTAAATCCACGAAAATGATTACAGGTATGTGCAATAATTATATTATTTTCGCATAATTTCTAATAAAAGAACTTTAATTTAAATTAAGTCTTGAGAAAGAAAGAAATTTCAGTCATAACATTAATTATAACTATTAAATATTGATACAAAATAAATAAGTCTTATATCAGGATTACATGATGTGTGAGAATGAGCGGCCGGCGTGATAGGAGTAGCCGCAAAATTACTCCGGTCATGCCGGGCGCGCAGTCACCTCCTCGTACGTCATATGTTCCTAATACAAACTATTTTATTTTAAGAGATATTTACATTCTGTTTCGTGATTCTTGCGGGAGAAGTGGAGATCGCGAGAAAACCGTCGACGCAAATTTCACTAATTTTTCTCCGAATAAATAAATCTTGTATCAGGATCACATGATGTGCGAGGAAATAACAGCGCGTCCGCCATTACTCCGCCATTAGTCCGCCATTACAGGCGTCATCGCAAAATTCGCGGGAAATAAAAGCGCGCGAAATTAATCCTGTAATGGCGGCCGCGCAGTCACTTCCTCGGACATCATATGTTCCTGATACAAACTATTTTATTTTAAGAGATATTTCGATTCTGTTTCGTGATTCTTGCGGGAAAAGTGGAGATCGCGACAAAACAGTCGACGCAAATTTCACTAATTTTTCTCCGAATAAATAAATCTTGTATCAGGATCATATGATGTGCGAGGAAGTAACAGCGCGGCCGCCATTACTCCGCCATTAGTCCGCCATTACAGGCGTCATCGCAAAATTCGCGGGAAATAAAAGCGCGCGAAATTACTCCTGTAATGGCGGGCGCGCAGTCACTTCCTCGGACATCATATGTTCCTGATACAAACTATTTTATTTTAAGAGATATTTCGATTCTGTTTCGTGATTCTTGCGGGAGAAGTGGAGATCGCGAGAAAACTGTCGACGCAAATTTCACTAATTTTACTCCGGAAAAATAAATCTTGTATCAGGATCACATGGTGTGCGAGGAAGTAACAGCGCGGCCGCCATTAGCCCGCCATTAGGCCGCCATTACAGGCGTCATCGCAAAATTCGCGCGAAATTACTCCTGTAATGGCGGGCGCGCAGTCACCTTCTCGTACATCATATGTTCCTGATACAAACTATTTTATTTTAAGAGATATTTCGATTCTGTTTCGTGATTCTTGCGGGAGAAATGGAGATCGCGAGAAAACAGTCGACGCAAATTTCACTAATTTTTCTCCGAATAAATAAATCTTGTATCAGGATCATATGATGTGCGAGGAAGTAACAGCGCGGCCGCCATTAGCCCGCCATTAGTCCGCCATTACAGGCGTCATCGTAAAATTCGCGGGAACTATAAGCGCGCGAAATTACTCCTGTAATGGCGGACGTCATATGCTCCAGATACAAACTATTTTATTTTAAGAGATATTTACATTCTGTTTCGTGATTCTTGCCGGAGAAGTGGACATCGCGAGAAAAACATCGACACCCCCTATGACATTATGCGCCCCTAGTACGAAAATCTTGTATTTCAACCCAGCCCGAAATAACAGAAGACACCGCAAAATACGCTTATTTTACTCCGGATAAATAAATCTATTTTCAAATACCTTTCTTCCCGTACAAACTGTTGATTTCGGTCTGTCAATACACCTGAATCATTGCTCGCCTAGTATAAATACACAGAAGAGACAACGTTCAAGCGTGCTGACAGGACACGAGATATGTTGACCTAAAAAAAAAAAATACAAATCGATAAACATGTGAAACTCGTTAAATATTGTTTCTTATGTCCGTTATAATATACATGCACATTTTGAAGCAAATCGAAGAGATTGCGAAAATCGGGAAAAATCGAAAAAATCGTAAGGGGTTAACCTTCTGAATTTTTCACCACGAAATTTTTTTCTTCGCGATCGACCTGAAAGTTTGCGCAATCAATTTCGACGTAATTTTGAACGTCGGAGGCAAATCTTAGCCATTTTCGTGGATAACTGTTTGAGTTATAGCTCTGTAATCCGCAAGAAAACTAAGTCATAGAGGGCCAGTTTTCCACGAGTCATAACTGAAAAACTAGTAGCCCGAAACAAGTGAAACTCGTTAAATATTGTTTCTTATGTCCGTTATAATATACATGCAAATTTTGAAGCAAATCGAAGAGATTGCGAAAATCGCGAAAAATTGAAAAAATCGTAAGGGGTTAACCTTCTGAATTTTTGACCTCGAAATTTTTTTCTTCACTATCGACCTGATAGTTTGCGCAATCAATTTCGACGTAATTTTGAACGTCGGAGGCAAATCTTAGCCATTTTCGTGGATAACTGTTGAGTTATAGCTCTGTAATCCGCACGAAAAATAAGTCATACAGCCAATTTTATAAAAAATAATTTTAGGCTACCAATCAATACTCCTTAGGATGCTAATTAAAAATCCGCAAACCGTTAGTAGATATCTCTTTTCGTTTTCGCGTCACAGCCCTTCAAAGTTTGTAAAAATTGCTTGAAATTATCTTTTCAAAAACACCTTTTTCGAGCTGCATCTCAGTTAGTGTTTGTCGTACCGATTTCTAGTTTGTGTTTTTGGATTCAGGACTGATTATGGAATTATGGGATCTTAGAAAACTATTGTGCTCCCCCATTTATGGTTGCTACAAACATACTGCTTCATGTGTGTAAAATAGCATATTTTTCAAAAACATAGAACAGGATTTAAAAAACTCTTATAATTATTCTCAATATAAAATACAAATTATAATCCTCTTAAATTTAAATTAAATCACATATCAATATCCACATTACTAAAAATATCATCCAAATCATCGTTGAGCATATCCTCCTCCAAACTGTGATTACTAGTATGTGTAGACATTTTACTTTTCGCTGGACTAGAGAAGTAGGTTGATATATCTAAAGTGTTAGCAGCTGTTATACTACTATTCAAACTGCCAGCAATTTGTTCATTGCGATCAGCAGTTTGAAGTTTCACTGAAACATCTTGGAATGAGTTCGCCATTAGTCCAGCTTTGTTCAATGTCTTTTGTTTAGTTTGCAAAAGGGGCCATACTGAATCATCGGAAGTTCCTGGTGCTATGAGGTATTGGACTGTCACATGTTTGTTTTGGCCTATTCTATGTGCTCTGGCTTCAGCTTGATTTAGTATCTATAAATTAAAATATAATTTTATTGCCATAGTAACATTTTGCTAAAAAAAAAAAATGTAGTGCAGTCATTTGAAATAGTGGGCAATGATAGTTTATGTATTATTTATTTATTTAACGCCTATCTAAAATATTATTGGTGTAAGGCTCCTTGGGTATTAAAAGCAATTCTTTAACACTATGCATTATGTACAGCAAAGTGCACATTCATGCCTAACTAGTAATTGCAGCCTGTGTATGTTGTTGTATTAACAGCATATTTCAACATAATAAAGAGCTTTTCATCTATAGTTGACTGTATAATATTCTTTGTTAGTACTTACACTAGGATTCCAGTGTAATTCTGCAAATAGTACTAACTCAGCTGCTGTCAATGTAATTCCAGCATTGGCAGCAGTAATCGATAATAGAGCACATACATAAGAATCATCAAGCTGAAATTTGTCGACTAGGAATTTCCGACGATCCGATACAGTATTCCCATCAATTCGAATGAAATTTTTCTTCTTCCTCTCTAAAACCTTTTGTATTGCATCCAACATGACTTGGTGATGGGCAAATATTAGAAATTTAACAGGTTTCTCCAGGACTTGTAAAATATATGAACTAAAATAATAATAAGTCATAAGTGATGATATTGATAGTAGATACAAATAATAATTTACCACACAGATGGGATTTTTATCTTTGAAGTTTGAGCAAAGAACAACAATAGTACAGCATGTTTATCATTCTTCACTGTATCATATTTGGTTGCTAGTGCCAGCAAAGAACTCCTATCCTCATCACTAAACTGGTTTAAATTCACATTCAAAGTAATAACTTCTTGTGTTTTATTTGGTAGCGATTTAAGTACATCCTCTTTTGTACGACGTATCATAAATTTATTCATCAGCACAATTTCCAATTCTTTTAAATTACTATGTCCAGAAGAATCCCATCCAAAATTAGTAGTTTTACCATCACAGTAGCGAACACTATAATGTTTAAAAGAAATAAAGAAATTCTTATCAATAAGAGTCAACTGTGTAAAAAGCTCGCTAGGGCGGGATAGCGCTGGAGTTCCACTCAAAAGTATAACGCGTTTGGCATACTTTGATAATTCAGTTGCTGTTTTTGTGCACTTTGATTTGAAATTCTTTAGCACATGTGATTCATCAATTATAATCACACCAAATCCCTTGTCTAGAATTTTATCTTCACATCTCGTCATGAGATCATGACTCACTATGAGTACACTCAAGTTGTAAATTATATTCTCACGTCCAGATGAAAGATATTGTACTTGCATGATTGGCACTGTTGGTAGGTATTTATGAATTGTTTCTTCCCATGTGTTTCTGTAAAATCAAGAATCAAATGTGAAGACAAATTGTGTGATTTGTGCATTCGTTTCATAGGTAAACTCAACTAGAATTGTGTAAAATCAAATATATAACACTCACTTCATTGATGATGTTGTTACAATAAGCAATGGCCAATCCTCTTTGTAATAGTTTGCAATGGCTAGGGCTTGAAATGTCTTCCCCAAGCCCATATCATCAGCAATCATGCATCGACCATTTTTATCTATCCCAAAACTACAACAAAATAAAAACATACATCTCTGTAATCATAATAATAAATTACATTGACATACCATACACCTTCTTGTTGGAATGGCATAAGGGCACTTAACAATTCAGCATCAATTTTAGCCAAATCATATATGTTACTATCTTTTTTATTTAGACACATATTGCGTACATTCAAGGGGATTGCATCTATTGTTACATCTGGTTTTAAGGCGGCCATCCGGTTTTGGAGCAGATCATGGTCTTGTACATTAAAACTCCAATTTTTGCTAGATGGATCTGGATTATGAAATAAATTCAATGAATTATTTATAGAGAGAACATTCATGTGTGATTATTTAAAAATAATACAGTACTGAGCAGATTGAATTGCCCATAGACAATGAAGGTTGGGAGTTTAAGTTGATAAGAATCCAATATATTATCTGTTTGTCACTATCCAGCTCGTAAAATTTAAGCAGCAAGTACTATGGGATTGTTTATATCTGTGCTACCCCATAACTAACTACCCAGTATAACACAATTGTATTTAAATACTTACTATAAACAGCTGATGGAATTGTTTTAATCACTTGTATAGCTTGCTGACTGTATCCAGAAAATACAACACAAAACTTTTCAGTAGATAATAACTCTAATTTGCCTGTAATAGTTTTACCATAGAATTGTAGAACTGTTTTATTTGCACTATTCTGTTTACTTGCACTAGACTGATTAGTTCTATCATAAGGCTTAAGGGTATGATTTTTAGCATTTGTACTGCTTTTTGTATTAAAATATCTGACTGGTGATTCTATTTGTTGATTATTGGAGATTTGGAGGTTACGTTTAGCAGCTAGCCTTTGCTGCGCTTCTAGTTTTTTCCGATTTATTTCTGCTGGTGAGCAGCTCATGTTGTATCCGCAAATTTGTTCTTTGTATTCTTTTCGTATATTTTTAAAAGCAAATTTGACATATTTACTTCTACATTGTGTAGGTAAACTGGGTAAACTGTGTGGTAGGCAACTGTGTTTACAGGAATTTCTGTCATGCAACTACAGTTGCCTATAACAAACTATTAAAAAATAATTTATGTGATGGTCAACCAATCTGAACATGTTGAATTTTCATGTATTTTTTCGGTTTAAACTCGGTAGCGTCTGTATTTAAAATACTAGAAGGATGGTTTATATATCAAAATGTAGAGTATTTCTAGCCCAACATATTGAGGCTTAGGCACTTTTCTCTAGCTCTTATAGTTTTCGCGCTATGACCGTCAGCAAATCTAAAAATGTTGAATTTTCATGTATTTTCTCGGTTTAAATTCGGTAGCGTCTGTATTTAAAATACTAGAGGGATGGTTTATATATCAAAATCTAGAGTATTTCTAGCCCAACATATTGAGGCTTAGGCACTTTTCTCTAGCTCTTACAGTTTTCGCGCTATGGCCGTCAGTAGATCTGAAAATGTTGAATTTTCATGTATTTTCTAGGTTTAAACTCGGTAGCGTCTGTATTTAAAATACTAGAGGGATGGTTTATATATCAAAATGTAGAGTATTTCTAGCCCAACATATTGAGGCTTAGGCACTTTTCTCTAGCTCTTATAGTTTTCGCGCTATGACTGTCAGCAAATCTAAAAATGTTGAATTTTCATGTATTTTCTCGGTTTAAACTCGGTAGCGTCTGTATTTAAAATACTAGAGGGATGGTTTATATATCAAAATGTAGAGTATTTCTAGCCCAACATATTGAGGCTTAGGCACTTTTCTCTAGCTCTTATAGTTTTCGCGCTATGACCGTCAGTAGATCTGAAAATGTTGAATTTTCATGTATTTTCTAGGTTTAAACTCGGTAGCGTCTGTATTTAAAACACTAGAGGGATAGTTTATATATCAAAATGTAGAGTATTTCTAGCCCAACATATTGAGGCTTAGGCACTTTTCTCTAGCTCTTATAGTTTTCGCGCTATGACCGTCAGTAGATCTGAAAATGTTGAATTTTCATGTATTTTCTAGGTTTAAACTCGGTAGCGTCTGTATTTAAAATACTAGAGGGATGGTTTATATATCAAAATGTAGAGTATTTCTAGCCCAACATATTGAGGCTTAGGCACCTTTCTCTAGCTCTTACAGTTTTCGCGCTATGACCGTCAGTAGATCTGAAAATGTTGAATTTTCATGTATTTTCTAGGTTTAAACTCGGTAGCATCTGTATTTAAAATACTAGAGGGATGGTTTATATATCAAAATGTAGAGTATTTCTAGCCCAACATATTGAGGCTTAGGCACTTTTCTCTAGCTCTTATAGTTTTCGCGCTATGACCGTCAGCAAATCTGAAATTGTTGAATTTTCATGTATTTTCTCGGTTTAAATTCGGTAGCGTCTGTATTTAAAATACTAGAGGGATGGTTTATATATCAAAATGTAGAGTATTTCTAGCCCAACATATTGAGGCTTAGGCACTTTTCTCTAGCTCTTATAGTTTTCGCGCTATGACTGTCAGCAAATCTAAAAATGTTGAATTTTCATGTATTTTCTCGGTTTAAACTCGGTAGCGTCTGTATTTAAAATACTAGAGGGATGGTTTATATATCAAAATGTAGAGTATTTCTAGCCCAACATATTGAGGCTTAGGCACTTTTCTCTAGCTCTTACAGTTTTCGCGCTATGACCGTCAGTAGATCTGAAAATGTTGAATTTTCATGTATTTTCTAGGTTTAAACTCGTTAGCGTCTGTATTTAAAATACTAGAGGGATGGTTTATATATCAAAATGTAGAGTATTTCTAGCCCAACATATTGAGGCTTAGGCACTTTTCTCTAGCTCTTATAGTTTTCGCGCTATGACCGTCAGTAGATCTGAAAATGTTGAATTTTCATGTATTTTCTAGGTTTAAACTCGGTAGCGTCTGTATTTAAAATACTAGAGGGATGGTTTATATATCAAAATGTAGAGTATTTCTAGCCCAACATATTGAGGCTTAGGCACTTTTCTCTAGCTCTTACAGTTTTCGCGCTATGACCGTCAGTAGATCTGAAAATGTTGAATTTTCATGTATTTTCTAGGTTTAAACTCGGTAGCGTCTGTATTTAAAATACTAGAGGGATGGTTTATATATCAAAATGTAGAGTATTTCTAGCCCAACATATTGAGGCTTAGGCACTTTTCTCTAGCTCTTATAGTTTTCGCGCTATGACCGTCAGCAAATCTGAAATTGTTGAATTTTCATGTATTTTCTCGGTTTAAATTCGGTAGCGTCTGTATTTAAAATACTAGAGGGATGGTTTATATATCAAAATGTAGAGTATTTCTAGCCCAACATATTGAGGCTTAGGCACTTTTCTCTAGCTCTTATAGTTTTCGCGCTATGACCGTCAGCAAATCTGAAAATGTTGAATTTTCATGTATTTTCTAGGTTTAAACTCGGTAGCGTCTGTATTTAAAATACTAGAGGGATGGTTTATATATCAAAATGTAGAGTATTTCTAGCCCAACATATTGAGGCTTAGGCACTTTTCTCTAGCTCTTATAGTTTTCGCGCTATGACCGTCAGCAAATCTGAAATTGTTGAATTTTCATGTATTTTCTCGGTTTAAATTCGGTAGCGTCTGTATTTAAAATACTAGAGGGATGGTTTATATATCAAAATGTAGAGTATTTCTAGCCCAACATATTGAGGCTTAGGCACTTTTCTCTAGCTCTTATAGTTTTCGCGCTATGACCGTCAGCAAATCTGAAAATGTTGAATTTTCATGTATTTTCTAGGTTTAAACTCGGTAGCGTCTGTATTTAAAATACTAGAGGGATGGTTTATATATCAAAATGTAGAGTATTTCTAGCCCAACATATTGAGGCTTAGGCACTTTTCTCTAGCTCTTATAGTTTTCGCGCTATGACCGTCAGCAAATCTGAAATTGTTGAATTTTCATGTATTTTCTCGGTTTAAATTCGGTAGCGTCTGTATTTAAAATACTAGAGGGATGGTTTATATATCAAAATGTAGAGTATTTCTAGCCCAACATATTGAGGCTTAGGCACTTTTCTCTAGCTCTTATAGTTTTCGCGCTATGACCGTCAGCAAATCTGAAAATGTTGAATTTTCATGTATTTTCTCGGTTTAAACTCGGTAGCGTCTGTATTTAAAATACTAGAGGGATGGTTTATATATCAAAATGTAGAGTATTTCTAGCCCAACATATTGAGGCTTAGGCACTTTTCTCTAGCTCTTATAGTTTTCGCGCTATGACCGTCAGCAAATCTGAAATTGTTGAATTTTCATGTATTTTCTCGGTTTAAATTCGGTAGCGTCTGTATTTAAAATACTAGAGGGATGGTTTATATATCAAAATGTAGAGTATTTCTAGCCCAACATATTGAGGCTTAGGCACTTTTCTCTAGCTCTTATAGTTTTCGCGCTATGACTGTCAGCAAATCTAAAAATGTTGAATTTTCATGTATTTTCTCGGTTTAAACTCGGTAGCGTCTTTATTTAAAAAACTAGAGGGATGGTTTATATATCAAAATGTAGAGTATTTCTAGCCCAACATATTGAGGCTTAGGCACTTTTCTCTAGCTCTTACAGTTTTCGCGCTATGACCGTCAGTAGATCTGAAAATGTTGAATTTTCATGTATTTTCTAGGTTTAAACTCGGTAGCGTCTGTATTTAAAATACTAGAGGGATGGTTTATATATCAAAATGTAGAGTATTTCTAGCCCAACATATTGAGGCTTAGGCACTTTTCTCTAGCTCTTATAGTTTTCGCGCTATGACCGTCAGCAAATCTGAAAATGTTGAATTTTCATGTATTTTCTAGGTTTAAACTCGGTAGCGTCTGTATTTAAAATACTAGAGGGATGGTTTATATATCAAAATGTAGAGTATTTCTAGCCCAACATATTGAGGCTTAGGCACTTTTCTCTAGCTCTTATAGTTTTCGCGCTATGACCGTCAGCAAATCTGAAATTGTTGAATTTTCATGTATTTTCTCGGTTTAAATTCGGTAGCGTCTGTATTTAAAATACTAGAGGGATGGTTTATATATCAAAATGTAGAGTATTTCTAGCCCAACATATTGAGGCTTAGGCACTTTTCTCTAGCTCTTATAGTTTTCGCGCTATGACCGTCAGCAAATCTGAAAATGTTGAATTTTCATGTATTTTCTAGGTTTAAACTCGGTAGCGTCTGTATTTAAAATACTAGAGGGATGGTTTATATATCAAAATGTAGAGTATTTCTAGCCCAACATATTGAGGCTTAGGCACTTTTCTCTAGCTCTTATAGTTTTCGCGCTATGACCGTCAGCAAATCTGAAATTGTTGAATTTTCATGTATTTTCTCGGTTTAAACTCGGTAGCGTCTGTATTTAAAATACTAGAGGGATGGTTTATATATCAAAATGTAGAGTATTTCTAGCCCAACATATTGAGGCTTAGGCACTTTTCTCTAGCTCTTATAGTTTTCGCGCTATGACCGTCAGCAAATCTGAAATTGTTGAATTTTCATGTATTTTCTCGGTTTAAATTCGGTAGCGTCTGTATTTAAAATACTAGAGGGATGGTTTATATATCAAAATGTAGAGTATTTCTAGCCCAACATATTGAGGCTTAGGCACTTTTCTCTAGCTCTTATAGTTTTCGCGCTATGACCGTCAGCAAATCTGAAAATGTTGAATTTTCATGTATTTTCTCGGTTTAAACTCGGTAGCGTCTGTATTTAAAATACTAGAGGGATGGTTTATATATCAAAATGTAGAGTATTTCTAGCCCAACATATTGAGGCTTAGGCACTTTTCTCTAGCTCTTATAGTTTTCGCGCTATGACCGTCAGCAAATCTGAAATTGTTGAATTTTCATGTATTTTCTCGGTTTAAATTCGGTAGCGTCTGTATTTAAAATACTAGAGGGATGGTTTATATATCAAAATGTAGAGTATTTCTAGCCCAACATATTGAGGCTTAGGCACTTTTCTCTAGCTCTTACAGTTTTCGCGCTATGACCGTCAGTAGATCTGAAAATGTTGAATTTTCATGTATTTTCTAGGTTTAAACTCGGTAGCGTCTGTATTTAAAATACTAGAGGGATGGTTTATATATCAAAATGTAGAGTATTTCTAGCCCAACATATTGAGGCTTAGGCACTTTTCTCTAGCTCTTATAGTTTTCGCGCTATGACCGTCAGCAGATCTGAAAATGTTGAATTTTCATGTATTTTCTCGGTTTAAATTCGGTAGCGTCTGTATCTAAAATACTAGAGGGATGGTTTATATATCAAAATGTAGAGTATTTCTAGCCCAACATATTGAGGCTTAGGCACTTTTCTCTAGCTCTTACAGTTTTCGCGCTATGACCGTCAGTAGATCTGAAAATGTTGAATTTTCATGTATTTTCTAGGTTTAAACTCGGTAGCGTCTGTATTTAAAATACTAGAGGGATGGTTTATATATCAAAATGTAGAGTATTTCTAGCCCAACATATTGAGGCTTAGGCACTTTTCTCTAGCTCTTACAGTTTTCGCGCTATGACCGTCAGTAGATCTGAAAATGTTGAATTTTCATGTATTTTCTAGGTTTAAACTCGGTAGCGTCTGTATTTAAAATACTAGAGGGATGGTTTATATATCAAAATGTAGAGTATTTCTAGCCCAACATATTGAGGCTTAGGAACTTTTCTCTAGCTCTTATAGTTTTCGCGCTATGACCGTCAGCAAATCTGAAAATGTTGAATTTTCATGTATTTTCTCGGTTTAAACTCGGTAGCGTCTTTATTTAAAAAACTAGAGGGATGGTTTATATATCAAAATGTAGAGTATTTCTAGCCCAACATATTGAGGCTTAGGCACTTTTCTCTAGCTCTTATAGTTTTCGCGCTATGACCGTCAGCAAATCTGAAAATGTTGAATTTTCATGTATTTTCTCGGTTTAAACTCGGTAGCGTCTGTATTTAAAATACTAGAGGGATGGTTTATATATCAAAATGTAGAGTATTTCTAGCCCAACATATTGAGGCTTAGGCACTTTTCTCTAGCTCTTATAGTTTTCGCGCTATGACTGTCAGCAAATCTAAAAATGTTGAATTTTCATGTATTTTCTCGGTTTAAACTCGGTAGCGTCTGTATTTAAAATACTAGAGGGATGGTTTATATATCAAAATGTAGAGTATTTCTAGCCCAACATATGGAGGCTTAGGCACTTTTCTCTAGCTCTTATAGTTTTCGCGCTATGACCGTCAGTAGATCTGAAAATGTTGAATTTTCATGTATTTTCTAGGTTTAAACTCGGTAGCGTCTGTATTTAAAATACTAGAGGGATGGTTTATATATCAAAATGTAGAGTATTTCTAGCCCAACATATTGAGGCTTAGGCACTTTTCTCTAGCTCTTATAGTTTTCGCGCTATGACCGTCAGTAGATCTGAAAATGTTGAATTTTCATGTATTTTCTAGGTTTAAACTCGGTAGCGTCTGTATTTAAAATACTAGAGGGATGGTTTATATATCAAAATGTAGAGTATTTCTAGCCCAACATATTGAGGCTTAGGCACTTTTCTCTAGCTCTTATAGTTTTCGCGCTATGACTGTCAGCAAATCTAAAAATGTTGAATTTTCATGTATTTTCTCGGTTTAAACTCGGTAGCGTCTGTATTTAAAATACTAGAGGGATGGTTTATATATCAAAATGTAGAGTATTTCTAGCCCAACATATTGAGGCTTAGGCACTTTTCTCTAGCTCTTATAGTTTTCGCGCTATGACCGTCAGTAGATCTGAAAATGTTGAATTTTCATGTATTTTCTAGGTTTAAACTCGGTAGCGTCTGTATTTAAAACACTAGAGGGATAGTTTATATATCAAAATGTAGAGTATTTCTAGCCCAACATATTGAGGCTTAGGCACTTTTCTCTAGCTCTTATAGTTTTCGCGCTATGACCGTCAGTAGATCTGAAAATGTTGAATTTTCATGTATTTTCTAGGTTTAAACTCGGTAGCGTCTGTATTTAAAATACTAGAGGGATGGTTTATATATCAAAATGTAGAGTATTTCTAGCCCAACATATTGAGGCTTAGGCACCTTTCTCTAGCTCTTACAGTTTTCGCGCTATGACCGTCAGTAGATCTGAAAATGTTGAATTTTCATGTATTTTCTAGGTTTAAACTCGGTAGCATCTGTATTTAAAATACTAGAGGGATGGTTTATATATCAAAATGTAGAGTATTTCTAGCCCAACATATTGAGGCTTAGGCACTTTTCTCTAGCTCTTATAGTTTTCGCGCTATGACCGTCAGCAAATCTGAAATTGTTGAATTTTCATGTATTTTCTCGGTTTAAATTCGGTAGCGTCTGTATTTAAAATACTAGAGGGATGGTTTATATATCAAAATGTAGAGTATTTCTAGCCCAACATATTGAGGCTTAGGCACTTTTCTCTAGCTCTTATAGTTTTCGCGCTATGACTGTCAGCAAATCTAAAAATGTTGAATTTTCATGTATTTTCTCGGTTTAAACTCGGTAGCGTCTGTATTTAAAATACTAGAGGGATGGTTTATATATCAAAATGTAGAGTATTTCTAGCCCAACATATTGAGGCTTAGGCACTTTTCTCTAGCTCTTACAGTTTTCGCGCTATGACCGTCAGTAGATCTGAAAATGTTGAATTTTCATGTATTTTCTAGGTTTAAACTCGGTAGCGTCTGTATTTAAAATACTAGAGGGATGGTTTATATATCAAAATGTAGAGTATTTCTAGCCCAACATATTGAGGCTTAGGCACTTTTCTCTAGCTCTTATAGTTTTCGCGCTATGACCGTCAGTAGATCTGAAAATGTTGAATTTTCATGTATTTTCTAGGTTTAAACTCGGTAGCGTCTGTATTTAAAATACTAGAGGGATGGTTTATATATCAAAATGTAGAGTATTTCTAGCCCAACATATTGAGGCTTAGGCACTTTTCTCTAGCTCTTATAGTTTTCGCGCTATGACCGTCAGCAAATCTGAAATTGTTGAATTTTCATGTATTTTCTCGGTTTAAATTCGGTAGCGTCTGTATTTAAAATACTAGAGGGATGGTTTATATATCAAAATGTAGAGTATTTCTAGCCCAACATATTGAGGCTTAGGCACTTTTCTCTAGCTCTTATAGTTTTCGCGCTATGACCGTCAGCAAATCTGAAAATGTTGAATTTTCATGTATTTTCTAGGTTTAAACTCGGTAGCGTCTGTATTTAAAATACTAGAGGGATGGTTTATATATCAAAATGTAGAGTATTTCTAGCCCAACATATTGAGGCTTAGGCACTTTTCTCTAGCTCTTATAGTTTTCGCGCTATGACCGTCAGCAAATCTGAAATTGTTGAATTTTCATGTATTTTCTCGGTTTAAATTCGGTAGCGTCTGTATTTAAAATACTAGAGGGATGGTTTATATATCAAAATGTAGAGTATTTCTAGCCCAACATATTGAGGCTTAGGCACTTTTCTCTAGCTCTTATAGTTTTCGCGCTATGACCGTCAGCAAATCTGAAAATGTTGAATTTTCATGTATTTTCTAGGTTTAAACTCGGTAGCGTCTGTATTTAAAATACTAGAGGGATGGTTTATATATCAAAATGTAGAGTATTTCTAGCCCAACATATTGAGGCTTAGGCACTTTTCTCTAGCTCTTATAGTTTTCGCGCTATGACCGTCAGCAAATCTGAAATTGTTGAATTTTCATGTATTTTCTCGGTTTAAATTCGGTAGCGTCTGTATTTAAAATACTAGAGGGATGGTTTATATATCAAAATGTAGAGTATTTCTAGCCCAACATATTGAGGCTTAGGCACTTTTCTCTAGCTCTTATAGTTTTCGCGCTATGACCGTCAGCAAATCTGAAAATGTTGAATTTTCATGTATTTTCTCGGTTTAAACTCGGTAGCGTCTGTATTTAAAATACTAGAGGGATGGTTTATATATCAAAATGTAGAGTATTTCTAGCCCAACATATTGAGGCTTAGGCACTTTTCTCTAGCTCTTATAGTTTTCGCGCTATGACCGTCAGCAAATCTGAAATTGTTGAATTTTCATGTATTTTCTCGGTTTAAATTCGGTAGCGTCTGTATTTAAAATACTAGAGGGATGGTTTATATATCAAAATGTAGAGTATTTCTAGCCCAACATATTGAGGCTTAGGCACTTTTCTCTAGCTCTTATAGTTTTCGCGCTATGACTGTCAGCAAATCTAAAAATGTTGAATTTTCATGTATTTTCTCGGTTTAAACTCGGTAGCGTCTTTATTTAAAAAACTAGAGGGATGGTTTATATATCAAAATGTAGAGTATTTCTAGCCCAACATATTGAGGCTTAGGCACTTTTCTCTAGCTCTTACAGTTTTCGCGCTATGACCGTCAGTAGATCTGAAAATGTTGAATTTTCATGTATTTTCTAGGTTTAAACTCGGTAGCGTCTGTATTTAAAATACTAGAGGGATGGTTTATATATCAAAATGTAGAGTATTTCTAGCCCAACATATTGAGGCTTGGGCACTTTTCTCTAGCTCTTATAGTTTTCGCGCTATGACCGTCAGCAAATCTGAAAATGTTGAATTTTCATGTATTTTCTAGGTTTAAACTCGGTAGCGTCTGTATTTAAAATACTAGAGGGATGGTTTATATATCAAAATGTAGAGTATTTCTAGCCCAACATATTGAGGCTTAGGCACTTTTCTCTAGCTCTTATAGTTTTCGCGCTATGACCGTCAGCAAATCTGAAATTGTTGAATTTTCATGTATTTTCTCGGTTTAAATTCGGTAGCGTCTGTATTTAAAATACTAGAGGGATGGTTTATATATCAAAATGTAGAGTATTTCTAGCCCAACATATTGAGGCTTAGGCACTTTTCTCTAGCTCTTATAGTTTTCGCGCTATGACCGTCAGCAAATCTGAAAATGTTGAATTTTCATGTATTTTCTAGGTTTAAACTCGGTAGCGTCTGTATTTAAAATACTAGAGGGATGGTTTATATATCAAAATGTAGAGTATTTCTAGCCCAACATATTGAGGCTTAGGCACTTTTCTCTAGCTCTTATAGTTTTCGCGCTATGACCGTCAGCAAATCTGAAATTGTTGAATTTTCATGTATTTTCTCGGTTTAAACTCGGTAGCGTCTGTATTTAAAATACTAGAGGGATGGTTTATATATCAAAATGTAGAGTATTTCTAGCCCAACATATTGAGGCTTAGGCACTTTTCTCTAGCTCTTATAGTTTTCGCGCTATGACCGTCAGCAAATCTGAAATTGTTGAATTTTCATGTATTTTCTCGGTTTAAATTCGGTAGCGTCTGTATTTAAAATACTAGAGGGATGGTTTATATATCAAAATGTAGAGTATTTCTAGCCCAACATATTGAGGCTTAGGCACTTTTCTCTAGCTCTTATAGTTTTCGCGCTATGACCGTCAGCAAATCTGAAAATGTTGAATTTTCATGTATTTTCTCGGTTTAAACTCGGTAGCGTCTGTATTTAAAATACTAGAGGGATGGTTTATATATCAAAATGTAGAGTATTTCTAGCCCAACATATTGAGGCTTAGGCACTTTTCTCTAGCTCTTATAGTTTTCGCGCTATGACCGTCAGCAAATCTGAAATTGTTGAATTTTCATGTATTTTCTCGGTTTAAATTCGGTAGCGTCTGTATTTAAAATACTAGAGGGATGGTTTATATATCAAAATGTAGAGTATTTCTAGCCCAACATATTGAGGCTTAGGCACTTTTCTCTAGCTCTTATAGTTTTCGCGCTATGACTGTCAGCAAATCTAAAAATGTTGAATTTTCATGTATTTTCTCGGTTTAAACTCGGTAGCGTCTTTATTTAAAAAACTAGAGGGATGGTTTATATATCAAAATGTAGAGTATTTCTAGCCCAACATATTGAGGCTTAGGCACTTTTCTCTAGCTCTTACAGTTTTCGCGCTATGACCGTCAGTAGATCTGAAAATGTTGAATTTTCATGTATTTTCTAGGTTTAAACTCGGTAGCGTCTGTATTTAAAATACTAGAGGGATGGTTTATATATCAAAATGTAGAGTATTTCTAGCCCAACATATTGAGGCTTAGGCACTTTTCTCTAGCTCTTATAGTTTTCGCGCTATGACCGTCAGCAGATCTGAAAATGTTGAATTTTCATGTATTTTCTCGGTTTAAATTCGGTAGCGTCTGTATCTAAAATACTAGAGGGATGGTTTATATATCAAAATGTAGAGTATTTCTAGCCCAACATATTGAGGCTTAGGCACTTTTCTCTAGCTCTTACAGTTTTCGCGCTATGACCGTCAGTAGATCTGAAAATGTTGAATTTTCATGTATTTTCTAGGTTTAAACTCGGTAGCGTCTGTATTTAAAATACTAGAGGGATGGTTTATATATCAAAATGTAGAGTATTTCTAGCCCAACATATTGAGGCTTAGGCACTTTTCTCTAGCTCTTACAGTTTTCGCGCTATGACCGTCAGTAGATCTGAAAATGTTGAATTTTCATGTATTTTCTAGGTTTAAACTCGGTAGCGTCTGTATTTAAAATACTAGAGGGATGGTTTATATATCAAAATGTAGAGTATTTCTAGCCCAACATATTGAGGCTTAGGAACTTTTCTCTAGCTCTTATAGTTTTCGCGCTATGACCGTCAGCAAATCTGAAAATGTTGAATTTTCATGTATTTTCTCGGTTTAAACTCGGTAGCGTCTTTATTTAAAAAACTAGAGGGATGGTTTATATATCAAAATGTAGAGTATTTCTAGCCCAACATATTGAGGCTTAGGCACTTTTCTCTAGCTCTTATAGTTTTCGCGCTATGACCGTCAGCAAATCTGAAAATGTTGAATTTTCATGTATTTTCTCGGTTTAAACTCGGTAGCGTCTGTATTTAAAATACTAGAGGGATGGTTTATATATCAAAATGTAGAGTATTTCTAGCCCAACATATTGAGGCTTAGGCACTTTTCTCTAGCTCTTATAGTTTTCGCGCTATGACTGTCAGCAAATCTAAAAATGTTGAATTTTCATGTATTTTCTCGGTTTAAACTCGGTAGCGTCTGTATTTAAAATACTAGAGGGATGGTTTATATATCAAAATGTAGAGTATTTCTAGCCCAACATATGGAGGCTTAGGCACTTTTCTCTAGCTCTTATAGTTTTCGCGCTATGACCGTCAGTAGATCTGAAAATGTTGAATTTTCATGTATTTTCTAGGTTTAAACTCGGTAGCGTCTGTATTTAAAATACTAGAGGGATGGTTTATATATCAAAATGTAGAGTATTTCTAGCCCAACATATTGAGGCTTAGGCACTTTTCTCTAGCTCTTATAGTTTTCGCGCTATGACCGTCAGTAGATCTGAAAATGTTGAATTTTCATGTATTTTCTAGGTTTAAACTCGGTAGCGTCTGTATTTAAAATACTAGAGGGATGGTTTATATATCAAAATGTAGAGTATTTCTAGCCCAACATATTGAGGCTTAGGCACTTTTCTCTAGCTCTTACAGTTTTCGCGCTATGACCGTCAGTAGATCTGAAAATGTTGAATTTTCATGTATTTTCTAGGTTTAAACTCGGTAGCGTCTGTATTTAAAATACTAGAGGGATGGTTTATATATCAAAATGTAGAGTATTTCTAGCCCAACATATTGAGGCTTAGGAACTTTTCTCTAGCTCTTATAGTTTTCGCGCTATGACCGTCAGCAAATCTGAAAATGTTGAATTTTCATGTATTTTCTCGGTTTAAACTCGGTAGCGTCTTTATTTAAAAAACTAGAGGGATGGTTTATATATCAAAATGTAGAGTATTTCTAGCCCAACATATTGAGGCTTAGGCACTTTTCTCTAGCTCTTACAGTTTTCGCGCTATGACCGTCAGTAGATCTGAAAATGTTGAATTTTCATGTATTTTCTAGGTTTAAACTCGGTAGCGTCTGTATTTAAAATACTAGAGGGATGGTTTATATCAAAATGTAGAGTATTTCTAGCCCAACATATTGAGGCTTAGGCACTTTTCTCTA
Source organism: Lordithon lunulatus (assembly GCA_963942505.1). Taxonomy (NCBI): domain Eukaryota; kingdom Metazoa; phylum Arthropoda; class Insecta; order Coleoptera; family Staphylinidae; genus Lordithon; species Lordithon lunulatus. The sequence continues at coordinate 2,259,241 of OZ012673.1, read as the reverse complement.
GCTCTTATAGTTTTCGCGCTATGACCGTCAGCAAATCTGAAAATGTTGAATTTTCATGTATTTTCTCGGTTTAAACTCGGTAGCGTCTTTATTTAAAAAACTAGAGGGATGGTTTATATATCAAAATGTAGAGTATTTCTAGCCCAACATATTGAGGCTTAGGCACTTTTCTCTAGCTCTTACAGTTTTCGCGCTATGACCGTCAGTAGATCTGAAAATGTTGAATTTTCATGTATTTTCTAGGTTTAAACTCGGTAGCGTCTGTATTTAAAATACTAGAGGGATGGTTTATATATCAAAATGTAGAGTATTTCTAGCCCAACATATTGAGGCTTAGGCACTTTTCTCTAGCTCTTATAGTTTTCGCGCTATGACCGTCAGCAAATCTGAAAATGTTGAATTTTCATGTATTTTCTCGGTTTAAACTCGGTAGCGTCTGTATTTAAAATACTAGAGAGATGGTTTATATATCAAAATGTAGAGTATTTCTAGCCCAACATATTGAGGCTTAGGCACTTTTCTCTAGCTCTTATAGTTTTCGCGCTATGACTGTCAGCAAATCTAAAAATGTTGAATTTTCATGTATTTTCTCGGTTTAAACTCGGTAGCGTCTTTATTTAAAAAACTAGAGGGATGGTTTATATATCAAAATGTAGAGTATTTCTAGCCCAACATATTGAGGCTTAGGCACTTTCTCTAGCTCTTATAGTTTTCGCGCTATGACCGTCAGCAGATCTGAAAATGTTGAATTTTCATGTATTTTCTCGGTTTAAACTCGGTAGCGTCTGTATCTAAAATACTAGAGGGATGGTTTATATATCAAAATGTAGAGTATTTCTAGCCCAACATATTGAGGCTTAGGCACTTTTCTCTAGCTCTTACAGTTTTCGCGCTATGACCGTCAGTAGATCTGAAAATGTTGAATTTTCATGTATTTTCTAGGTTTAAACTCGGTAGCGTCTGTATTTAAAATACTAGAGGGATGGTTTATATATCAAAATGTAGAGTATTTCTAGCCCAACATATTGAGGCTTAGGCACTTTTCTCTAGCTCTTATAGTTTTCGCGCTATGACCGTCAGTAGATCTGAAAATGTTGAATTTTCATGTATTTTCTAGGTTTAAACTCGGTAGCGTCTGTATTTAAAATACTAGAGGGATGGTTTATATATCAAAATGTAGAGTATTTCTAGCCCAACATATTGAGGCTTAGGCACTTTTCTCTAGCTCTTACAGTTTTCGCGCTATGACCGTCAGTAGATCTGAAAATGTTGAATTTTCATGTATTTTCTAGGTTTAAACTCGGTAGCGTCTGTATTTAAAATACTAGAGGGATGGTTTATATATCAAAATGTAGAGTATTTCTAGCCCAACATATTGAGGCTTAGGCACTTTTCTCTAGCTCTTATAGTTTTCGCGCTATGACCGTCAGCAAATCTGAAAATGTTGAATTTTCATGTATTTTCTCGGTTTAAACTCGGTAGCGTCTGTATTTAAAATACTAGAGAGATGGTTTATATATCAAAATGTAGAGTATTTCTAGCCCAACATATTGAGGCTTAGGCACTTTTCTCTAGCTCTTATAGTTTTCGCGCTATGACCGTCAGCAAATCTAAAAATGTTGAATTTTCATGTATTTTCTCGGTTTAAACTCGGTAGCGTCTTTATTTAAAAAACTAGAGGGATGGTTTATATATCAAAATGTAGAGTATTTCTAGCCCAACATATTGAGGCTTAGGCACTTTTCTCTAGCTCTTATAGTTTTCGCGCTATGACCGTCAGCAAATCTGAAAATGTTGAATTTTCATGTATTTTCTCGGTTTAAACTCGGTAGCGTCTTTATTTAAAAAACTAGAGGGATGGTTTATATATCAAAATGTAGAGTATTTCTAGCCCAACATATTGAGGCTTAGGCACTTTTCTCTAGCTCTTACAGTTTTCGCGCTATGACCGTCAGTAGATCTGAAAATGTTGAATTTTCATGTATTTTCTAGGTTTAAACTCGGTAGCGTCTGTATTTAAAATACTAGAGGGATGGTTTATATATCAAAATGTAGAGTATTTCTAGCCCAACATATTGAGGCTTAGGCACTTTTCTCTAGCTCTTACAGTTTTCGCGCTATGACCGTCAGTAGATCTGAAAATGTTGAATTTTCATGTATTTTCTAGGTTTAAACTCGGTAGCGTCTGTATTTAAAATACTAGAGGGATGGTTTATATATCAAAATGTAGAGTATTTCTAGCCCAACATATTGAGGCTTAGGCACTTTTCTCTAGCTCTTATAGTTTTCGCGCTATGACCGTCAGTAGATCTGAAAATGTTGAATTTTCATGTATTTTCTAGGTTTAAACTCGGTAGCGTCTGTATTTAAAATACTAGAGGGATGGTTTATATATCAAAATGTAGAGTATTTCTAGCCCAGCATATTGAGGCTTAGGCACTTTTCTCTAGCTCTTACAGTTTTCGCGCTATGACCGTCAGTAGATCTGAAAATGTTGAATTTTCATGTATTTTCTAGGTTTAAACTCGGTAGCGTCTGTATTTAAAATACTAGAGGGATGGTTTATATATCAAAATGTAGAGTATTTCTAGCCCAACATATTGAGGCTTAGGCACTTTTCTCTAGCTCTTATAGTTTTCGCGCTATGACCGTCAGCAAATCTGAAAATGTTGAATTTTCATGTATTTTCTCGGTTTAAACTCGGTAGCGTCTGTATTTAAAATACTAGAGAGATGGTTTATATATCAAAATGTAGAGTATTTCTAGCCCAACATATTGAGGCTTAGGCACTTTTCTCTAGCTCTTATAGTTTTCGCGCTATGACCGTCAGCAAATCTAAAAATGTTGAATTTTCATGTATTTTCTCGGTTTAAACTCGGTAGCGTCTTTATTTAAAAAACTAGAGGGATGGTTTATATATCAAAATGTAGAGTATTTCTAGCCCAACATATTGAGGCTTAGGCACTTTTCTCTAGCTCTTATAGTTTTCGCGCTATGACCGTCAGCAAATCTGAAAATGTTGAATTTTCATGTATTTTCTCGGTTTAAACTCGGTAGCGTCTTTATTTAAAAAACTAGAGGGATGGTTTATATATCAAAATGTAGAGTATTTCTAGCCCAACATATTGAGGCTTAGGCACTTTTCTCTAGCTCTTACAGTTTTCGCGCTATGACCGTCAGTAGATCTGAAAATGTTGAATTTTCATGTATTTTCTAGGTTTAAACTCGGTAGCGTCTGTATTTAAAATACTAGAGGGATGGTTTATATATCAAAATGTAGAGTATTTCTAGCCCAACATATTGAGGCTTAGGCACTTTTCTCTAGCTCTTATAGTTTTCGCGCTATGACCGTCAGCAAATCTAAAAATGTTGAATTTTCATGTATTTTCTCGGTTTAAATTCGGTAGCGTCTGTATTTAAAATACTAGAGGGATGGTTTATATATCAAAATATAGAGTATTTCTAGCCTAACATATTGAGGCTGAGGCACTTTTCTCTAGCTCTTATAGTTTACGCGCTATGACCGTCAGCAAATCTAAAAATGTTGAATTTTCATGTATATTCTCGGTTTAAATTCTGTAGCGTCTGTATTTAAAATACTAGAGGGATGGTTTATATATCAAAATGTAGAGTATTTCTAGCCCAACATATTGAGGCTTAGGCACTTTTCTCTAGCTCTTATAGTTCTCGCGCTATGACCGTCAGCAGATCTGAAAATGGTGAATTTTCATGTATTTTCTTGGTTTAAACTCGGTAGCGTCTTTATTTAAAATACTAGAGGGATGGTTTATATATCAAAATGTATAGTATTTCTAACCTAACATATTGAGGCTTAGGCACTTTTCTCTAGCTCTTACAGTTTTCGCGCTATGACCGTCAGTAGATCTGAAAATGTTGAATTTTCATGTATTTTCTCGGTTTAAACTCGGTAGCGTCTGTATTTAAAATACTAGAGGGATGGTTTATATATCAAAATGTAGAGTATTTCTAGCCCAACATATTGAGGCTTAGGCACTTTTCTCTAGCTCTTACAGTTTTCGCGCTATGACCGTCAGTAGATCTGAAAATGTTGAATTTACATGTATTTTCTCGGTTTAAACTCGGTAGCGTCTGTATTTAAAATACTAGAGGGATGGTTTATATATCAAAATATAGAGTATTTCTAGCCCAACATATTGAGGATTAGGCACTTTTCTCTAGCTCTTACCGTTTTAGCGCTATACGGTCAGCAACGAAAAAGATACCATTAAAAATATTTAAAACGCACGTGTGTAGTAGAGAAGCAAAAAAATGCCGGGCCGAAGCGTGTCGATATATAAAAACCACGCTTTATTAGTGATTCAAAACACCAGGCATTCTCCTGGCTTATTTTAAGCCACATCTTTCCCCCGCCGCGCGTTTTACGCGAGCGAGCGCCCTGCACTTCCAGACCTCGCCGAGCTAGCCAGGATTCGGGATATGGTGCTCGTTTATCGCGCACCCATAATTAAAATGCTTGATTGAAGATGTGACTAGCCGTGCCCACGCATTCGAAAACCACCGAAAAAAAAAACTAAATTGGCTGCTACATTTTGAGCGCGTGTGAGTGTTAGTGAGTGTAGTTGCGACATGTGCTATAATTACACAAAAAACTTTTTTTAGGAGCACTTCCTAGTGTAAAAACAACTCTGCATCATAAGTAAGTTAAATAACTCATACATATAGTATTTGATTTATATTTATTACATTGTCTTATTTTAGATGTTGATTTAATTTAGGTCAGTTTAAAATTTACTGAAACGCACCCGTTGTCGGCTATAAAATGCAATAATTGCATAAGTTAGCACCACTAACTGATAAGATTGTTTTTATTAGCTACGCGCGATATTGTGTATGCGTCTTGGATTGAAAAACGCGCGCGTTAGCTAAAATGGGGTTTTATCTCGCTGTATGAACATATTTCCGGTATACACACACACTATAGCGTTTCGTAAATAATTGTTTGACAACTGTTTTGAGTTGCTGCCAAGTGCAATCGTGGCCAGGTTAAGGATGTGCCTACAAAACTTCAGGTTTTTGCTAAGATTCTATAAATCAAGCCAAAATTATTTAATGAAATTGATTCAATTATAAACATTTCCGAATAGTTGTGCAGTACAGAGTTCAAGTTATTTGAAATCGTGGATGGTTTGAATAATACAAGGATACGAATACCAGTGTGTAGTGCAAGTTGAAGTAGTTTGAAATAATGAATGTTCAGAGTTTGGTTGGTATGGGCCAAACGCCCACCCCACTGTGCTCCCATAGCATTTTCAAAATGATACAGACGTTTTACATTGTTTAAACAACTGCAGAAAGAGTGTTATCCCATGGAAAATAATATGCGAGCAAGGTGGGGTGGGCGGGTGGCCCATACCAATCAAACTATGACCATTCACTATTTCAAGCGACTTGAACTCTGCACTACACTATTATTCGTATCCTTCTATTATTCAAACCATTCCCATCCAATATATATAATATATTAATGTAACCAAATTTGTATCCACCGTATTTCTAACATTGTGTTTTATCCTTTAAATCTAGCTAAGCCCCGAAGAAGTGTCTATTTGAGGTACGAAATATTGGCGAAAGAGTAAAGTGTACTCAAATTAAAAAATAGCTTTTGATTGCTGTACCATCCCAAAACTATCAAAAAACGTTTGGTTTTTTAATCCGTTTCCACCTTGAATATAACAGCAAAATAATCTCAAATCATATATGTATATATATATATATATATATATATATATATATATATATATATATATATCTCAATGAATAATTATGAAACTGTAATTAATATTCAAGTGTGAAACGTAATCTAAATATTTATGTCGGCTAAATGCTTTCGGCGTTTCTCAAATGCGTTCATTGACTAACTAATAAATACAAAACTCTTTTTATTATATAAACAAAGTTTTTAATGAGTTATAATAATAAGAACATTTATTTTGATCGTATTAAGTTTTCTGTTTGTTATAGATATGGCTCCAACTGCAACAATGCTACCTACACAAAACATAACGAGTACTTTAGGATTGAAAAGGCCGCAGGATTTTGGCAACTCGGGCTATCAGTCTTCATATCATCCACCCCAGAATTGGATTCCTTATATGACTGTTGAGCAAGGGACTGAACAATATCAAGTTAGTTTTTATGTGAACTCTACATAGAAATTTTTGCACGAAGAAATCAATGTTACAATTATTAGAGATCATTGTATTTTATTTTCCGAACACTTTTGGGAAAACGGTGAATCGCAGGGCATCAGCTTTTTCTGACATTGTGTTTCATGTATTACTTAATAAATTATATTTATATCTTTCTTGTTAGCCCAAACTTCTTTCGCCGAATTGGAACTACAATCCACCCAGCCAATATGGATACAATGTATACAACACATTCTCATCGGGTACAAGTGGAGCAGATTCCATTTGTGAAATTAGCGAACAGTTGGCGGATCTTTCCATCTTGGATAGACGACACATCAAAAGGCCACCGCCTACATATCTGTGCCATCTCTGTTTTCAGAAAGGGCACTATATTAAGGATTGTCCTCAAGTACGTATGATTAGCTTTTTAATTTCGCTATGATAGAAATGTCAGGCAGATATATTGCTAATGTATTAGCGAAATTTGTTAAATATCCATCGAGGGATTTATGAAATATTTATAAAATTAACGGTTAAGCCGTACAATGTCGTATTTGTATGAAATACTGATTTTGACATTAAATAGCACGAAAACTATAATACTATAATTTTTGATTATAACTTTAATAGATACACAAATATATTGCTAATATATTAGCAAAGTTTGAAAAATATCGATCGAAGGGTTTTTGAAATGTTCACAAATTTGCGGTTCAAACATATAAAACCGAATTTGTATGAAATACTGACTTTGGCACTGGTAGTACTAAAACTGGAAATACCGTCGTTTTTGATTATAACGTTAATTGATAGAATAATATATTGATAATGCATCAACGAAGTTTAAAAAATATCTATGAATGGATTTTGGAAATATTTTCTAATTATCAATTAAACATGCAAAATCATATTTGTATGAAATACTGACTTTGACAGTAAATAGCACGAAAACTAGCAACACCGTAATTTTTGATTATGACTTCAAAAGATACACTAATATATTGGTAATATATTAGCAAAGTTTAAAAAATATTGATCGAGGGATTTTTGAAATATTCACAAATTTGCGGTTCAAACATACAAAACCGAATTTGTATGAATTACTGACTTTGGCATTGGTAGTACTAAAACTGGAAATACCGTCATTTTTGATTATGACGTTAATTGATAGAATAATATATTGATAATGCATCAGCGAAGTTTAAAAAATATCTATCAATGGATTTTGGAAATATTTTCAAATCATCAGTTAAACATGCAAAATCGTATTTGTATAATACTGACTTCGGCGTTAAATATTAAAAGAAACAACAACGTAATTTACTAATTAATCCATTAAATGTTTGTTTTCATAAGGCTTAATTAATGACTAAGCGTTCTATACAGGCACGACCAAAAGGGGAGGGCAAGACGCCTTATCAAGGACGTAAGAGATGTTTCGGCGAGTACAAATGCCCTAAGTGCAAGCGGAAGTGGATGAGTGGTAATTCTTGGGCCAACATGGGACAGGAGTGCATCAAATGCCATATTAATGTATTTCCCCACAAACAGGTAACACTATTCTCAATTTATATTTGCTTGATAACTATTAGTAAAGCCGTGGTTTCCCCCCAAAAAAATATTTAACATTGGAATATACAGATATCAAGAAATAATACATGAGTACCAGAATATCTGAATTTTGCACATTAATGTATGATAGTGATTCTCAACGGCACTAGTATGCCGCCAAATATTACGCATGTATATAATGAAAATAATTTTATATGTTCTTTTAATATTTATGTTATTATAGTGTAACGCTATATATTTTAATTATAAATATCGAATCGTGATGAAATATATATTGAGAATCGCTGATGTAGGATTTAATTGTGATTTAAATATATAATATATAATGTCTAGATTTTAAATTAATATAAAGGTTTTATATTTTTCAATTCTTATCCAATATAATATGATACTAATCAATTATAATCATGTATGTCAACTAAATATTACGAACAAAATGTTGTAGCGTCCGTTAGAAAAGCCCGACGGCTTGGACGTGTCCGACCAATCCAAGGTCCATCCACAACACCTCTGCCAGAAATGCAAGGAGCTCGGATTTTATTGCAGACGCGTGCAATAAATCAAGTATTATAAGGGCACAACCGTTTTTGTTGATTTAAAGCTTTATATTTTTTTACTTATTTTATTTTGTACTTAATTTCTTTGCCATTTCCATATTTTTTTCTATCATTTCCGCTTTTTTACTGCATTATTTTTATTATTCTACTAAACACCTGCAGCTGCTGAGTTTATTTTCAGGTTCTATAATTATTATATAATCAAGACGACCAGGCGTGTATTCTGAAATGTTACATGATTTTATTCGTAGAGTAAATCTATTCTGTGGACATGGCGCTGTAATGTTAATTGATGTGGTGTCGCCAGATGGCGTTAAACTTTCTCTATAGAGGGAAAGTTGTACAATTTTGTATAGAACCACTCGGGATATTATATGAATTCATCCCCACTAGCTAAGTTAAACTGTCGAGATCTAGCAAGATCAATATCTAGGTATGTAAATTGCTAAGAGGTGGATTCACACTTTTATAACATACAAATCCTCTTTGAATACGCGCCTGAATACAAATAAATTTTATTAAAAAGCACCAAATACTGTGCTGTCTGTCGTATTAAATGTGTTATTATATTTGTATAAATTTGGTACTTAACCATTTACGGTATTCTATCTGTATATAGGATGAATTATTGTTGAAGAAATATCTATATTTGTTATTGTTATCAAACATTTGAATAAAAAACCATTTTATACGAATTATATATTATATATCAATATTATATGTTGTGAGAATAAAGAGAAATGTCTGTTTATATTTTAATTTCCAATATGTTTATTCCATCCACATCTCATCAATATCGTAGAATATATTATTCTTTACTGAGTATTAATAATATAATATATAAATGCCTCTTTCAGCTCTTGCAATCCTGACGTAATAGGCATCCAATAATATCAAATAATTGCTGTCAGAACTAATAATTAAAAACTACGAATGGACGATAATTAATTGACACGAGACCACACAGTACAATTAAAAGTGTCATGTGTGACGTGTAAATTGCTATATAGATTCAGAACGTACGCTGAGAGAAACCCTACGAAGCAAAATGTGTGGTTAATTATACAAATGGTAAGTCGCACACATAGTAATTATTATCACTAAATAAAACAGTAGCTAACAGTAGCAAAGAAGTTGGTTTATATTGACATTAAATAAGAAATAAGTCAGGAAATATCAGTAGAAATTTAAACCATGCATGATAAATAAAATAAAGATATCTATATAGAATATCGTGGTTTGTAAAAGTTAGTTTATATTAACATAAAATAAGAATGATAATTAAGATAAAATAAGAATAATAAAAAATATCTGTATAATTATCAGCCCGAGAGCTTTTTCACTGGTAAAGGGAGTACCTTAAAGGAGTAATCACGCATTATTTACTAGATAACTACTACTACTACTGCTACTACTATATAACTATACAGAGCACCATGCACACATAGCTACACCTGCAGTAATTGTTATTTGTTTGGAATTTATATTTATATTGATTTATACTACATGTGATTTTCCCTGTTTTTAAACTGTATGTTTGTTGGGAATAAAGTATTATTATTATTATTATAACTTCACAGAAAAACTGTGAAAGGTGATTCGTAAAATTTCACCCACAACGAGGTGTGTACTCTCGATATGCCATATCAAGGCTGTATCATATAACAGTTTAGTTTTGAAAAAAAAAAGTTATTTGTGTGTTTCAATATTAGTGTTACGCATTTTTTTAGCTACATTTTGTATCCCATAATAAAGTACGTAGAATTAAAAACTACTCGCGTAAATAATCGATATAATTCCGTGATGGTTGCCTTCGTAGGGGGGCCACAAGTTAAATATATACGTTAGCATTATCGATTCGATTCATAAACATACTATAAAAAACTTTATTACAGTTTCATACTGAAAGTTGCATATATTTCCGTACATTTTTTATTACCAATAATTTGTATGTATTTGTATAACTAAAAACTAAGATTTCACTTGTAGTAGTGGAGTAGTGGGGGTGTGCTTTCACCTGTGGAAAAGCGGATAGGCCGCCACCATCATTTTCCTACCGGTCGGTCGCGTGCGTTTTTCAGTGTTATTCCGCCCTTCATTCGTTACGTGCGTTGTATTCAGTGCTTGCCTTGTTTATTATAATTAGTTTTAAATATACCGGTACCATGATTGTGCGAATTGTTTTGATTAACTATCCGTGAAGGTAAAAACAACTAATTTAAAACTTATTAGCTTATACATATATACTAAACATATATTTGTTTTAATCAAAAATGTTACAAATACAAGGTTTTCATGAAAATTGATATCATTTCATTAGTTTAGAAAAATAATGGGTAACATTTTAAAAATTTGAAAAAAAATATAGAATTTCCAGAATGCTTACAGTAATAATATTATAACTTACAAGTACAAGGTTTTCATGAAAGTTGATATCATTTCATTAGTTTAGAAAAATAATAGGTAACATTTTAAAAATTTGAAAAACAATATAGAATTTCCAGAATGCTTACAGTAATAAATTTTTATTTTTAAATATATTTTTTAAGTTTGTTTAAGATTTATGAATTATGTGTACAATTAGAGCAATTTCAGTAAAAATAGTTTAGAAAATGTTCACAAAGCGTCACACTTGTATTTTAAAAATGATTAGAATTACCAGGGTAAGTAGCTAGATAAAGCTGATTGAAAACGTGACCTAATATTTTCCTAAAATAAAAAACTTCTATCTTTATAGGGCGTGAGGTTGAAAAAAATTTCTAAAATATTTCTCTAATTGTAGAAAGAATTCATAAAATATAATCAAACTTGGAACATATATTTCAAAAATAACAATATGTTACTGTAAACATTCTAGCGTACGATTCTTGAAACCACTCGTTTCGAACGTATTTATTTAACTAGCAAGGTTGCTAAGCAAAATACGGACAATTCACGATTTGTGTTCGTCCAATAATAGAATTCTGGTTTATTAGTGTTTTTTTTTCAAATACCTTAATTTTACGAGCTAGCAGTGAATAGTCTTTATTTTGCTTAGCCACTTTGATGACAGTTGACAGATAAACGAATACGTTCTAAACGAGCCGTTTCAAGAAAAACTAGAATTTCCTAAATACAGCAATAAATTGTAATGTTTTTAAAATATGTTCCAAACACCATCAAGTTTCATGAATTACAACTGCAGTTAGATGGATTTTAGTAAAATTACTTTAGGAAAATGTTATCGCACATTTTGAAAATTCGTCAAAAATTCAGTTGAATAGGTAGAATTTCCAAAATGCTGACAGTAATAAATTGTTATGTTTTTAACATACGTTTCATATTTCATAAAGTTTCACGAATTACAATTGCAGTTAGATGGATTTTAGTAAAATAACTTTAGGAAAATGTATCCGCACATTTTGAAAATTTTTCAAAACTTCAGTTGAACAGCTAGAATTTCCAAAATGCTGACAGTAATAAATTGTTATGTTTTTAACATATGTTCTAAATTTCATGAAGTTTTACGAATTACAATTGCAGTTAGACGGATTTAAGTAAAATTACTTTAGGAAAATGTATCCGCACATTTTGAAAATTCGTCAAAAATTCAGTTGAACAGCTAGAATTTCCAAAATGCTGACAGTAATAAAATGTTATGTTTTTAATATATGTTCTAAATTTCATGAAGTTTTACGAATTACAATTGCAGTTAGATGGATTTTAGTAAAATAACTTTAGGAAAATGTATCCGCACATTTTGAAAATTTGTCAAAAATTCAGTTGAACAGCTAGAATTTCCAAAACGCTGACAGTAACAAATTGTTATGTTTTTAACATATGTTCTAAATTTCATGAAGTTTTACGAATTACAATTGCAGTTAGACGGATTTAAGTAAAATTACTTTAGGAAAATGTATCCGCACATTTTGAAAATTTGTCAAAAATTCAGTTGAACAGATAGAATTTCCAAAATGCTGACAGTAACAAATTGTTATGTTTTTAACATATGTTCTAAATTTCATGAAGTTTTACGAATTACAATTGCAGTTAAACGGATTTAAGTAAAATTACTTTAGGAAAATGTATCCGCACATTTTGAAAATTCGTCAAAAATTCAGTTGAACAGCTAGAATTTCCAAAATGCTGACAGTAATAAAATGTTATGTTTTTAATATATGTTCTAAATTTCATGAAGTTTTACGAATTACAATTGCAGTTAGATGGATTTTAGTAAAATAACTTTAGGAAAATGTATCCGCACATTTTGAAAATTTGTCAAAAATTCAGTTGAACAGCTAGAATTTCCAAAACGCTGACAGTAACAAATTGTTATGTTTTTAACATATGTTCTAAATTTCATGAAGTTTTACGAATTACAATTGCAGTTAGACGGATTTAAGTAAAATTACTTTAGGAAAATGTATCCGCACATTTTGAAAATTTTTCAAAAATTCAGTTGAACAGCTAGAATTTCCAAAATGCTGACAGTAATAAAATGTTATGTTTTTAATATATGTTCTAAATTTCATGAAGTTTTACGAATTACAATTGCAGTTAGATGGATTTTAGTAAAATAACTTTAGGAAAATGTATCCGCACATTTTGAAAATTTGTCAAAAATTCAGTTGAACAGCTAGAATTTCCAAAACGCTGACAGTAACAAATTGTTATGTTTTTAACATATGTTCTAAATTTCATGAAGTTTTACGAATTACAATTGCAGTTAGACGGATTTAAGTAAAATTACTTTAGGAAAATGTATCCGCACATTTTGAAAATTTTTCAAAAATTCAGTTGAACAGCTATAATTTCCAAAATGCTGACAGTAATAAACTGTTATGTTTTTAACATATGTTCTAAATTTCATGAAGTTTCACGAATTACAATTGCAGTTAGATGGATTTTAGTAAAATAACTTTAGGAAAATGTATCCGCACATTTTGAAAATTTTTCAAAAATTCAGTTGAACAGCTAGAATTTCCAAAATGCTGACAGTAATAAATTGTTATGTTTTTAAAATTTGTTCTAAATTTCATGAAGTTTCACGAATTACAATTGCAGTTAGATGGATTTTAGTAAAATAACTTTAGGAAAATGTATCCGCACATTTTGAAAATTTTTCAAAAATTCAGTTGAACAGCTAGAATTTCCAAAATGCTGACAGTAATAAACTGTTATGTTTTTAACATATGTTCTAAATTTCATGAAGTTTCACGAATTACAATTGCAGTTAGATGTATTTTAGTAAAATTACTTTAGAAAAATGTTACCGTACATTTCACTGTTTTCAGAGGGGGTTTATGTGAAGTTAAGGTGTTTAAACTCCTCTGAGCTTCTCCCTTGACGGCAGAAAAACCGATAGCCCTATAAAGATGAAAAATTTTTTGTAATTCACACTTTAGTATTTGAAACGCAGAAATGTCCTCTTAAATAGTCCTCAAATATACGAATACGTACTTGTAGAAAGAGAGAGAATCAATATTTATTAAGGCTATCGGCCATAGGCCTTTCTGTCAAATATACTTGTATTCTTACAAGAATATGAAAAGTTACTTGAATGAAAACTTCTCATTTGGAATAAGCCAGTTTACTATATAGTCTATAATAATTAGTATGACGCTTGAAAAGCTGCGGGAGAAATCTATTTCCGTATATCACCTTTAACCTTTGCAGGGGCCAATGCGAACAGAAAATAACTTCAGTTGGGAATTAACATTCTACCGGTTAAAACAAAATGCCAAGTAAATTCCTAATGTCACATACGCTACGGCAGCTACAGCTACAATTGATCAATTGAAATGTCATCTGAGTATCGTGCGTCAGTCTGAAATCGCGAATTTAGGAAAATCAATTTTTGTTACGGCGGCCAAGTCAGCCCAGTCACGGTTTTATTCGATCGATCCATTTTTATTTAATTTAATAGGCAGCGTCGTCTTAATGCATCGTGACATGAACGCAGTTACTAGATTTATTGAAGTTTTATTGGACGGCGTAAAGAGCTTTTCACAAATTAACTGCTCTGTAATAAACACATTTTATATTAAAATTGAAAATCTGCATCTTTATATGAATAAAAGAGTATTCATACATTTAAAAACATTATAGTTTATGTTATCCATACTTCGTATGATAAAGTGAAAAAATAAAATAAAAACTTCTATCTATATAGGGCTATCAGCCGTGAGGCTTTTCCGCCGGTTAAGGGAGAAACTCAGAGGAATTTAATCACCCGGTATTTACCTTAACTTCACAGAAAACCTCTGAAAAACTGTCAAAGGTGATTTGCGAAAATTCGCTCCCCGCTGGGGGTCGAACTCAATGCTCAGTATGAGACGAACGACGCCACTAACCACTCGGCCACTGAGCTGGGTAGTGAAGAAATATTATGAATATTGACAGATTAGTTGCACCGTCTAAACTACATATGCCCGAACTATTTGAATTTTTGACTATCCCCTTTTCAACTAAATAATAGGCTCCCTGAAAATACCTAGCCGGGGATCCTCCTCCCGGCTATGTATTATCGTTCACTATGGGAGACGCTAGTCTATATGCAGATTTATCTACCAATTTTCATAATCTAAGTCACTTTGCATATCAGAAGATCTGGAAACCGGCCCCACATATATCACACTGTCGGATCAGCTAGAAATTAAGCGAAAAATAAATAACCGAAGACGGAAGTACAACGTCCGAAATATAGGTTAACGACATGAGATTACATTATTTATGGGCCTACTTAAGAGTCATAGACTGGTAGTCATCAATAATTGTATTACCAGGGGTATTACTTCCAGTAGATTGAAGGATTGAAGATGGTTGTTTGAATAGTACTGTAAATATAAAGTAATATATATATATATATATATATATATATATATATATATATATATATATATATATTAGAATTTCCAAAATGCTAACAGTAATTAATTGTTATGTTTTTAATATTTGTTCATGCAGTTTTACGAATTACAATTGCAGTTAGACGGATTTTAGTAAAATTTCTTTAGGAAAATGTTACCTCACATGTTGAAAATTAGTCAAAAATTCAATTTAGCAGCTAGAATTTCCAAAATGCTAACAGTAATAAATTGTAGTGTTAAAAATCCGCCAAAACAGATCGATCTTTAACTTATCGGACCTGTTAATAGCATCTTTCTTTTGTGTCATAGCAGCTGTTCTCCTCGTCTTATCTGGCACATTTGCGTTCCTTTATGTTCATAGACGTATATCATTAGGTCGAGTTTGATTGAGAATTTGAATGATTGAAAGAAATGCTATATTTAAATAAAAATCAATGTTGAAAGCGAACTAACTTTAAGAATTAAAATCTACTTTTTTATTTATTTCATTGTGAAAGTAAATTGAGTTGTATAACATATTTCCATCGATTTGTGAATTACATAGAAAAAAACATGATGCCACTTAATAACAGCCCCCAATTATTATTCTAATCTAAACAATGATTTTATTGACCGGACGGCGACTCTTAAATGGGTCCATAAATAATATATCCGTCTCACATCATTAACCCATATTTCGGGCATTGTACTTCCGCACCTTCTCTCAGTTATTTATTATTCCGTTCGCCTAATAATGTCTACCACCCCCAACGATGTGGGGAGCGGTTTCAAGATTGTACGATATGCAAATGTCATGAGTTTCCGAAGTAATTATATCGACGCGAAAGCCTGCATTGCGTGCGAGTGGCAACGGCGGTCACCCTTAACAACTGACCACTGTCGCCGCCGCCGCCGCCACCATATATAATGCACACAAATGGGGGACGAATAGGTTCAATGAACCGAGTCGTTTCTTATTCATTTTTTATATTAATGTTTAATATTTTATCATATACTATTATTGGGGTCTACTTTTGGCTGGTGAAAATAAAATAGAATTGTATGTATTTGATAAAAAAACTAGAGGTTGTCAAACTATCGACCTACTACACTTGGGCTGGGTTGTTTAAAAGCCTGAACATTAACATTAGTACTCGTAGTTATAAATGTTAGTTAACAAATAACACTCCCATAAATGCTTAAGGTTCGGTTGTATAAAGACGAGGTAATTATAATCCGTGATTATATTGTTAGATGTTGCATATATTGTTGTTAACTTTCTATTTCATAACTTCACATACCTCTGTATATATACGTACTGATTTTGTTTCCCCAGAAACACGGCTAAGAAACCCTAGATAATTAACGGATCTATCGGCGGAATAATTGTCATACTCCACTGAGACAAATTGAAAAAAATATGACCGCAGGTGTTAGGCAATTAGGCGCGGCATTGAAAGTAGAAATAGTATATACTCTTATTGGTTGCAAATAATATACTCAGACCTCCTAAAATTTACAAAAATAAATTTTTAACGTCGTTTTTACTTTGAGATATTACTATTTGCGTGTTATTATAAATTTGCTGTCATTTAAACGTGGCGAGTACACTTTGTAGCATAACGACATTCATTAAAGTTCGTTAATTATGTGGAGACGGTTGGAAACTTATTGATATCATTTATAACGAAATTAACTTCTTGCACGCGTGCACTCTCGTCCCGAGCCTTATCTATACAGTATCTCTCTATACACGGGGAAACTACATTTCCGAGGCTACTCGGTTAAACATGTACTGTAAGTAGGTTTCAGGAACCACCCCACAAGCGAGCTGAAAACAATTGAAAGAGAATATTTTATTTTAAAATTATATTACTTTATTTTATATATATATATATATATATATATATATATATATATAAATGTAGTTTTTGCTTAAAAATACCTTTTTTATATTTCAAAAATTATGATGAAAATATGATTATAAGATATATATTACATACATTATAATTTAAATATATATATATATATATATATATATATATATATATATATATATATATATATATATATATATTAAATTATAATGTATGTAATATATATCTTATAAGCATACTTTCATCATAATTTTTGAAATATGGAAAAGGCATTTATATGGAACAGGAAATATTAAACAATTAAACAATAACAAACGGATGGAAGAAATGGAGATACACTTTGAAAAACTCTTTATTATTAATATTTAGGCCTGTGTATAATATTTGCCACCATTTACAAGTTGTAAAGAAAAATAGAGAGCTCGACTGCTTTTATGCGTCATGGTCAGAATAACAAGAGTTAGTGAAAAACGTCTGGACAGTTCAAAGATAAAAGAGAAGGATCTGGCTCAAGAATAATTGAAGAAGAAGCCAGATCCAGCTAGGATGCCTCGGGAGTGCCAGTTCCCGTGTTCACCAGTTGTGAACTCCTGAGGAGAATTATAAAACTGCAAAGAAATCAATTAGAGAACAAAGGAATTGCCATCAGCCATCTCTAAAGCGTTAATTATATTGTATTAGATTCGGCAACAAACAAGTTTCTAGTTTCAATTATTCATGTGCTATATTCGGCTTGTACTATGACCATCACGAACTTGGCATGTCTTTATTTAAGACGTTATTGGTCTCTTAAATTAAGGCATTAGTTAAGTTCCCATTGCTACTCTATGTGGTGGAACTCAGATAAATAAATAAATATTTATTAATTACTCTGATGCCCGTATTCATCAACATCTTATAAATATTGGTTGAATAAATTGTAAACGTCATTGTGACATAAATTTCCAAAACAAATGTCAAACACGTTTAATAGCGCTTGTGATTGATTGACACCTTTTGTTTAATTATTCAGTGTTTCCAATAGAGAGAATCTAAAGTAACTACATTCCCTAAATAATGTATTTATTATTGCTATATATCTTGGGAATGTAGTTACTTTATATTCGCTCTATTGGAAACACTGAATAAACAAAAGGTGACATTAAAACTCCAATCACAAGCGTTATTCAAGGTTTTAACATTTATTTTGACCATTTCTGTCATAATGACATTTTCAATTTATACATTCAGTAGCTTATTGGCGATTCAAGCCGGCTGATACTCCATCTGGTGTCAGAAAATGAACTATATTTAGTAGGGAATTTGTTTACATAACATTTGTTTCATCTTATACATGATTAGAGACCCAGGGTTATACTATTTATGCCTTAAAAGTACATTAACAATCGCGTATTATTGTAGAAGTGACTGAACTCATATGATTTTAATGCAATCAGCTGATCAAACAATAACAAAGATCAGCTGTTTACCTACTACCTTGAAGAAACTCGTTGACGTTTGAGTCGCAAATGGGACCTATAAAGTTTATGGGATGTTGGTGAATACGGCCATGAGAGGACGTTGGCACTAAATAAAAAGGCTAAATCACATAGCTAAAGAAAGTGAAACAAATCAGACGTAAAACTAAATTCTTAAAATTTAATGGTTAGTCCACTCTTGCTCTCAGTGCCTCATTTATTTTTACTCGATAACACACACGAATTAGACATAATTTTATATACATTTTTTTAAATAATGAATAGCCTTCTCACTTCCTTTCTTAATATGAGTTTTGTTGTTTAGGCTAAAGTTAAAACTGTATCCTTTTGTTTTAGTTTTAGAAGATTGTTGGTGCAGCATAGAAATTTAACATTGTAGAATTATGGATCGATACGAGCAACTATCTGTCATCGGTGAAGGATCGTATGGGGTAGTGCTGAAATGCAGACATAAGGAATCCGATCAGATTGTAGCCATCAAGAAATTTTTGGAGACTGAAGAGGATGCAGGTGTACGACGAATGGCGTTACGGGAAATTCGCATGTTGAAGGTAGTTTTTTTTATATATAGATTATATAGAATTTTGCTTTTCGAATTCATCACTGATGTAAAGGAAGGTATCGTTTTACCGAAAACGTGTTTACGTTTTCAAACTAAGATTGTGGAAATATGCGATTACTTTTATATTATCATTACAGAATAGTAATATTATGTCAGTAAAAGTGTTACTTTTTACAGTCGAATTATTTAGTCCTGATTGAATTTAATAATGCCATTTTGAGTTTCTTGTGTTGCCTCACATTATAAATATACATACGCCATTATAGTTATGTTATTCCTATATATGTTTGTCTTGAAATATTTATTGTACATCATAATTTAGCTACAAACATCTAATATAATATGTACGCATAGTACAACAATATAAACATATTAGTGGAGCAATTTGTATTGTGAATTATACATTTTTCTCTTTAAACACGCCATACGTAACATTACTAATCGATTATTATTTATCAATAAATGCGACCACGTAACTGAAATTATATTGTTATGATTATTTTTGCATGCGCCCCTACCCCCTGAATCTGTGCACGCGATCTAACAAACCGGAACGCTTGTGTATTTCAGAAGCTCAAGCACGAAAATTTGGTGACCATGTTGGAGGTGTTCCGGCATCGCAAACGATTTTATTTGGTTTTCGAGTATATGGTGGGAACGGTATTGGACGAGCTGGAGAAAGCAACGGGTGGACTGAGCAAGGATAAGTGTCGAGAGAGGATTTTTCAAGTCACCAGAGCAATTCACTACTGTCATTCACTAAATGTACAAAACTTTTTTTTTCGTCAACTAAAAGTAATATTTAAGCGACGCTCTATAAAAGAGCGTAACAATTAAATAATAATAATCTTCATTTACAATAAATGAAACGTTTACAAGTCATACAAGTGACATTAAATCGGAAAACAGTGTCAGACCTAAAACATATATAATGTTTAATGGAAATAGAAGTGTTAATATATTTCTAAAATTCCTATTATAAGCAAGCTAATTTAAAGCTATTTCGGTTGCCACATTACTTATTCCTTTTGGATGAACAAAGTAGTACACATAATAATAAAATAGCAATTTTCAAACTTTAAAACTATATCTAAACACATATGCATTTTTACTATTTCAAAAATTTTCGACATTCCGAATTAATTAATTAGAAAAAACTACTATCTTTATAGGGCTATCAGTCGCGAGACTTTTCCGCCGGTCATGGGAGGAACTCAGATGCCCGTATTCACAAAAAAAAGACCTTTATTTGGCATATCAGTCCAACGCTTCCCTTTTACACAAATTCCAGCCGAAAAAAACAACACTTTCACAGAAAGAAATAAAAAAGAAACCAAAAAAATACAAATTAACATAAAATACATAATTTTTCTACTCCGTATTCAACAACATCCCATAAACTTTATAAGTCTCATAAGCTATTGAATGGATAAATCGACAACGGAATTGTGACAGAATATGCCAAAACAAATGCCAAACATCTTGAATAGCGCTTGTAATTGGAGCTTTTATGACATCTTTTGTTTAATTATTCAGTGTTTCCAATAGAGAGAATCTAAAGTAACTACATTCCCTAGATAATATATTTATAGTTGCTATAACAACGAATACTGATGGGTTCAATAGATATTGATACATTTATGGAACGTCGGTGAATACGGGGATAGAACTTTAATCAACGGGTATTTACCTTAACTTTTAAACAACTTTGAAAGGTCATTCGTGAATTAAGTATTAACAGTAGATTAAAATATGCTGGTTGAAAATCGTTGTAATAAAATATTGAATAATCAGTAATGTGTAATTTTTTTTTAGATTATACACAGAGATGTTAAACCAGAAAACGTCTTAGTGTCTTCATTAGGAGTGGTGAAATTATGCGATTTTGGTTTTGCTCGATTAATTAGCGCAACAAGTGACCCCTGCACGGAGTATGTAGCAACCCGCTGGTATAGAGCGCCCGAACTTCTTGTTGGAGAGGCCAACTATGGAGCAGGGGTTGATATTTGGGCGATTGGTTGCTTATTTGCGGAAATGATGACCGGTGAGCCACTGTTTCCCGGAGAGAGTGATATTGATCAACTTTATTTAATCGTTAAAACTATTGGTAAGTTCTGAATCTATAATATTGATATCGCCAAAAGTTTACGAGTTAGAATTTAAGTAACTACAACTTCACATCGTGTTTACTTCGAACATGTAGTAACCCCCGTATTCACCAACGTTCCATAAATCTATCAATAGCTATTGAATCCATAAGTATTCGTTGTTATATCAACAATAAATAAATTATCTATGGAATGTAGTTACTTTAGATTCTTTCTATTGGAAACACTGAATAATTAAACAAAAGGTATCGTCAAAACTCCAATCGCAAGCGCTATTCAAGGGGTTTGTTTTGGCATATTCTGTCATAATCATGGTTGGCATAATGCCCGTATTCACCAACATCCTATAAACTTTATAGGTCCCATAAGCTATTGTATGGATAAATTGACAACATCATTGTGGCAGAATATACCAAAACAAATGTCAAACACCATGTAATTGCATTGCCAACTGCATCAATGGCACCTTTTGTTTAATTATTCAGTGTTTCCAATAGAGAGAATCTAAACTAACTACATTCCCTAGATAATGTGTGCAGTGTTGCTATAACAAGTGTTGAAATATATATCCTCCTTTAGGCTTGATTATACTTTAAGTATATATGTAATTTTTGGTATTTTTTATGTTTTTAGGCATGCCTAGTTTACGACACCAACAACTAATGGCCAAAAATTCCCAAATGCGCGGCATGACGCGATCAGCCGTCTCCGATTTCAGTGGATTTTACAAAAGCTTCTCCAACTGGTCCCTAATCACATTAGATTTCCTAGTTTGCTGCATGAAAATGGACCCGGATCTACGACCCTCATCGCAAGAGCTTTTAAAACACAACTATTTCACACACGACAAATTCTCCCAACGGTTTCTGCCCGCGTTACGCGATAAAGTCAACATAGAGTTCAACAACAACCCGTTACTGAGGAAGTTTAAAGCGGAAATACTGATATCATCCGATAAAAAGGATGAACATAAGTTACGCCGTAGTTCCCAACTGGAACCACCCCGCTGGAGGTTGAATTTGATTGAGGGCAGTGTTAAACGCAAGTTTAGTTGTGAATCGGATGTAGGCACAGCGCGTTTGAGCAGACACAATAAGAGTAAAACGTTACTGAAAGCAAGGGGTACCCTGGAGTTTGATTTGGAGAGTGTGCATGAGTCGGATATTAATATCATAGAAAAAAGTTTGGAGAGTCTGTTTAGGTTTTCAGATGCACGCGCATCGGATGTAAACAAGTCTGATTCCAATCTATCGCCACAACATTTTCAATCACTGCAAACGCATAACCAATCACCGATTAAACCCAATGTGCTGCATCCGTGTATAAATAATATCACGTTTAATGATCCTCTCAAGAAAAGCCCTAATATTCTGCAGAGCATTCATAATACGTCTCTTAAGGGCAGTTTTAATCAAGTGCCGTTAGTTAATGCGCCGAGAAGTTTCTCGAAAAAGCTTGAAAGGAATGTTGTTGTGAATAATATGTTGGTTAATATCGAACCGGTGCATTTGGGGAATACTTGGAAGAGGAAGGAGGTTAAACATAAGGATGCGTTTACGTTACCTAATCTACCGGGAGGTAAGATGATATGTACTATGCCCACATAAAGTTCAAAACAAAAAAGTCATGGAACAAAAAAATGCGTGTCCCAGATTATGTCTTCTCCCTCTGGGATATGAAAATATAAATAAGTTTTATATGTAGATAGCTACTATCACGTATTCTTCAGTTAATATATGATATTTTCCCTCTCCTTGTCTATGTTCATGTCATTGGCCCTGTCCCGGCCCGTATCCCTGTCTTGCTCTCGCTAGGAAATGGAAATTTAAATAAGGTTTCTATATAGATAGCTACTATTAGGCATTCTTCCATTAATCTCTGTCTCTGTCCCTTTAACTGTCCCTATAACTGTCACTGTCCCTGTAACTGTCTCTATAAATGTCCCTGTCCCGGCACCTTTCCTCCCTTTGGGAAATGGAAATTTAAAAAAAGTTTATATATAGATAGCCACCATTAGGCATTCTTCCATTAATATATAATATTTTCCATTTCCATGTCCTTGACCATATCGCGGCCCTTGTCCCTATCCTGCTCCCTCTGGGAAATGGAAATTTAAATACGGTTTATATATAGTAAGCTACTATTAAGAATTCTTTCATTAAAATAAGCTAAAACAGTCGACTAAGCATAGTAATCAATATTCAACATTTTATGTTTTAGCTACTGGTAGTCCATACAAGCCGAAACGCAAAAATGACTGCAATTGCCCAGATGGTGTGACCAATAATAAATCAATATCACCGGTAAGTTTTGTAATACATTTATTATATTTGACTATACCCCCCATCATGTTTTTGCAGCGGGCCAATTCATCCTCGTCGCAAAAATCTAACAAAAACATTTTACCGATCATGTGATTGCGCCGGAATGTATGTGGCACCCGGCTCGATTAATTTATCTTGGGGTTGTATATTTTAGGAGATGCGTTATAGAAGAACGAAGCGGAAGCACGAGTGTTTAGAGGACTGCAGATTATACAGACGCAGTCGTAACATTTTATAGTTTGTTTATACAATTATTATTATCTATGTCTTATAAATTTTGTACATATATGTAAATACTATTTTTGTATAATAATCATTATTACAATCTGATGTTGAGTTATTGATTAATTATTATTATCAAACAAATTTACAATACATTTTTATTTCTGCAATTTTAATTATTCTAGCTTTTTTAAATAATCAACTTTTTGAAGTTTGGAACATTTTATTTCATTTCAACTATTAAAATTTGCAATACAATTTATCAAACAAACTATTGAAATTTGCAATACATTTTCTTTTCTTGCAATTTTAATTATTCGAGCTTTGTTAAATAATCAACTTTTTGAATCTTGGAACATTTTATTTCATTGAAACTATTGAAATTTGCAAAAAAAAAGTTAGTCTATTAATTTAAAACAACCTGTACAATAATAACCTTCCTGCAGACTTTATTTTTGGGTGAAAATTATCAAAAAATAGCTTATTTTGAGCCCAATTAAATATAGCATATGAAATAGTATCATAAATTTAAATTTTTTAAATCTTTGATTTTTTTTATAATTTTTTATAACTTAGTCTATTAATTTAAAACATCTTGTACAATAAAAACCTTCATGCAGACTTTATTTTTGGGTGAAAATTATCAAAAAGTGGCTTATTTTAAGCCCAATTAAATATAGAATATAAAATAGTATCATAAATTTAAATTTTTGTAATCTTTGATTTTTTATAATTTTTCATAACTTGGTCTATTCATTGAAAACATCCTGTACAATAAAAACCTTCCTACAGACTTTATTTTTGGGTGAAAATTATCAAAAAGTATCTTATTTTAAGCCCAATTAAATATAGAATATAAAATAGTATCATAAATTTAAATTTTTTTAATCTTTGATTTTTTATAATTTTTTATAACATCCTGTACAATCAAAACCTTCTTACAGACTTTATTTTTGGGTGAAAATTATCAAAACATGGCTTATGTTGAGCCCAATTAAATATAGAATATAAAATAGTATCATAAATTTAAATTTTTGATTTTTTATAATTTTTTATAACTTAGTCTATTAATTGAGAACATCCTGTACAATAATAACCTTCCTGCAGACTTTATTTTTGGGTGAAAATTATTTGAAAAAGGCTTATTTTGAGCCCAATTAAATATAGAATATAAAATAGTATCATAAATATAAATTTTTTTAATCTTTGATTTTTTATAACTTGGTCTATTCATTGAAAACATCCTGTACAATCAAAACCTTCCTGCAGACCTTATTTTTGGGTGAAAATTATTTTAAAAAGGGCTTATTTTGAGCCCAATTAAATATAGAATATAAAATAGTATAATAAATTTAAATTTTTGTAATCTTTGATTTTTTATAATTTTCTATAACTTGGTCTATTCATTGAAAACATCCTGTACAATCAAAATCTTCCTACAGACTTTATTTTTGGGTGAAAATTATCAAAAAGTATCTTATTTTAAGCCCAATTAAATATAGAATATAAAATAGTATCATAAATTAAAAAAATTTTAATCTTTGATTTTTTATAATTTTTTAAAACTTGGTCTATTCATTGAAAACATCCTGTACAATCAAAACCTTCTTACAGACTTTATTTTTGGGTGAAAATTATCAAAACATGGCTTATTTTGAGCCCAATTAAATATAGAATATGAAATAGTATCATAAATTTAAAGTTTTTAAATCTTTGATTTTTTTATAATTTTTTATAACTTAGTCTATTAATTTAAAACATCCTGTGCAATAATAACCTTCCTGCAGACTTTATTTTTGGGTGAAAATTATTTTAAAAAGGGCTTATTTTGAGCCCAATTAAATATAGAATATAAAATAGTATCATAAATTTAAATTTTTTAAATCTTTGATTTTTTATAGTTTTCTATAACGTAAGTCTATTAATTTAAAACAACCTGTACAATAAAAACCTTTCTGCAGACTTTATTTTTGGGTGAAAATTATCAAAAAGTGGCTTATTTTAAGCCCAATTAAATATAGAATATAAAATAGTATCATAAATTAAATTTATTTAAATCTTTGATTTTTTATAATTTTTTTTAACTTAGTCTATTAATTAAAAATATCCTGTACAATAAGAACCTTTCTGCAGACTTTATTTTTGGGTGAAAATTATTTAAAAAAAGCTTATTTTGAGCCCAATTAAATATAGAATATAAAATAGTATCATAAATTTAAATTTTATAAATTTTTGATTTTTTATAGTTTTTTATAACTTAAGTCTATTAATTTAAAACAACCTGTACAATAAAAACCTTTCTGCAGACTTTATTTTTGGGTGAAAATTATCAAAAAGTGGCTTATTTTGAGCCCAATTAAATATAGAATATAAAATAGTATCATAAATTTAATTTTTTTAAATCTTTTGATTTATATATGTAGGTATTAGTATTGTTTATTTTAAATTTTATTTTTGGCTTTGAATTACTACTTTTCTTATAATCACGTACGATGTTGAATTCTGCCTATAATTTAAGAAAACAGGTCGCCCAATTGAACAAAAGTTTGCTCTATTGCATTAGAAAAAGTAATATATAGTTTGATAAATATCCAATCAGCGGTTTTGGAATTTTTTTCCAAAATATAAAACCATCTTTTATAAATTGCACAAATATCGTACATAATATCCTGCAGTAAACATTTCCAAAACTGCCCTCAATAACTAATGAGATCTAGAAGATCGAAATTTAGATATCTAGCAGCTTCTGAAAATAAAAAAAAACTTCCTGCTACTAGAAAAATATTTAAAATCAATGGATTGTAGTGGGGAGTACAAATTTGATACTTACTAATATTATATATCCAGAATTTAAGTTGAGAAATCTTGTCATAGGTCATAGGAAATATTCTGGTATAAAAATAATCAAACAAATGTTTCATTTCATTATAAATTCCAATGTAAATACTAAATATATATATAAAGGTATTAAAAACAAACGTTTTACATATTAAACTATTTTTTAAACATAATAACACATGTATTTGTAATTTTCGCTTAAAATTATGCAAATAAAGAAAAGTTCGCGTATAAAATACAAACCAGTAATCAGCACTAGTCGCACCAAATGAATTAAATGCCTCTTTAGCTCGCTAGAAATCGTCGGCCTTCTGTGTTAAAGAGATTCATAGAAGCTGCAACTAATAACTCTATAAAAAAAAGAACTACAAATTGCACGAAAGACTAAAAATGCCGAACTGGATCACAGCAATGGTACAGTATTGTTTGTATGTTCAAGCCTGCTGGATCAGCTCCTGTATCGTCAGGTCCTTATCACGGGGGCACGATTTTATTAACTTTTCCCCGCCGGACAGCGGGCATTGCTTATGGTAAGCTATTAATTCACCTACAATCAGATATAGAGTATTATTGCTCTCTAAAATATACATAAGCAGTAGTCTTTATTTTTGGGTAAAAATTATCAAAATAAAAACGTTTATTTTGAGAACATTATTTAAAAAAGGCTTATTTTGAGCCCAATTAAATATAGAATATAAAATAGTATCAAAAATTTCAAAAAATTAAATCTTTGATTTTTTATAAGTTAGTCTATTAATTTAAAACATCCTGTACAATAAAAATCTTCCTGCAGACTTTATTTTTGGATGAAAATTATCAAAAATGGCATATTTTGAGCCCAATTAAATAGAAAATATAAAAAAGTATCATACATTTAAATTTTATAAATCTTTGATTTTTTTATAATTTTTATAACTTGATCTATTAATTTAATACATCCTGTACAATAAAAACCTTCCTGCAGACTTTATTTTTGGGTGAAAATTATCAAAAAACGGCTTATTCTGAGCCCAATTATATATAGAATATAAAATAATATCATAAATTTAAATTTCTTAAATCTTTAATTTTTTATGGGTTTTTATAACTCAGTCGATTAATTTGAAACATCTCGTGCAATAAAAACCTTCCTGCAGACTTTATTTTTGGATGAAAATTATCAAAAAATGGCTTATTTTGAGCCCAATTTAATATAGAATATAAAATAGTATCATAAATTTAAATTCTATAAATCTTTGACGTTTTATAATTTTTTATAACTTAGTCTATTAATTTAAAACATCCTATATAATAAAAACCTTTCTGCAGACTTTGTTTTTGGGTGAAAATTATCAAAAATAGGCTTATTTTGAGCCCAATTATATATAGAATATAAAATAATAGCATAAATTTAAATTTCCTAAATCTTTGATTTTTTATAATTTTTTATAACTTGGTCTATTAATTTAAAACATCCTGTACAATAAAAACCTTCCTGCAGACTTTATTTTTGGGTGAAAATTATCAAAAAATGGCTTATTTTGAGCCCAATTAAATATAGAATATAAAATAGTATCATAAATTTGAATTTTTGAAATCTTTGATTTTTTACAATTTTTTATAACTTGGTCTGTTAACTTAAAACATCCTGTACAATAAAAACCTTCCTGCAGACTTTATTTTTGGGTGAAAACTATCAAAAAATGGCTTATTTTGAGCCCAATTTTATATAGAATCTAAAATAATAGCATAAATTTAAATTTCTTAAATGTTTGATTTTTTATAATTTTGTATAACTTGGTCTATTAATTTAAAACATCCTATACAATAAAAACTTTCCTGCAGACTTTATTTTTGGGTGAAAATTATCAAAAAATGGCTTATTTTGAGCCCAATTATATATAGAATATAAAATAATAGCATAAATTTAAATTTCTTAAATCTTTGATTTTTTATAATTTTTTATAACTTGGTCTATTAATTTAAAACATCCTGTACAATAAAAACCTTCCTGCAGACTTTATTTTTGGGTGAAAATTATCAAAAAATGGCTTATTTTGAGCCCAATTAAATATAGAATATAAAATAGTATCATAAATTTTAATTTTTGAAATAATTGATTTTTTACAATTTTTTAGACCTTGGTCTATTAACTTAAAACATCCTGTACAATAAAAACCTTCCTGCAGACTTTATTTTTGGGTGAAAATTATCAAAAAAATGGCTTATTTTGAGCCCAATTATATATAGAATATAAAATAATAGCATAAATTTAAATTTCTTAAATCTTTGATTTTTTATAATTTTTTATAACTTGGCCTATTAATTTAAAACACCCTGTACAATAAAAACCTTCCTGCAGACTTTATTTTTGGGTGAAAATGATCAAAAAATGGCTTATTTTGAGCCTAATTATATATAGAATATAAAATAGTATCATAAATTTGAATTTGTAAATCTTTGATTATTTATAATTTTTTATAAGTTAGTCTATTAATTTAAAACATCCTCTACAATAAAAACCTTCATGCAGACTTTATTTTTGGGTGAAAATTATCAAAAGATGGCTTATTTTAAGCCCAATTAAATATAGAATATAAAATAGTATCTCAAAATTTAAGTTTTTTAAATCTTTGTTTTTTATAATTTTTTATAACTTAGTCTAATAATTGAAAATATCCTGTACAATAAAAACCTTCCTGTAGACTTTATTTTTGGGTGAAAATTTGCAAAAAATGACTTATTTTGAGCCTAATTATATATAGAATATAAAATAGTATCATAAATTTAAATTTCAGAAATATTTGATTTTTTATAATTATTTATATCATACTCTATTAATTTAAAACATCCTGTACAATAAAAAGCTTCCTGCAGACTTATTTTTGGGTGAAAATTATCAAAAAATGGCTTATTTTGAGCCCAATTATATATAGAATATAAAATAATAGCATAAATTTAAATTTCTTAAATCTTTGATTTTTTATAATTTTGTATAACTTGGTCTATTAATTTAAAACATCCTGTACAATAAAAACCTTCCTGCAGACTTTATTTTTGGGTGAAAATTATCAAAAAACGGCTTATGCTGAGCTCAATTATATATAGAATATAAAATATTATCATAAATTTAAATTTCTTGAATCTTCGATTTTTTATAATTTTTTATAACTTAGTCTATTAATTTAAAACATCCTGTAGAATAAAAACCTTCCTGCATACTTTATTTTTGGGTGAAAATTATCAAAAATGGCTTATTTTGAGCCCAATTAAATATAGAATATAAAATAGTATCATAAATTTAAATTTTATAAATCTTTCATATTTTTATAATTTTATATAAGTTAGTCTATTAGTTTAAAACATCCTGTACAATAAAAACTTCCTGCAGATATTATTTTTAGATGAAAATTCTCAAAATATGGCTTATTTTGAGCCCAATTATATATAGAACATAAAATAGTATCATAAATTTAAATTTTTTAAATCTTTGATTTTTTATAATGTTTTATAACTTAGTCTTTTAATTTAAAACATTTTGTACAATAAAAACCCTGCAGACTATAGTTTGGATCAAGAATTTTACATTTTGACCTTTATAAATTCCTACATTGCCCCTAGGGTTGTCCTTTGGCTATAATGTCCTCCCACTTGCTAAAATGTCTTCCATTTTCTCGTTTATTAATATTTACTTCGTATTTAAACTATTGGTGTATGGTAATTATATTACTCTGCATATTTTGTTTTCTTTTTAAATAAATAATTTTGATAAAGTTTAAAAAGAAACTCCTTAATAAAACAATGAAATAGACATGACTACAATTATGCTCATTTGTTTTAGAAAATAAAACAATGTAGAGCACACTTTGATTCGCAGGTTAAATAGGAGAAGAATATTATTATATCCATGGATAAAACAATGAAGCGTAGTTCAAGCCATAGGGACCACCCGCCCACCCCACCT
Organism: Lordithon lunulatus; assembly: GCA_963942505.1. NCBI lineage: Eukaryota > Metazoa > Arthropoda > Insecta > Coleoptera > Staphylinidae > Lordithon > Lordithon lunulatus. The sequence goes on along the minus strand of OZ012673.1, from coordinate 2,228,760 downwards.
TCGTTAGCGTAGTTATATTATATATGAAAAGAAGTGTTATCATTGTTATTTTCAAGGGTTCATCAAGATTTATCCATAAATGAAAACTATGCTAACAAAGGTGGGGTGGGCGGGCGGTCCCTAGGACTACTACGTTGTTTATTTTTTATCCATGGATATAATAATGTCCTCCTACATAACCTATGAATCAAAGTATGCTTTACATTGTTTTATTTTATAAAACAAATGAGCATAAATTGTAATCATATGAACCATCTATTTCATTGTTTTATCCATGGATATAACAATATTCTTCTACATAACCTATTAATCAAAGTATGCTTTATATTGTTTTATTTTATAAAACAAATGAGCATAAATTGTAATCATATGAACCATCTATTTCATTGTTTTATCCATGGATATAACAATATTCTTCTACATAACCTATTAATCAAAGTATGCTTTATATTGTTTTATTTTATAAAACAAATGAGCATAATTGTAATCCTATGAACCATGTATTTCATTGTTTTATCCATGGATATAACTATATTCTTCTGTATAACCTATTAATCAAAGTATACTCTACATTGTTTCATATTATAAAACAAATGCGCATAATTGTAATCATATTAACTCTCTATTTTATTGTTTGATCACATAAATATAACTATGATGATTTGTTATAACCTACAATATAAAATAATGCGATATTAATTTGATTCCTAGGGTATTTCAGGTAACATCGATATATCCATGGCTAAAACAATGAAGAGCGTAGTTCAAGTCAACCGACCACCTCACCCTCGCTCGTATAGTTTTATTATTTATGAAAACAAGTGGTGTAATTGTTGTTTTCAATTGTTAATCGAGATTTATCAATAAATGAAAACTACGCAAACGAAGGTGGGGTGGGCGGGTGTCCCCTATGACTTGAACTACGCTCTTCATTGTTTTATCCATGGATATATCGATGTTACCTGAAATACCCTATGAATCAAAATAATATCGCATTATTTTATATTGTAGGTTATAACAAATCATCATAGTTATATTTATGTGATCAAACAATAAAATAGAGAGTTAATATGATTACAATTATGCGCATTTGTTTTATAATATGAAACAATGTAGAGTATACTTTGATTAATAGGTTATACAGAAGAATATAGTTATATCCATGGATAAAACAATGAAATATATGGTTCATAGGATTACAATTATGCTCATTTGTTTTATAAAATAAAACAATGTAAAGCATACTTTGATTAATAGGTTATGTAGAAGAATATTGATATATCCATGGATAAAACAATGAAAAGCGTAGTTCAAGTCATAGGGGCCACCCGCCCACCCTACCTTCGTTTGCGTAGTTTTCATTTATTGATAAATCTCGATTAACAATTGAAAACAACAATTATACCACTTGTTTTAATTAATAATATAACTATACAAGCGAGGGTGAGGTGGCCGGTTGACTTTAACTACGCTCTTAATTGTTTTATTCAAGGATATAACAAAGCTGGGTTTATTATTATTATTATTATAAAATTTACAGCTATGTAAAAAACCACCAATGTGCGACATCTCAACATCTAAGAAATATAACGTTAATTAAAAAAACAATTTAATTCAACCTCGATAGACACCGTTTAACCCATATTTGCATTATCACCGCAAGTAATTATAAAATATTCCAACAAAACCACGCTGCGATAGTACTTCAATCTTAATGCACTTTTTTAATTCGATCAAGTTCATCGAACTGTTACCGGTTTCAATAAAATTAGCAGGTAACGGTGAAAGAAGAATGCATTGATACGACAGCTGACAGATAATAACAACGCATGAAAATAATGTACAGTTACTTACGTAATTCGTTGTAATTACAATTAGAAAATTAATGTATGCTGTTTAACAATTGTTAGCATTAGGAAGTTGTTAGTTAATGACTTTCTCTGGCTGCGGGAGTTCGAGCAAAGTCAATTATTTTATTTGTATACTATTGTATTTAGTTATGAATATATTATAATGACGTTTGAGCTATTGTGATTGATAAGCGGAACAAATACTGGGCCAATTTATTAAATAAGTGGAGATTATTAAAATAAAATCTTGGCGTTTGTGCGCATAGAATCGTATATTAATACAATAAATTTGTTTAAATTGTTTTATTGAAATTTTAGAAACCAAACTAAATTAATGCTGAGATCAATTTAAAATTGAATTATATAGAAATGATGGTAAAATAATGTAGTTTGTAGTATTCAAAACACATTTTCGGAAATATTTCGAGTATAGTAGCAGTAAAATGGGTTTAAATGGCTTGAAATCCTTTAAAAGTTGTTCATGTTCCAACAACTACAATTTTTTTAACTAGTTGCAAAGTGTAACTGAAGTGTGATAAAAAACAAAGTAATGAATATATATATATATATATATATATATATATATAATGAATTATTATAAAGTAGACGCCTTAACAATCCAATATTTAAAACCATATAAGTTTTATTGTTAAAAAAGGTAATTTGATATTTTATAGAATAATTACAATCAATACTACACGTTTTAAAGCAGCTACGTGCTGTTTCGCAAATTTTAAATAATTATCTAGTGCAATGAAAGTGGAATTTATTAATAGTTAATGTGTAATAATTACATAAGAAATATCTTAAATAATTATAATTTCACAGTAAACTGTTTAAAGTGAGCACATTTTGAAAGTTTTTAAAACTCGTATTAGAAATGAGTTTTAAAAACTTAATGTTACTTTATACAGTTTACTCTGAAATTATAGAAATATTTTTTAAAAAATAGTAAATTACTTAATTTGAAACACCTATGATAATTATAAAATTCTTCTCACCTAAAGTCTTGTGCTCCATCTGATTATTTCCCAAGAAACAGTAACTCGGGCTAGCGTTGACCAGGTAATGTTTGCACTTGTCCTTGGCCTTGTACGAGATCGCGTAACCCCACAGCCGCTCCGACAGACGCACTAAAAACGTGCCGTCGTTTTGGTCCTGTAGCAATTTTTCGGCGTGGCTTCTTGTAATCAATCCTAAGAGTATGTGTTTAATATATGCATGTATATGGCAAAAAAAAACACAATTATAAAGCACACAAACATACGCGTAAGTCTGTTATTAGTCAATTTAAAACCCAAACGAATAAATAGAAATGTTACTTTAAATACGTTAATTTCAAAAATTTCCAAAATTTTACAAAATTTGGCACATGCCCATTAATTGGTATTACGAACAATTTATTTTAATAAAGTTTTGTTGTATTCTTTGTACAAATGTTACTTTACCTACAACATTATTTTCAAAAATTTCCAAAATTTGGCACATGCCCATTAATTGGCATTCTGAACAATTTATTTTAATAAAGTTTTGTTGTATTCTTTGTACAAATGTTACTTTACCAACAATATTATTTTCAAAAATTTCCAAAATTTGGCACATGCTCGTTAATTGGCATTCTGAACAATTTATTTTAATAAAGTTTTGTTGTATTCTTTGTAAAAATGTTACTTTACCTACAATGTTATTTTCAAAAATTTCCAAAATTTGGCAAATGCCCGTTAATTGGCATTCTGAACAATTTATTTTAATAAAGTTTTGTTGTATTCTTTGTAAAAATGTTACTTTACCTACAATGTTATTTTCAAAAATTTCCTAAATTTGGCACATGCCCGTTAATTGGCATTCTGAACAATTTATTTTAATAAAGTTTTGTTGTATTCTTTGTACAAATGTTACTTTACCTACAATATTATTTTCAAAAATTTCCAAAATTTGGCACATGCCCGTTAATTGGCATTCTGAACAATTAATTTTAATACAATTTTGTTGTATTCTTTATAGAAATGTCACTTTACCTACAACGTTATTTTCAAAAAATTCGAAAATTTTAGACTTTGTATAACCCCATTATGTAGAATTCTAAATAAGTTATTTGTATTAGTTTGTTGTTGTATTAGTTGTAAACTTTACCTACAACTAGAACTAGATAAATCTATTTTGTGGCTTTTTTTCATACCGAGCTCCTATAAGATTATTAACCATCAACTGTTATTTGCATAAAAATAACAGGATACAATTTATATGTGACCATATAAAACAAATTAAGCACCACAATTCCTTTACATAAGTAACATAGGATGCAATAGTAATTGTGAATTATTTTATATACCGTGAAACCAAGGTTCAAGTGTGTTGGACTCATCAAGGCCGGCTTTTCGAGCAACTTCATTGTGTTTGTACCAATCGAGAACAGCCTGTCTGCCGGGTGGAGCGCCCGAAGGCACCGCACTGTAAGTGTCCAGCTCCAACTTACACGAGGTCAGTCTGTGCTCTTCGCGGGCCCTCCTCGCGATCTCCCGAATTTGCAGCTCGGCCTCTTTAGCCTTGCGCTCTAATAATAAAATAACACATAAAATCAAACAAGCCCGTAATAAAGTGCTAGCAATAAACTGACCTTGCTCTTTCCACAACTGTTCCTGTTTGATTTCCGCCTCCTCCGCCTCCTTAGCGGCCTCCAATCGTATCTTTTGCATCTTCTGCAATATTTCACAAGTCCTCTCCTCCGTCAGTCTTTTCTCCCACAACGCCACTTTCTGTGCAACCTTCTGCGTATTCAGCGTATTCATAACATCACGAGCCCCCATCATATTAAATTTATTCTTATTCTGATAATGGCTTAAACTGTAGTTGTTCAAATTCTTCAAACTAGGCGCATTGATCTTCTCCCTCAACTCATCCACTGAGCAATAAATATCATCCTGAATACTCGGCGTGATATAATCGGATAATTCAGCCTCAACATGCTTTCGCAACTCCTCAGCCTCTTTCTCGGCGAGCTTCCTCGCTTGTTCAATCGTCTCCTCTTTGAGGATATCATCGATCGTCCGATCATTCTCATGCTCGCCCATCACCCACACCCACGGCTCGCCGTCGCTGCCCTTTAGGAACGAAACCGATTTTTTGCGACTATTATTCTTTGCCGGCATTTTCGGGGGGTCGATGCCCAACTTGTTCTCCCACACCGACCAGCGGCGCACCTGTTCCTCGCGCATCTTGCAGAAGAGCGTTTGCTTCTGCTGCTCGTCCAGCTCGGAGAGGATCTCCGGGTCGACGTAGAGATCTCGCAGGATTTGTTGCAGCATGACGACGGCTAGAATAAGTTGTAAATACAAATAAAAATAGGGAGTAGTTGTATGTCGACTAGGGGACATACAGTAGGCGATTGATTGCGTTAGTCAGACGTTGGGGGGACTTGTAGTTGAGTCACACGGCGTGTGTGTTATAAATATAGGGAGCACACCCACGATGCTATTGTCTCAGAAATTAATAATGAATGTATGTTGTTCAAATTATGTTTGTCGTGAATTATTATGAGATATTGTGATAAATATTAGTTATTACGATTCATCATATAGGGAAAGGTAGACAGCAGACGAGGGTAGGGGAGAAGACGAACCTCTTGATTGAAAATATTTCCAAACCTGATATATACTTGCTGTAAACTGCTTCATTCAGAAATGCACATTGTATTAATAATTGATTCATCAAACCCCGAAACGAGAATTTCATATAGTATTTGATAAAACCTGTGTAGAAGAAGTATAGATGAACAACATAATGTATTTCAAATTTTGTTTTTACTTATTTTTAAGTCATCTAAATATTTTGTTTTCCTATAATCCTCCTTCAGTTAACAACGTATGCCTGCAATGTTTAAAATTAAACTAATCAAACAACACCTTCAGAGAACATCCCAATAAAGCTTCATTAATTTGAATTGAGAAGGATTGCCAATAATAAACCGGTTTCCCGGAATGATGTGTTTGGCGTTAATTATCGCACAGCCGACCACGCGAATTACACTTACTAACAAACCGCGCTCAATTGTTCTACACAAGTAACAGTTAGTTGTGGTAATTATGGCATGTCACGAAACCAGTGCTACGTTTTGTCTTCGCCACTTGACACACTAACATCATAGCGGTTGGCCGTTTGTTCAGTGCCATCACAGATGGGCACTTATGCAGCAATGGATATTGAGAGAAGATATAAATGAGCACAATCAAAGTTAGATGATAATCGTCTTAAACTCATTCAAAAAGACCAAGGAAAATAAGTATAAATAGTATGAAATAAAAATAATCTATCTGTACAAATATTGTTATAAAAAATTTAAATATCTCACATTTTTTTATAACAATATTTGTACAGATAGATTATTTTTATTTGATACTATTTAAAAAATGGCTTAGATTGAGCCCAATAAAATATAGAATGTAAAATAATATCATAAATTTAAATTTCATAAATCTTTGATTTTTCATAATTTTTTATAACTTGTATAACTTGTATTAATTTAAAACATCCTGTACAATAAAAACCTTCCTGCAAATTTTATTTTTGGGTGAAAATTATTTTACAAAGGCTTATTTTGAGTCAAATTAAATATAGAATATAAAATAGTATCATACATTTATATTTTTTAAATTTTTGATTTTTATAATTTGTTATAACTTAAGTCTTTTAGTTTAAAAGATCCTGTACAATAAAAACCTTCCTGCAGACATTATTGTTGGGTGAAAATGATCAAAAAAAAAGCTTTGATTTTTTTAACAATTTTTATAACTCAGTCGATTCATTTACAACAGCTCGTACAATAAAAACCTTCCTACAGACTTTATTTTTGGGTGAAAATTATCAGAAAATGGTTTATTTTGAGGCCAATTAAATATAGAATATAAAATAATATCAAAAGTTTCAATGTCTTAAATCTTTAATTTTGTACCATTTTTTTTTATTAAGTCAATTAATTTAAAACAGCTCGTACAATAAAAAAAACTTCCTGCAGACTTTATTTTTAGGTAAAAATTATAAAAAAATAGCTTAGATTAAGCCAAATTAAATATGGAATGTAAAATAATATCATAAATTTAAATTTCTTAAAGCTTTGTTATGTCACATTTTTTATAACAATATTTGTACAAATAGATTATTTTTATTTGATACTATTTATACTTATTTTCCTCGGTCCTGTTGAATGAGTTTAAAACGATTATCATCTATCTTAAAACTAATCGAAGAAGTTGAAGAATATAAAATGCTGTACATACATACATAATATGGTCTGAATTAAACAAACAAAAGTTGATTTCATAACATAAACTTTAAATTTCAAACAAAAAAACATTTGTCACAATGCTCACGATTAAAACGTAATCTGCGAATAAAGCATTACATAAAATTATTATATTTAAAAATTGTGTAACGTACGTCCACATAGGAAACTGACAACAATAAGATTTGGCGCCCATTATTAAAAAATATCAAGATTCAGCGAATTTACACTTTCTTGCCACTGCACAATTGTCAGTTAATTAACGCTAAATTGCTATTAAATAACGCTATGCGGTTAGTTTCGCGTTAATTCCAAACAATAAGAGAATTGCTGGATTTACAGGAAATTCATTTCTATGTAAATAGATTAGCATGTATTACATAAACATAGTTAGCATTAGATTGTATATACAAAGTAATTTTTGCTAAAAATATCTTCCTGCAAACAATTTTAGAATATATATATATATATATATATATATATATATCATATACTAAATCTGAAGAAGATATTTCAAATGTAATTCCACTTTTTAATGGCTTGAATAACCAAAATGGCATTTGTTTTAATAAAAACAGCCGCACATCGCTTGATAGTTGCTAGAATCATATGAAATTTTCAGAATATATTCCTAAATAGTCATATTCTACTCATACTAAATCTGAAGAAGATATTTCAAATGTAAATCCACTTTTTAATGGCTTGAATACCCAAAATGGCATTTGTTTTAATAAAAACAGCTGCAGATTGCTTGATAGTTGCTAGAATCATATGAAATTTTCAGAATATATTCTTAAATAGTTATATTCAACTCATACTAAATCTGAAGAAGATATTTCAAAGGTAAATCCACTTTTTAATGGCTTGAATACCCAAAATGGCATTTGTTTTAATAAAAACAGCTGCAGATTGCTTGATAGTTGCTAGAATCATATGAAATTTTCAGAATATATTCCTAAATAGTCATATTCAACTCATACTAAATTTGAAGAAGATATTTCAAATGTAAATCCACTTTTTAATGGCTTGAATACCCAAAATGGCATTTGTTTTAATAAAAACAGCTGCAGATTGCTTGATAGTTGCTAGAATCATATGAAATTTTCAGAATATATTCCTAAATAGTCATATTCAACTCATACTAAATTTGAAGAAGATATTTCAAATGTAAATCCACTTTTTAATGGCTTGAATACCCAAAATGGCATTTGTTTTAATAAAAACAGCTGCAGATTGCTTGATAGTTGCTAGAATCATATGAAATTTTCAGAATATATTCTTAAATAGTTATATTCAACTCATACTAAATCTGAAGAAGATATTTCAAAGGTAAATCCACTTTTTAATGGCTTGAATACCCAAAATGGCATTTGTTTTAATAAAAACAGCTGCAGATTGCTTGATAGTTGCTAGAATCATATGAAATTTTCAGAATATATTCCTAAATAGTCATATTCAACTCATACTAAATCTGAAGAAGATATTTCATATGTAAATCCACTTTTTAATGGCTTGAATACCCAAAATGGCATTTGTTTTAATAAAAACAGCTGCAGATTGCTTGATAGTTGCTAGAATCATATGAAATTTTCAGAATATATTCCTAAATAGTCATATTCAACTCATACTAAATTTGAAGAAGATATTTCAAATGTAAATCCACTTTTTAATGGCTTGAATACCCAAAATGGCATTTGTTTTAATAAAAACAGCTGCAGATTGCTTGATAGTTGCTAGAATCATATGAAATTTTCAGAATATATTCCTAAATAGTCATATTCAACTCATACTAAATTTGAAGAAGATATTTCAAATGTAAATCCACTTTTTAATGGCTTGAATACCCAAAATGGCATTTGTTTTAATAAAAACAGCTGCAGATTGCTTGATAGTTGCTAGAATCATATGAAATTTTCAGAATATATTCTTAAATAGTTATATTCAACTCATACTAAATCTGAAGAAGATATTTCAAAGGTAAATCCACTTTTTAATGGCTTGAATACCCAAAATGGCATTTGTTTTAATAAAAACAGCTGCAGATTGCTTGATAGTTGCTAGAATCATATGAAATTTTCAGAATATATTCCTAAATAGTCATATTCAACTCATACTAAATCTGAAGAAGATATTTCATATGTAAATCCACTTTTTAATGGCTTGAATACCCAAAATGGCATTTGTTTTAATAAAAACAGCTGCAGATTGCTTGATAGTTGCTAGAATCATATGAAATTTTCAGAATATATTCCTAAATAGTCATATTCAACTCATACTAAATTTGAAGAAGATATTTCAAATGTAAATCCACTTTTTAATGGCTTGAATACCCAAAATGGCATTTGTTTTAATAAAAACAGCTGCAGATTGCTTGATAGTTGCTAGAATCATATGAAATTTTCAGAATATATTCCTAAATAGTCATATTCAACTCATACTAAATTTGAAGAAGATATTTCAAATGTAAATCCACTTTTTAATGGCTTGAATACCCAAAATGGCATTTGTTTTAATAAAAACAGCTGCAGATTGCTTGATAGTTGCTAGAATCATATGAAATTTTCAGAATATATTCTTAAATAGTTATATTCAACTCATACTAAATCTGAAGAAGATATTTCAAAGGTAAATCCACTTTTTAATGGCTTGAATACCCAAAATGGCATTTGTTTTAATAAAAACAGCTGCAGATTGCTTGATAGTTGCTAGAATCATATGAAATTTTCAGAATATATTCCTAAATAGTCATATTCAACTCATACTAAATTTGAAGAAGATATTTCAAATGTAAATCCACTTTTTAATGGCTTGAATACCCAAAATGGCATTTGTTTTAATAAAAACAGCTGCAGATTGCTTGATAGTTGCTAGAATCATATGAAATTTTCAGAATATATTCCTAAATAGTCATATTCAACTCATACTAAATTTGAAGAAGATATTTCAAATGTAAATCCACTTTTTAATGGCTTGAATACCCAAAATGGCATTTGTTTTAATAAAAACAGCTGCAGATTGCTTGATAGTTGCTAGAATCATATGAAATTTTCAGAATATATTCTTAAATAGTTATATTCAACTCATACTAAATCTGAAGAAGATATTTCAAAGGTAAATCCACTTTTTAATGGCTTGAATACCCAAAATGGCATTTGTTTTAATAAAAACAGCTGCAGATTGCTTGATAGTTGCTAGAATCATATGAAATTTTCAGAATATATTCTTAAATAGTCATATTCAACTCATACTAAATCTGAAGAAGATATTTCATATGTAAATCCACTTTTTAATGGCTTGAATACCCAAAATGGCATTTGTTTTAATAAAAACAGCCGTAGATCGCTTGATAGTTGCTAGAATCATATGAAATTTTCAGAATATATTCCTAAATAGTCATATTCAACTCATACTAAATTTGAAGAAGATATTTCAAATGTAAATCCACTTTTTAATGGCTTGAATACCCAAAATGGCATTTGTTTTAATAAAAACAGCTGCAGATTGCTTGATAGTTGCTAGAATCATATGAAATTTTCAGAATATATTCTTAAATAGTCATATTCAACTCATACTAAATCTGAAGAAGATATTTCATATGTAAATCCACTTTTTAATGGCTTGAATACCCAAAATGGCATTTGTTTTAATAAAAACAGCCGTAGATCGCTTGATAGTTGCTAGAATCCTATGAAATTTTCAGAATATATTCTTAAATAGTCATATTCAACTCATACTAAATTTGAAGAAGATATTTCAAATGTAAATCCACTTTTTAATGGCTTGAATACCCAAAATGGCATTTGTTTTAATAAAAACAGCTGCAGATTGCTTGATAGTTGCTAGAATCATATGAAATTTTCAGAATATATTCTTAAATAGTCATATTCAACTCATACTAAATCTGAAGAAGATATTTCATATGTAAATCCACTTTTTAATGGCTTGAATACCCAAAATGGCATTTGTTTTAATAAAAACAGCCGTAGATCGCTTGATAGTTGCTAGAATCATATGAAATTTTCAGAATATATTCCTAAATAGTCATATTCAACTCATACTAAATTTGAAGAAGATATTTCAAATGTAAATCCACTTTTTAATGGCTTGAATACCCAAAATGGCATTTGTTTTAATAAAAACAGCTGCAGATTGCTTGATAGTTGCTAGAATCATATGAAATTTTCAGAATATATTCTTAAATAGTCATATTCAACTCATACTAAATCTGAAGAAGATATTTCATATGTAAATCCACTTTTTAATGGCTTGAATACCCAAAATGGCATTTGTTTTAATAAAAACAGCCGTAGATCGCTTGATAGTTGCTAGAATCCTATGAAATTTTCAGAATATATTCTTAAATAGTCATATTCAACTCATACTAAATTTGAAGAAGATATTTCAAATGTAAATCCACTTTTTAATGGCTTGAATACCCAAAATGGCATTTGTTTTAATAAAAACAGCTGCAGATTGCTTGATAGTTGCTAGAATCATATGAAATTTTCAGAATATATTCTTAAATAGTCATATTCAACTCATACTAAATCTGAAGAAGATATTTCATATGTAAATCCACTTTTTAATGGCTTGAATACCCAAAATGGCATTTGTTTTAATAAAAACAGCCGTAGATCGCTTGATAGTTGCTAGAATCATATGAAATTTTCAGAATATATTCTTAAATAGTCATATTCAACTCATACTAAATCTGAAGAAGATATTTCATATGTAAATCCACTTTTTAATGGCTTGAATACCCAAAATGGCATTTGTTTTAATAAAAACAGTTGCAGATTGCTTGATAGTTGCTAGAATCATATGAAATTTTCAGAATATATTCTTAAATAGTCATATTCAACTCATACTAAATCTGAAGAAGATATTTCATATGTAAATCCACTTTTTAATGGCTTGAATACCCAAAATGGCATTTGTTTTAATAAAAAGTGCCGTAGATCACTTGATAGTTGCTAGAATCATATGAAATTTTCAGAATATATTCCTAAATAGTCATATTCAACTCATACTAAATTTGAAGAAGATATTTCAAATGTAAATCCACTTTTTAATGGCTTGAATACCCAAAATGGCATTTGTTTTAATAAAAACAGCTGCAGATTGCTTGATAGTTGCTAGAATCATATGAAATTTTCAGAATATATTCTTAAATAGTCATATTCAACTCATACTAAATCTGAAGAAGATATTTCATATGTAAATCCACTTTTTAATGGCTTGAATACCCAAAATGGCATTTGTTTTAATAAAAACAGCCGTAGATCGCTTGATAGTTGCTAGAATCCTATGAAATTTTCAGAATATATTCTTAAATAGTCATATTTAACTCATACTAAATCTGAAGAAGATATTTCAAATGTAAATCCACTTTTTAATGGTTTGAATACCCAAAATGGCATTTGTTTTAATAAAAACAGCTGTAGATTGCTTGATAGTTGCTAGAATCATATGAAATTTTCAGAATATATTCCTAAATAGTCATATTCAACTCATACTAAATCTGAAGAAGATATTTCAAATGTAAATCCACTTTTTAATGCCTTGAATACCCAAAATGGCATTTGTTTTAATAAAAATAACCGCAGATTGCTTGATAGTTGATAGAATCATATGAAATTTTCAGAATATATTCCTAAATAGTCATATTCAACTCATACTAAATCTGAAGAAGATATTTCAAAGGTAAATTCGCTTTTTAATGGCTTGAATACCAAAAATGGCATTTGTTTTAATAAAAACAGCTGTAGATCGCTTGATAGTTGCTAGAATCATATGAAATTTTCAGAATATATTCCTAAATAGTCATATTCAACTCATACTAAATCTGAAGAAGATATTTCATAGGTAAATCCACTTTTTAATGGCTTGAATACCCAAAATGGCATTTGTTTTAATAAAAACAGCCGCAGATCGCTTGATAGTTGCTAGAATTATATGAAATTTTCAGAATATATTCCTAAATAGTTATATTCAACTCATACTAAATCTGAAGAAGATATTTCAAAGGTAAATCCACTTTTTAATGGCTTGAATACCCAAAATGGCATTTGTTTTAATAAAAACAGCCGTAGATTACTTGATAGTTGCTAGAATCATATGAAATTTTCAGAATATATTCCTAAATAGTCATATTCAACTCGTACTACATCTGAAGAAGATATTTCAAATGTAAATCCGCTTTTTAATCGCTTGAATACTCAAAATGGCATTTGTTTTAATAAAAACAGCCGTAGATCGTTTGATAGTTGCTAGAATCAAATGAAATGTTCAGAATATATTCCTAAATAGTCATATTCAACTCATACTAAATCTGAGAAAGATATTTCAAAGGTAAATCCGTTACTGTCGTTACTGTTGTTACTGTTGTTATTGTTGTTTCTGTTGTTACTGTTATTGTTGTTACTGTTATTGTTGTTACTGATGTTACTCCCTTATTGTTATCTTTAAAACACTTTAAAACGTCCAAACATGTATCATAATATAAAACAACACCACAACACATCAAAACTTGACCACCATTTGGCATATGACTATAGCGCCCATGAACACTCATTTAACAGTGCGTCACCTCAATATCACAATGGAAAATTTGTATTATTAATATGGGTTTGCATCTCTATATTAGATATCGCATGCTAGCTAAATGTATATTATTATCAATAACTTTCTATGTATTTTATTTATTTAGAACGCATTTTTGCATTGTATATATAAATACAATAAATAACCACACATATATCGACGCAGTCCATTTAAAAGTAAAACCGTGTGCGAATGTAAACTAAAGGAACTTTCCATATCTCACTTTTAAAATCGACGGACCGTGAGCGAGCCCCCCATTAAATTAAATGCTAATCAACGTAAGTGCACGCGTTTAGAGCGACGCAATCGCCTCGGGGAACGGAAACGCTTTGACACGCTTTACTGAAATCTGGAGTCGATAAGGATAATTGTTTTTTCAACAATTTATTTTACACTGGAAAATCCTACTATCTTCGTATTGTAATGAAATACAAACAAATTGTATGCAGAAATTAAATAATTTCAAATACATGTATTAATAATTTAAATGTATGCCTTATTTTTCCAGATTCTTCTGATAGGACTTAAAAGATCGACGCCTATGACGGGGCCCCTGCAGAAAATTATCAACATGTATGGGAGTCGTGTTGCAGAGTAGTGAAGTTCGAGAAGAGATCAGTTGGGGGTGGTTTTAACATAAACTAGTGCGGGAGGTGTGAATGAGATGTAAGAATAGGGTAGAAATCGGAGCTCGCATTGCAAAAAAATACAATTTTATAGAAAATATTATTTGTTGATTTATTTTAGTAGATTTTCAATTGTTCGAGACGTTTTTAACGAAAAATATAGACACATTGGCAACAATGTACTTAAAAATTATAATCAGCAAGCCAGATTTTAAAACAAAATATATCAACATTGTTTTTTGTTTTACTTCAAACAGTTAACAACTTGAGTAGTGAAATTATTTAGAACACTCTCACTGTGTTAACACCTCCTCAAAGACAATAAACAATGGCTGTAAATATGGTATTTAGTGTGAAAAGGTGTGCTTACATACACACATTTCAAACACGTGACAAATACAGGTCTACCAGTATACCGGATGTATTCATTTGTTTACGCAACTAGTGCATTGCATAAGACAGCCGCAAGTGCTAAACATTAATAAACATCAATGTTTGCACCCGTCGCGTTGGAATTTAATAAACTCGTATCGATTTGAATACCGGTTGCAAATCTACATACGTGCGTTCGTGTGAAATAGAGCGGGCTCATTACTACGCGTCAGCGGAGGAAAATTATCAGTTGCGAATAAGCATTTTTTTTTTTTACAAGATTATCTGCAATATTGTTTCTAAATCCTAGCCATTTCACCCATTAGAGCGGCTTCTAGTGTGGAATCGAGATGCAGTCATTACTGAATTATGAATATATTTTAAGAAAATAGGCTGTGGGACTTTGTTGTTTGTTGCACTTTCTAACAATTACAACTGTTTTTTTGTTTGTTGTTCAAATATAACGTTGAAGCAACTCATTATATATATTTATGTTCTTTTGTTTTAATAAAATTTTAAAACAAAAGAACAGAAATATATATTTTTTTCAAGTTGCTTCGCCACAATTTGCTATGCATTTATTTAAACGGCGTCAATCTAGTAATCAATTTTTTCCTGTGGTATATCATTCCAAGCTTCATTTGTTTTTCCATCAAAATAAACATCTGAACCAATTTGGAAATAGAGTATGTTTTTTAGATAAAATGTTTATATAAATGAGAATTGTTAACCCCGTAAAATTTAAATTTTGGCAATCTATATAAAGCCGATTCAAGCATTTTTGGCTTTAAAATACATAAAACGTTATACGATTAAATATAAAAGGGGTATCATATACAGTTTGCATATATCCTGTGATCACATTACAGCTCGAGAGCTAAATTCCAAGAACTCTCCATGTACAGTTAAAGAAAACGCGCACACATTAGTCTCTCTCATTATATCGTTTGTTTATATTGCACATATGGTTCGTATCCCGTTTGGAAGGCACATAAACTTTCCGAACAGGCCGCGTCGAGCATATATATTCCAGAGAGAAATTCCTCATCTGCACGGCGTGCACATGCAGAAACTCGTAATAATGCTTACGAGAATTTCAATAGAATTGAGAATCTAGCAATAAAATGCTGCATGGCGTTTTAATTAGGAGAAACGCAATTTCATACAACAAGGCTACGATTGCAGACAATTAATTAGAATTAGCACCAACCGGTTCGTCATTTTAATCTCGCAGGTGGCACATTTAATTTAATTGTAATACTAGAATTGTTAATGTAATTTATAAATACTAATTAACATTATCTTAAAACTTGCACCGAACTTGTTTCTTAAAATATCTGGTGTGGGCACCACACGACTTTCCGAATCACATGACCTATTTCATTTTGTATAACATTTTCGCCATTTTCAACTTTTGGGCTGTATATTTTGACTTTTATTTTTTTTGACGTTTTTGACATTTTCTCACATATTTAATATTGTTGTCATTTTATGTACTTTAGACTTTTTGTAATTTTTTTTACTTTTTTGGCCTTTTTAAAAATATTTTTGGCTTTTTTTGACATTTTTTACTTTGTTGACTTTTTGAAGTTTTTTATTTGACATTTTTTATTTTTTGACTTTTTTGACATTTCCGATTTATTTTTTACTTTCTATGAAATTTCAGATTTTGACATTTTGACTTTTTATCTATTTGGCATTCTGACATTTTAACATTTTGTCATTCTGACATTTATACATTTTGAAATTTTCACATGTTTACATTTAGGCATTTTCATATTGCACATTGACAAACGGCCCATTGGAAGTTTTCCACTAGCTCTTTTCGTTTTCCCGGAAATAACGAAAAACTGATGAAAAGACGTGATTTTGGTGCCAAATACCGGTTTTTCGGGCATAACTTTTTTATATTTGATGCTACAAAGATGATTCAAATTGCAAAGTTGTAGAGAATTTCAAGCCCGACAAACGGCCCATTGGAAGTTTTCCACTAGCTCTTATCGTTTTCCCGGAAAATACAAAAAACTGATCAAAAGACGTGATTTTGGTGCCAAATACCGGTTTTTCGGGTATAACTTTTTTATATTTGATGCTACAAAGATGATTCAAATTGCAAAGTTGTAGAGAATTTCTAGCCCGACAAACGGCCCATTGGAAGTTTTCCACTAGCTCTTATCGTTTTCCCGGAAAATACAAAAAACTGATCAAAAGACGTGATTTTGGTGCCAAATACCGGTTTTTCGGGCATAACTTTTTTATATTTAATGCTACAAAGATGATTCAAATTGCAAAGTTGTAGAGAATTTCAAGCCCGACAAACGGCCCATTGGAAGTTTTCCACTAGCTCTTTTCGTTTTCCCGGAAATAACGAAAAACTGATCAAAAGACGTGATTTTGGTGCCAAATGCCGGTTTCTCGGGCATAACTTTTTTATATTTGATGCTACAAAGATTATTCAAATTGCAAAGTTGTAGAGAATTTCAAGCCCGACAAACGGCCCATTGGAAGTTTTCCACTAGCTCTTATCGTTTTCCCGGAAATAACGAAAAACTGATCAAAAGACGTGATTTTGGTGCCAAATACCGGTTTTTCGGGTATAACTTTTTTATATTTGATGCTACAAAGATGATTCAAATTGCAAAGTTGTAGAGAATTTCAAGCCCGACAAACGGCCCATTGGAAGTTTTCCACTAGCTCTTATCGTTTTCCCGGAAAATACAAAAAACTGATCAAAAGACGTGATTTTGGTGCATAACTTTTTTATATTTAATGCTACAAAGATGATTCAAATTGCAAAGTTGTAGAGAATTTCAAGCCAGAGAAACGGCCCATTGGAAGTTTTCCACTAGCTCTTTTCGTTTTCCCGGAAATAACGAAAAACTGATCAAAAGACGTGATTTTGGTGCCAAATACCGGTTTTTCAGGTATAACTTTTTTATATTTGATGCTACAAAGATGATTCAAATTGCAAAGTTGTAGAGAATTTCAAGCCAGAGAAACGGCCCATTGGAAGTTTTCCACTAGCTCTTTTCGTTTTCCCGGAAATAACGAAAAACTGATCAAAAGACGTGATTTTGGTGCCAAATACCGGTTTTTCGGGCATAACTTTTTTATATTTGATGCTACAAAGATGATTCAAATTGCAAAGTTGTAGAGAATTTCAAGCCCGACAAACGGCCCATTGGAAGTTTTCCACTAGCTCTTTTCGTTTTCCCGGAAATAACGAAAAACTGATCAAAAGACGTGATTTTGGTGCCAAATACCGGTTTTTCGGGCATAACTTTTTTATATTTGATGCTACAAAGATGATTCAAATTGCAAAGTTGTAGAGAATTTCAAGCCCGACAAACGGCCCATTGGAAGTTTTCCACTAGCTCTTATCGTTTTCCCGGAAAATACAAAAAACTGATCAAAAGACGTGATTTTGGTGCCAAATACCGGTTTTTCGGGCATAACTTTTTTATATTTGATGCTACAAAGATGATTCAAATTGCAAAGTTGTAGAGAATTTTAAGCCCGACAAACGGCCCATTGGAAGTTTTCCACTAGCTCTTATCGTTTTCCCGGAAATAACGAAAAACAGATAAAAAGACGTGATTTTGGTGCCAAATACCGGTTTTTCGGGCATAACTTTTTTATATTTGATGCTACAAAGATGATTCAAATTGCAAAGTTGTAGAGAATTTCAAGCCCGACAAACGGCCCATTGGAAGTTTTCCACTAGCTCTTATCGTTTTCCCGGAAAATACAAAAAACTGATCAAAAGACGTGATTTTGGTGCCAAATACCGGTTTTTCAGGTATAACTTTTTTATATTTGATGCTACAAAGATGATTCAAATTGCAAAGTTGTAGAGAATTTCAAGCCCGACAAACGGCCCATTGGAAGTTTTCCACTAGCTCTTATCGTTTTCCCGGAAAATACAAAAAACTGATCAAAAGACGTGATTTTGGTGCCAAATACCGGTTTTTCGGGCATAACTTTTTTATATTTGATGCTACAAAGATGATTCAAATTGCAAAGTTGTAGAGAATTTCAAGCCCGACAAACGGCCCATTGGAAGTTTTCCACTAGCTCTTATCGTTTTCCCGGAAATAACGAAAAACAGATAAAAAGACGTGATTTTGGTGCCAAATACCGGTTTTTCGGGCATAACTTTTTTATATTTGATGCTACAAAGATGATTCAAATTGCAAAGTTGTAGAGAATTTCAAGCCCGACAAACGGCCCATTGGAAGTTTTCCACTAGCTCTTATCGTTTTCCCGGAAAATACAAAAAACTGATCAAAAGACGTGATTTTGGTGCCAAATACCGGTTTTTCAGGTATAACTTTTTTATATTTGATGCTACAAAGATGATTCAAATTGCAAAGTTGTAGAGAATTTCAAGCCCGACAAACGGCCCATTGGAAGTTTTCCACTAGCTCTTATCGTTTTCCCGGAAAATACAAAAAACTGATCAAAAGACGTGATTTTGGTGCCAAATACCGGTTTTTCGGGCATAACTTTTTTATATTTGATGCTACAAAGATGATTCAAATTGCAAAGTTGTAGAGAATTTTAAGCCCGACAAACGGCCCATTGGAAGTTTTCCACTAGCTCTTATCGTTTTCCCGGAAATAACGAAAAACAGATAAAAAGACGTGATTTTGGTGCCAAATACCGGTTTTTCGGGCATAACTTTTTTATATTTGATGCTACAAAGATGATTCAAATTGCAAAGTTGTAGAGAATTTTAAGCCCGACAAACGGCCCATTGGAAGTTTTCCACTAGCTCTTATCGTTTTCCCGGAAATAACGAAAAACTGATCAAAAGACGTAATTTTGGTGCCAAATACCGGTTTTTCAGGTATAACTTTTTTATATTTGATGCAACAAAGATGATTCAAATTGCAAAGTTGTAGAGAATTTCAAGCCCGACAAACGGCCCATTGGAAGTTTTCCACTAGCTCTTATCGTTTTCCCGGAAATAACGAAAAACTGATCAAAAGACGTGATTTTGGTGCCAAATACCGGTTTTTCAGGTATAACTTTTTTATATTTGATGCTACAAAGATGATTCAAATTGCAAAGTTGTAGAGAATTTCAAGCCCGACAAACGGCCCATTGGAAGTTTTCCACTAGCTCTTATCGTTTTCCCGGAAATAACGAAAAACTGATCAAAAGACGTGATTTTGGTGCCAAATACCGGTTTTTCGGGTATAACTTTTTTATATTTGATGCTACAAAGATGATTCAAATTGCAAAGTTGTAGAGAATTTCAAGCCTGACAAACGGCCCATTGGAAGTTTTCCACTAGCTCTTATCGTTTTCCCGGAAATAACGAAACACTGATCAAAAGACGTGATTTTGGTGCCAAATACCGGTTTTTCAGGTATAACTTTTTTATATTTGATGCTACAAAGATGATTCAAATTGCAAAGTTGTAGAGAATTTCAAGCCCGACAAACGGCCCATTGGAAGTTTTCCACTAGCTCTTATCGTTTTCCCGAAAATAACGAAAAACTGATCAAAAGACGTGATTTTGGTGCCAAATACCGGTTTTTCAGGTATAACTTTTTTATATTTGATGCTACAAAGATGATTCAAATTGCAAAGTTGTAGAGAATTTCAAGCCCGACAAACGGCCCATTGGAAGTTTTCCACTAGCTCTTATCGTTTTCCCGGAAAATACAAAAAACTTATCAAAAGACGTGATTTTGGTGCCAAATACCGGTTTTTCAGGTATAACTTTTTTATATTTGATGCTACAAAGATGATTCAAATTGCAAAGTTGTAGAGAATTTCAAGCCCGACAAACGGCCCATTGGAAGTTTTCCACTAGCTCTTATCGTTTTCCCGAAAATAACGAAAAACTGATCAAAAGACGTGATTTTGGTGCCAAATACCGGTTTTTCAGGTATAACTTTTTTATATTTGATGCTACAAAGATGATTCAAATTGCAAAGTTGTAGAGAATTTCAAGCCCGACAAACGGCCCATTGGAAGTTTTCCACTAGCTCTTATCGTTTTCCCGGAAAATACAAAAAACTGATCAAAAGACGTGATTTTGGTGCCAAATACCGGTTTTTCAGGTATAACTTTTTTATATTTGATGCTACAAAGATGATTCAAATTGCAAAGTTGTAGAGAATTTCAAGCCCGACAAACGGCCCATTGGAAGTTTTCCACTAGCTCTTATCGTTTTCCCGGAAATAACGAAAAACTGATCAAAAGACGTGATTTTGGTGCCAAATACCGGTTTTTCGGGTATAACTTTTTTATATTTGATGCTACAAAGATGATTCAAATTGCAAAGTTGTAGAGAATTTCAAGCCCGACAAACGGCCCATTGGAAGTTTTCCACTAGCTCTTATCGTTTTCCCGGAAAATACAAAAAACTTATCAAAAGACGTGATTTTGGTGCCAAATACCGGTTTTTCAGGTATAACTTTTTTATATTTGATGCTACAAAGATGATTCAAATTGCAAAGTTGTAGAGAATTTCAAGCCCGACAAACGGCCCATTGGAAGTTTTCCACTAGCTCTTATCGTTTTCCCGGAAATAACGAAAAACTGATCAAAAGACGTGATTTTGGTGCCAAATAACGGTTTTTCGGGCATAACTTTTTTATATTTGATGCTACAAAGATGATTCAAATTGCAAAGTTGTAGAGAATTTCAAGCCCGACAAACGGCCCATTGGAAGTTTTCCACTAGCTCTTATCGTTTTCCCGGAAATAACGAAAAACTGATCAAAAGACGTAATTTTGGTGCCAAATACCGGTTTTTCGGGTATAACTTTTTTATATTTGATGCTACAAAGATGATTCAAATTGCAAAGTTGTAGAGAATTTCAAGCCCGACAAACGGCCCATTGGAAGTTTTCCACTAGCTCTTATCGTTTTCCCGGAAAATACAAAAAACTTATCAAAAGACGTGATTTTGGTGCCAAATACCGGTTTTTCGGGTATAACTTTTTTATATTTGATGCTACAAAGATGATTCAAATTGCAAAGTTGTAGAGAATTTCAAGCCCGACAAACGGCCCATTGGAAGTTTTCCACTAGCTCTTATCGTTTTCCCGGAAATAACGAAACACTGATCAAAAGACGTGATTTTGGTGCCAAATACCGGTTTTTCAGGTATAACTTTTTTATATTTGATGCTACAAAGATGATTCAAATTGCAAAGTTGTAGAGAATTTCAAGCCCGACAAACGGCCCATTGGAAGTTTTCCACTAGCTCTTATCGTTTTCCCGGAAAATACAAAAAACTGATCAAAAGACGTGATTTTGGTGCCAAATACAGGTTTTTCGGGTATAACTTTTTTATATTTGATGCTACAAAGATGATTCAAATTGCAAAGTTGTAGAGAATTTCAAGCCCGACAAACGGCCCATTGGAAGTTTTCCACTAGCTCTTATCGTTTTCCCGGAAATAACGAAACACTGATTAAAAGACGTGATTTTGGTGCCAAATACCGGTTTTTCAGGTATAACTTTTTTATATTTGATGCTACAAAGATGATTCAAATTGCAAAGTTGTAGAGAATTTCAAGCCCGACAAACGGCCCATTGGAAGTTTTCCACTAGCTCTTATCGTTTTCCCGGAAATAACGAAAAACTGATCAAAAGAAGTGATTTTGGTGCCAAATACCGGTTTTTCGGGTATAACTTTTTTATATTTGATGCTACAAAGATGATTCAAATTGCAAAGTTGTAGAGAATTTCAAGCCCGACAAACGGCCCATTGGAAGTTTTCCACTAGCTCTTATCGTTTTCCCGAAAATAACGAAAAACTGATCAAAAGACGTGATTTTGGTGCCAAATACCGGTTTTTCAGGTATAACTTTTTTATATTTGATGCTACAAAGATGATTCAAATTGCAAAGTTGTAGAGAATTTCAAGCCCGACAAACGGCCCATTGGAAGTTTTCCACTAGCTCTTATCGTTTTCCCGGAAATAACGAAAAACTGATCAAAAGACGTGATTTTGGTGCCAAATACCGGTTTTTCGGGTATAACTTTTTTATATTTGATGCTACAAAGATGATTCAAATTGCAAAGTTGTAGAGAATTTCAAGCCCGACAAACGGCCCATTGGAAGTTTTCCACTAGCTCTTATCGTTTTCCCGGAAATAACGAAAAACTGATCAAAAGACGTGATTTTGGTGCCAAATACCGGTTTTTCGGGTATAACTTTTTTATATTTGATGCTACAAAGATGATTCAAATTGCAAAGTTGTAGAGAATTTCAAGCCCGACAAACGGCCCATTGGAAGTTTTCCACTAGCTCTTATCGTTTTCCCGGAAATAACGAAAAACTGATCAAAAGACGTGATTTTGGTGCCAAATACCGGTTTTTCGGGCATAACTTTTTTATATTTGATGCTACAAAGATGATTCAAATTGCAAAGTTGTAGAGAATTTCAAGCCCGACAAACGGCCCATTGGAAGTTTTCCACTAGCTCTTATCGTTTTCCCGGAAAATACAAAAAACTGATCAAAAGACGTGATTTTGGTGCCAAATACCGGTTTTTAAGGTATAACTTTTTTATATTTGATGCTACAAAGATGATTCAAATTGCAAAGTTGTAGAGAATTTCAAGCCCGACAAACGGCCCATTGGAAGTTTTCCACTAGCTCTTATCGTTTTCCCGGAAATAACGAAAAACTGATCAAAAGACGTGATGTTGGAGCCAAATACCGGTTTTTCGGGCATAACTTTTTTATATTTGATGCTACAAAGATGATTCAAATTGCAAAGTTGTAGAGAATTTCAAGCCCGACAAACGGCCCATTGGAAGTTTTCCACTAGCTCTTATCGTTTTCCCGAAAATAACGAAAAACTGATCAAAAGACGTGATTTTGGTGCCAAATACCGGTTTTTCAGGTATAACTTTTTTATATTTGATGCTACAAAGATGATTCAAATTGCAAAGTTGTAGAGAATTTCAAGCCCGACAAACGGCCCATTGGAAGTTTTCCACTAGCTCTTATCGTTTTCCCGGAAAAAACGAAAAACTGATCAAAAGACGTGATTTTGGTGCCAAATACCGGTTTTTCGGGCATAACTTTTTTATATTTGATGCTACAAAGATGATTCAAATTGCAAAGTTGTAGAGAATTTCAAGCCCGACAAACGGCCCATTGGAAGTTTTCCACTAGCTCTTATCGTTTTCCCGGAAAAAACGAAAAACTGATCAAAAGACGTGATTTTGGTGCCAAATACCGGTTTTTCGGGCATAACTTTTTTATATTTGATGCTACAAAGATGATTCAAATTGCAAAGTTGTAGAGAATTTCAAGCCCGACAAACGGCCCATTGGAAGTTTTCCACTAGCTCTTATCGTTTTCCCGGAAAATACAAAAAACTGATCAAAAGACGTGATTTTGGTGCCAAATACCGGTTTTTCGGGCATAACTTTTTTATATTTAATGCTACAAAGATGATTCAAATTGCAAAGTTGTAGAGAATTTCAAGCCCGACAAACGGCCCATTGGAAGTTTTCCACTAGCTCTTTTCGTTTTCCCGGAAAAAACGAAAACCTGATCAAAAGACGTGATTTTGGTGCCAAATACCGGTTTTTCGGGCATAACTTTTTTATATTTGATGCTACAAAGATGATTCAAATTGCAAAGTTGTAGAGAATTTCAAGCCCGACAAACGGCCCATTGGAAGTTTTCCACTAGCTCTTATCGTTTTCCAGAAAATAACGAAAAACTGATCAAAAGACGTGATTTTGGTGCCAAATACCGGTTTTTCAGGTATAACTTTTTTATATTTGATGCTACAAAGATGATTCAAATTGCAAAGTTGTAGAGAATTTCAAGCCCGACAAACGGCCCATTGTAAGTTTTCCACTAGCTCTTATCGTTTTCCTGGAAATAACGAAAATCTGATCAAAAGACGTGATTTTGGTGCCAAATACCGGTTTTTCAGGTATAACTTTTTTATATTTGATGCTACAAAGATGATTCAAATTGCAAAGTTGTAGAGAATTTCAAGCCCGACAAACGGCCCATTGGAAGTTTTCCACTAGCTCTTTTCGTTTTCCCGGAAAAAACGAAAAACTGATCAAAAGACGTGATTTTGGTGCCAAATACCGGTTTTTCGGGCATAACTTTTTTATATTTGATGCTACAAAGATGATTCAAATTGCAAAGTTGTAGAGAATTTCAAGCCCGACAAACGGCCCATTGGAAGTTTTCCACTAGCTCTTATCGTTTTCCCGGAAAATACAAAAAACTGATCAAAAGACGTGATTTTGGTGCCAAATACCGGTTTTTCGGGCATAACTTTTTTATATTTAATGCTACAAAGATGATTCAAATTGCAAAGTTGTAGAGAATTTCAAGCCCGACAAACGGCCCATTGGAAGTTTTCTACTAGCTCTTATCGTTTTCCCGGAAAATACAAAAAACTGATCAAAAGACGTGATTTTGGTGCCAAATACCGGTTTTTCGGGTATAACTTTTTTGTATTTGATGCTACAAAGATGATTCAAATTAGTATATTTTTTTAAATAATCAAAAAAATCAAATGTCAAAAAAAATCAAAAAAGTAAAAAATGTCAAAAATGTCAAAAAATTTCATCGGTCAAAATGTCAAAAAATGTCAAAAATGTCAAAAAATGTCATCGAAGTCAAAATGTCAAAAAAGTAAATAAAAGTTAAAAATATCAAAAAATCCAAAAAAAAAATAAAAAATGTCAAAAATGTCGTCATAGCAGTGACATGATACTGAAACTAAGTCATTTGATTGGAAATATAATCTAGATGACGGGAAAATGTCGAGATTGTTGCAAATTGAACCTGAAAATTCCTTGGCAAATACTGTATTTGACTATATTTGACTATATTTGAAAATATTTTACAATGTTTCACAATATTTTACGATATTTGACTAGATTTGAAACTATTTGACAATATTTGACCATAGTTGACCATATTTGACTATATTTGACTGTATTTGACTATATTGGACTGTATTTGACAATATATATAATATAGTCAAATATCGTCAAATATTGTGAATCATTGTCAAATATTTTCAAATATAGTCAAAAAATGTCATAAAAGAAAGAAAAAAACATATAAGTCAAAAATGTCCGAAATAAGTATCGAACCGAAATATTTTAAATATTATGAATTATCTAATTCGGAAATTCGTGTGCCCACACCGAATATTTTGGCTTATTTTTGCCTCCAACTTAAAAACAAACATATAACTATCATACAACAGATGTTATCGTATTGTTTGCGCTTGGCAATTGCAGCCAAGACGAATTAATTGGTCGCACTGACAGAATTTCTGTTAAAACAATTGTGAAATGCGCGTCGATTTCAATAGTGTCGTAAACAACGATTCGTAACGTTCGTGGTCGATTTAGATAACCCAAATTTGGCCAGGTGTGCACGCAGCAGGAAAACCGTCGCCGTTGCCACATTAATTAATTGACGCAGACAATCAGAGACCTTGTGTGTGCGTGGAATTTACTTTGTTTCGCTACTAATCGTTTTCATTTACGCATTTGAATTCTTTTATGGAATAATACGACTGTTGGGGTATTTGAGATTTGTTGGATATTTGTATATGTTGACATTTTCGTCTGACATGATATATTCATTGCACAAATTTTCGATTTTCGCGCCGTTGTACTATAGTTTGACGACACTATTACTATAGGAGCGCAAATACAAAATTTTCAAAAAAAAAGTTTAAAATTAATGGTTTTGGTGTCTACTACGTGGTAATTCATTTTCAATAAAGGAGATGAATAAAACTACTATGTTTTTATTACATTAAATTTTAAAATTTATTGAATCACTTGTACTTAGGTGCAATAAATATATCATGTCAGACGAAAATGTCAACTTATACAAATATTCAACAAATCTCAAATACCCCAACAGTCGTATTATTCCATAAAAGAATTCAAGTGCGTAAATGGGTACGATATTTTAGAAGTAGGTCTGCCTCCCATCCAATACTCTGGAGTTGTATTATGATTTTTATAAGATATAATACTTTTTTCTACGAAATATTTAAATCCGGGGACACAATATATATCTATATATTACTACTGCCGGCTAAAGTGAAATTCATTTAAAAAATATTAAATATAAACTTTCAATGTGTTTGTCTGTAATAATAAAATAGAGGAAACCGGTATACAGCCCAAAAATATTCTCGTCAACAACTAACAATGAAAGTTAACATTCGAGCTGGCTACGAACCCACGCTAGGTCAACGCAGGTTACAATTAAATTATACCGCACGCAAATTGTTCGTGAAATGTGAAATGTAGAATTAACTCTCACTTATAAAGATGGCACGATTACCGCACAAAGGTCATCGACTGTTTTTGGGCAAGCATTGTAATTCGAATATTATGCTTAGCAATGACTATAGGGAATAAAATTATACAGAATGATCGAGCTCTTAAAGAGTTATCACTCTTCTAACGTCTATATTATTTATCAATAATATAGGTGTTAGAATTTCGCCTTCCAGTCCATAATAAATTAAATTTGTATACCTACTTGAACTTAAATTACAAGTTCAAGTAGGTATATGAGTATTATGAAATGTTAGCGATTTTATGTTGGTGAGTGAAATTAACCCTCCATTAAATTTGCCACTGTTATGAGAAAATTAAAGTATGTGTATGTATAAGTGAAAACCTCATACCCTTTATATATATATATATATATATATATATATATATATATATATATATATATATATATAAATATATATATATATATATATATATATATATATATATATAAATATATATATTTACATATATATATATATATATATATAAATATATATATTTACATATATAAATTTATGTACATACTAAACTTCCTTAATTTTTTTCTATAATGATCTATGCTGAAAGTTTAAATATTACTATTTACTTTATTAAATATTTTGTTTAGGGCTATCACTGTAATATTCATTTCTTGAGTTTATGTTACAAAATAAAAAATATTTCTTATTCACTAAACACGTAGTAGTTATAACTGAGTGTATGCGTTACTAGTTAGCATTCGTGTTCGTACATAATCATTCCTATTGAACAACCTTACCGATGTATAATTAAATCATTACTTGTGTAGAAAGGCCGTAGGTCTATGTCCCCTGTGCACTTTTATTTAATTTGCACATTGTAACTATAATTGCAACGGCGTAAATCCCTGAAATAAATAAATAAATATATATATATATATATATATATATATATATATATATATATATATATATATATTTGAGCGGCTCTATACAGATTTTCAAAACGTCGTTTGGTTGTTTAGCCATTACCATTTGAATGATCTCTTCATTTTCATACAGCTACATCTCTTATGCCCGTATTCACCAACATCCCATAAACTTTATAACTTATAACTTTATAGGTCCCATAAGCTATTGAATGGATCAAGTGACCGTTATCACAATATCACAATGACGTTTCATTGTGACAGAATATGCCGAAACAAATGTCAAACTCATTCAATAGCGCTTGCAATTGGAGTTTTAATGACAGCTTTTGTTTACTTATTCAGTGTTTCCAATAGAGAGAATCTAAAGTAACTACATTCCCTAGATAATGTATTTATTGTTGCTATAACAACGAATACTTATGGGTTCAATAGCTATTGATATATTTATGGAACGTTGGTGAATACGGAGCTTACCCTCGCTATTAACCAACGTTCCGTAAATCTATCAATAGATATTGAAACCATAAGTATTCGTTGTTATAACAACAATAAATACATTATCTAAGGAATGTAGTTACTTTAGATTCTCTCTATTGGAAACACTGAATAACTAAACAAAATGTATCATCAAAGCTCCAATCGCAAGCGCTATTCAAGGTGTTTGACATTTGTTTTGGTATATTCTGTCACAATGACGTTTTCGATTTATCCATTCAATAGCTTATGGGACCTATACAGTTTATGGGATGTTGGTGAACGTTCCATAAATCGTATCAATAGCTATTGAACCCATAAATATTCGTTGTTATAGCAACAATAAATACATTATCTAGGAAATGTAGTTACTTTAGGTTCTCTCTATTGGAAGCACTGAATAATTAAACAAAAGGTGTCATTAAAACTCCAATTGCAAGCGCTTTTGAAGTTGTTTGACATTTGTTTTGGCATATTCTGTCACAATAACGTTGTCAATGTATTCATTCAATAGCTTCTTGGACCTATAAAGTTTATGGGATGTTGGTGAATACAGGCATTAGCTACCTATTTTAGGAAACTGAACCGGATTTCCTTGATTAGTCCGAGACATATAATGATTATATAAATTGATTTCAAACTCAATAATATTTCATTCTAAAATTTTTATTGACAAATAACTGCATTATTAGCTAGTTATATTAGCAAACTAAACCGAATTTTAATTACTTTAAGTATTGACTATTGATTTTATTGTTATCTTTTTGATTTTCTTTTTGATCTACTTTATTCAATCTTTTATTTGATCGCTATAATATATAATTGATATAAAAAGCCTCGTTTTACTAAGCTTGTAATTACGCCAACACAGGCGTTAGTAATTAATGTACTTAATAAACGCGATTATAAAATTAATTGATGGTAATCGTCTCGGTGAAATCTGCATTTCATCCAAACCAATTATACAAAACGCGAAGCGTTGGTTTTAGCGACAGCAATGGATTGTTTCCTGCGCTTGCAGAATCGTTCTAAGCGCCGTTTTAAAAGTGAACGGGTTTCCCCAATTGCGGTCGCCGGTAATTGCACGTATTTATCAAATAGAACTCATTTATTATTATTACATTTTATTATACAAAAAAAACCTAAATAGATATGTTTTATAATTGGCTGAAGTAGGGCAACATTCAAATAGTTGCTGATAATGTTGTGTGTGGCATAATTAACTACCTCTAATTATAAATTTACTAGTTATATGGTTTTACACAAATACTCAAACAGCTTAAAGATGGGATTACATTTATATTTATTTAGTAGACGCGAATTATGAAATTGTATTTAACATATATAGATCGAAATCTAGATATATAGATTGTTAAGGGGTGGATTCACACTAAAGGTCGTTTTAGACAAGACAATTTTTTAACTCAAAAGTTGTTCAAGAAATGAATTCATATATCCTCCTCCCATACAATTTGTCCCTGACAAATAAAACGCGTTATATTTTTCCATTCGATCTATCATCCAATTCAATATTTCAAATAATTTGCTGTACGATACAAGATAATTTAGATTGGATTATTGGATCATTACCATATAGGTGTGCATTTCGAATTGATGTGGTGCCGCCAGGCGTTTAACTTTCCTCCTAGGGGGTTAGTTGTATCAAAATTGTATTGAGCTTTTAGCAGAAACTATGCAGCGGAATGTCATAGAATTTTTATTAGTTGATTAAGACACGTTTTTCTAGGCTTTTAAAACTTATTTTGTAAAAATTAATCACAATATCCTTAATTACAAAACGTAGATTTTATCCAGCGCAGTGAAACGGTTATTTAAATATATAATATATATATATATATATATATATATATATATATATATATATATATATATATATATATATATATATATATATATAGATATATTAGATCTGATTCCACCCTTAATACCGAATTATTCGGTAATTGATAGTTTTTATTCTATTATATTGGACTAACGATAAAATTCTAGAAGAAAAATGCATATGTATAATCCTGATATTTTATTAAAA
Source organism: Lordithon lunulatus (assembly GCA_963942505.1). Lineage (NCBI taxonomy): Eukaryota > Metazoa > Arthropoda > Insecta > Coleoptera > Staphylinidae > Lordithon > Lordithon lunulatus. The sequence goes on along the minus strand of OZ012673.1, from coordinate 2,198,293 downwards.
ATACTACTTTCTATAATATGTGGGAAATACAAAAAGTCGTGGTGACAGTGAAATATTTGACCCACCAGCACATTCCTTCCTCATTCTTTCTTTGTTTAAATTTTCAAGTGTGGCAAAGTGCGCGCATGTCCCACATTCTCTTCGCCTGCGTTTTTCTGCAGTGCCATGGGCGTGTTGTTAATACAATCGTGAACTTTACACCGCCAATCCATTACAATTTCATAATTTCCAACCACTTTTTTTAGAAAGGATCGTGTCCGTTTTACGCTCGATTTTCAAGGCGATGACGAATTAGACGCCGATTAGTCGGTGTAATTCGTTTTTGGAATGCTTACTTACAATTTTATTCCGTAGATAATGTATATACATGAAATATTTAATATAAATAACATTAAATTACTAACACCATGTGCGGTTAACCATAAATCGATGGTTAAAGTGCTAATGGCTGGCTAAAAAGTGTATGCCAATAAAAAACGGGCGGGCTGTTTTTTTAAAGTTGTATTTTTTATAAGTGAAGGGGAAAATGTTTAAATATCTTAGGACTAATAAATATGGAGGAATGGGATACCCATTACAATGACGTGTACGTAGAGATACCCAAATACGGAGAAATTAACGATATAAACGAATAAAAATAGAAGAATAAATAATTGAAAAACGAGTAGGTTGCAGAACCAGGAAACATCCCACTTGAATTAGTGAATTACGGACCCGATATATTGCTCGAGCTGATAAAAACAATCTAAATTCATACTAGAAGAAGGCAGCATTCCAGAGGATTGGAGCATGGCATATATCCCCTACCAACCAAACTATGCCCGTCCACTATTTCAAATGGCTTGAACTATGCACTACACTGTTATCCATTATTTTCTGTGATTCAATTAATTTTATTTATTAATTTAAATTACTAATTAAAAACATATATGTGAAAATAATGCTGTGCATAGTTCAAGTCATTTGAAATAGTGGACGGGCGTAGTTTGGTTGGTAGGGGCCACCCGCCCACCCCACATTCGCTGGCATACTTTTTCCAATGGATACAGACGTTTTATATTGTTTAAACCATTCCAAGAACAGTGTTATCCTATGGTACAACTATGCGAACAAAGGTGGGGTGGGCGAGTGTTCCCTACCAACCAAACTACGCCCATCCACTATTTCAAATGACTTGAACTATGCACAGCATTATTTTCACATATATGTTTTTAATTAGTAATTTAAATTAATAAATAAAATTAATTGAATCACAGAAAATAATGGATAACAGTGTAGTGCATAGTTCAAGTCATTTGTAATAGTGGACGGACATAGTTTGGTTGGTGGGGGCCACCCGCCCACCCCACCTTTGTTCGCATAGTTTTTTCATAGGATACAAACGTTTTATATTGTTTAAACATTTCAGGAAGAGTGTTATCCAATAAAAAAAACTATGCGAGCGAAGGTGGGGTGGGCGGGTGTCCCCCACCAACCAAACTATGTCCGTCCACTATTTCAAATGACTTGAACTATGCACTACACTGTTATCCATTATTTTCTGTGATTCAATTAATTTTATTTATTAATTTAAATTACTAATTAAAAAATATATGAGAAAAATAATGTTGTGCATAGTTCAAGCCATTTGAAATAGTGGACGGGCATAGTTTGGTTGGTGGGGGACCCCCGCCCACCCCACCTTTGTTCGCATAGTTGTTCCATAGGATAACACTCTTCTTGGAATGGTTTAAACAATATAAAACGTCTGTATCCATTGGAAAAAGTATGCGAGTGAAGGTGGGGTGGGCGGGTGGCCCCTACCAACCAAACAATGCCCATCCACTATTTCAAACGACTTGAACTATGCACTACATTATTTTTCACATATATTTGAGTACTCCGTCTCGCACTGAGGATTGGGGAGCCTGAGTTGGAACCCCAACGGGGAGCGAATTTTCGCGAATCACCTTTTTCAGAGGTTTTCTGTGAAGTAAAGGTAAATACCGGGTGATTAAACTCCTCTGAACCTCATGTATATTTATATATATATATATATATATATTTTATTTTCAAATCATTTCATACATATTTAAATTGCATCCTATCGTATCGTCAAGTACATTCGAAATACGGTACGTGTAGTGTATGAATTCTTACTTTAATAATTCATAAAATATATGCAATACAAAGTGTAAACAAATTTTCGCATATAATTTATGTCAGCCAACCCAATACACAGATAAGAATGTGAAATATTTATAAAAGTATTATATAAAAGCGTAAATATTTGCCACTGAGCAATTACCGTTATAAAACATAAAATTACAGGCGTAGTTTCTCACAAAGCAACTGCCAGTACAAATATTTAACGTGTTGCTGTTGCAATTCAAGTAGTCATTTTATTTTATTATTCCGAATCATTAAACCTCAACCACAGGCTCAGATCGTTGTTTATATCATCACGAGATATATAATACAATGGGAGCAATATTTAGGTCATTGAAATTTTATTGAAACGTATTGCAGCGGAGTAAAACATATCACTGAGTATGATTGCGTTTCGCTCCGAATAACGTAAAAAATATATGAATAAAAAATAGGTATATATATATATATATCAATAAAAATAGGATTATATAGATAAGAACAAACAGTAATTTTCTAAAGGGTCATAAATAAATATATGTTTAAATTAATAATTTCTAAAAAAAAAATTGAGGAATTTTTAATTCACATTCGATATATCTAGTGATTCTTCATTCTGTGGCGAAGCAGTGAGCAGCCAGGAGAGAATTATGTACAAGAACAGTGGCCAACAACGATTTATTACCAATATCATTTGTAATAATCGAACCAATAGTACATACAATTCTTGTAGAGAATAGTAAAGTGTAAGATCTTAATAGCCGTATACGGAAATAAGTTCTTCACTATATGTTTAAAGTTATCCTATGAGTTATAGTTATCAAACTTTATAAGAATAATTAGCGACCTGATTTGAAGATATACATATGTGTTACAGCTTCATTTCCAATAGTAAAACTAATATGTTGCCAATAGCAAGTTATATACTATTTAATAATAATTTTAAATAAATTTATTTCATAATAATTCCAACCATGATATAGATCAAACAGATAAATATCATATTTTAATTAAAACATGAGATTCTGGTTGAAAATCTTCAAACTGATCTTGCATCGCCCCATGAAATAAAAAATACGTTATGAAAAATAATTCATAAATATAAATATACAGAAACATAGTTAATATAAGACAAAAAAAGAAATAAATAAAAATCCATTATGTTAGAGATTTGAAGATATACATATAATTATAAAGGTTCCTTATAATTATATGTAAAGTTTTTTGGAGTTGCTTGCTCGCAATTTATGAAAAAAAAAAATATTTTCCTCAAAATACATTCTTCTCTAAATTAGCTTTAATTTAACATATAACTCACTACTTTAAAGTCAGTTTTATAATAGGAAATGAGGCTGTAACACCTCAAATACAAATTGTATGCTGTTTGTCACAGTTTTTTGAGCTGCGTGCTCGCAATTTATGAAAAAAAAATAATATTTTCCTGAAAATATAATTCTTCTTTAAATTAGCTTTAATTTAAGTTATAACTCGCTACTTTAAAGTCAGCTTTACCATACGAAATGAGGCTGTAACACCTCAACCACAAATTGTGTTCTTTCTGTCGCAGTTTTTTGAGCTTCATGCTCGCAATTTATGAAAAACATAAAGATACTCCTCAAAATACAATGCCTTTTTAAATTATCTTTAATTTAACATATAGCTCAATACTTTAAAGTCACTTTTACCAAAGGAAATGAGGCTGTAACTGTCACAGTTTTTGGGAGTTGCTTGCTCGCAATTTATGAAAAATATAAATATTCTCCTCAAAATACATTCTTCTCTAAATTAGCTTTAATTTAACATATAACTCACTACTTTAAAGTCAGTTTTACCAAAGGAAATGAGGCTGTAACACCTCAGATGCAAATTGTATGCTTTCTGTCACAGTTTTTTGAGTTGCACACTCGCCATTTATGAAAACCATGAAGATTCTCCTCAAAATACAATTCTTTTTTAAATTATCTTTAATTTAACATATAACTCACTACTTTAAAGTCAGTTTTACTATAAGAAATGAGGCTGTAACATCTCAAATACTAATTGTGTGCTTTCAGTGGCAGTTTTTTGAGCTGCACGCTCGCACTTTATGAAAAACATAAAGATTCTCCTCAAAATATAAAATCTTTAAATTATCTTTAATTTAACATATAGCTCACTACTTTAAAGTCGTATATATATATATATATATATATATATATATATATATATATATATATATATATATATTTAATATATATATATATATATATATTTAATATATATATATATATATATATATATATATATATATTTACATAAAATTACTGTTTTATTTATAAAAATATTATTAATTACATTTACAACATGATGTGATAATTTCTCAATCTATCTATTATATTAATTAATAAAACTTCTATGAATAATTTCTCAGCAAATGTCGATAATGCACATGCAACGCAACAATTCCCGCAACTATTTGCAATTTACTGCATAAGCAAATTATTGAAGGTTTCAACTAAACTGTTGTAAGTGTTGTGTGTAGTGAGTCATTGCATTGTGAGCTATGCTGCATAATAAAACGTATTTATGTTCTGCATATTGTGTATTATGTACTCATGTTTTATGTTGACGAGGTAGATTAAAATTAAAAGACATAAAAATAGTACAATATAAAATAATATAATTGAAGGTTATAGTTTTTATTATTATTGTGTATTATTAATAGTACTTTTTAGCAAAGTAAATTTTTATTAGTATTGGGTATTATTAATAGTACTTTTTAGCAAAGTAGATTTTTATTATTATTGTGTATTATTAATAGTAATTTTTAGCAAAGTAAGTTTTTTTATTATTATTGTGTGTTATTAATAGTTCTTTTTAGCGAAGTGATGACCTTAAATCGAAATACAGTACACATTTAGGATTGTGATAATATACTTCTGTAACAGAAATGGAAGGAAAAATACAAATACAAAAGATAAAAGAAAAAAATGCTTACACCTTACGGTAGAAGGCATATAAATGCATACTGTTGCAGAACTGCACAACATTTAAAATGATCACTTCCTAATTAAAAACGTTATATTAAAAAACTGTAATTCTGTGTAGATATCTGCATACATATTATTTTAGGTCTGACTCTATTTTCCAATTTAATGTCACTTGTAAGTCTTGTAAATGATTCATTTATTGGAAATAAAGATTATTATTATTATTATTATCATTATGATGCATGATTTTGCTAATAAATCACGAATCTTATGTTTTGCAGCAAGTGGACGACTATTATTTAATATAATTTTAAAAAATCATGTATTTGGCATGATTTTTTAAAATTATATTAAATAATAGTCGTCCACTTGCTGCAAAATATAAGATTCGTGATTTATTAGCTAAATCATGCATCATATGTATGCAGATATCTACATCTGCTATTTAAGTATACAAATCCGGAAAGTTATCGGATATTTCCACAATCTTAGTTAGAAAACGTGAATACGATACCATCATAACCTTCTTTACATTAGTGATGTATTCGGAAAGTAAAAATCAAAAGAATCGATGATTCATTTATATGTATGTAATTAATCACAGAATTAGTTGTGCCACAATAACTTATGTTAACATGTAGGTCACATAAAGTAGTAAAAAATTATGATATGGCAACTATTAATAGCCATAAAAAAACATACAATACGTAATAATTGTAATAATGCAGGAGGTTTTCTTTGAAGTTACGAATGATTAAACTCATGTGAGCTTCTCCTTTAAACCGTGGAATAGGTCCTATTAATAGAAGTGTTTTTTTGTAATATAAATAATAACAATACTACTCACTTAAAATTGCTCTAGCCGCAGATTCCTCCAAAGGACTTGCAACTGATAATAAATATTCGATAGAACTGTTGCACATACAAAACACTTTCTATTGTAGTCGCGCACATAAGACGCAGACGCGGTTAACTAAGTAACTAGCAGGAGTAGCACATGACACACACCGCTCTAACAACACTAACCGACTGACTGGCGAAGACGCGCACGCTGCTGCGCCTAGTCGCACGAAGAACTGTGGGCGGCGGCGGGAGGTGGAATGCATACATCAGGGATAGATCTTTGTCGGTCTCCGACGCCGTCTGGGCGCCGCTTGCGGATGACAACCAGGTTATTTTATTCATAACGTGTCTTTGTTGTGTTGGAACAACAATAGTAGCTGTATATGGCTTGAACGACACTGTGTGTATATGTAATCATGCAGAAGAAATATCAATGTGTTTGCATGTACATTTACTAAATATATATTGCTGGTTGTATCAAAGACGAATTTAAAAAATTGTATAGTTTAATTATAACGACGGGAGTCGTCTAATGCCCATTTGCATCGCAGCCAGTTAAAGTTTTAATCGTTTAATGTTATACACATTGAGGAACCTAAATTCGAACCCCATCGAATTTTCGCGAATCACCTTTCACAGTTTTTAATATTGGGAGACTTCAACAGCAACCAAACAGACGAATGCGAGGAAATATTAGGAAAATATGTAGAGGAAACACTAAAATCTCTCAATTATATTCCTTACAAACTAAAAACACAACATCTAATACTCAAAAATAAATAAATAACAAACGGCAGCCACATAAACCTTCAATACCACTAGCCCGAGATGGGACGAACCATCCTTAAATCCTGAGGTGAAGACAGAAGGAGGCAACAACAAGAGGGGAAATAAATAATATACAATACAATATTCTATGTAATTATGGACGTGCTGTAAACTGTGTATTATAAAAAATTATAGTTGTAAAAAAAACAGTATTAGCAATTTTTTGAAAAAGAATTCTAGTATTGTGCTGGCTAAATGACACGATTATAATAAACACCAGATTTGAACATAAAAACATACACAAATATACCAGAGACGTTTATAGCAGAAAATAAACTCAATAATCGAACATATACTAAACTAAAAAGACCTTTATTGGCATTTCCCTCACTGCCCCTCCACATCACAAACCTCAACAAAAATAAATACTAAACTATATGTTCGATACATATAGAAGAATAGATCTCGATAGATATAATCGAACATATAGAAGAAATAAAAAAATATTTATATATTATATATATATTTTTTTAATTTCTTTTATATGTTCGATTATTGAATTGACTTTATTTCCTGCTATGAACGTCTCTGGTATATTTGTGTATGTTTTTATGTTCAAATCTGGTGTTTATTATAATCGTGTCATTAAGCCAGCATAATACTAGAATTCTTTTTCAGCTGCTAATAATAACTATGCATTACATTATTTTTCATATATATCTTTTTAATTAGTCTTAAATTAATAAATGAAATTAATTGAATCATAGAAAGTTGTGGATAATAGCGTAGTGCATAGTTCAAGTGGTTTGAAATAGTGAACGGGCGTAGTTTGGTTGGTAGGGGCCGCCCGCCCACCCCACCTTCGTTCGCATAGTTTTTTTTTCAAAGGATACAGATGTTTTATCTTGTTTAAACTATTCCAGGAAGAGTGTTATCCTATGAAAAAACTATGCGAACAAAGGTGGGGTGGGCGGGTGGCCCCTACCAACCAAACTATACCCGTCCACTATTTCATACGACTTGAACTATGCACTACACTATTATTCATTATTTTCTATGATTAAATTAATGTCATTTATTAATTTAAGAGTAACTAAAAAATAAAATGTGAAAAATAATGTAATGCATAGTTCAAGTCATTTTAAAGAGTGGACGGGCATAGTTCGGTTGGTGGGGGCCGCCCGCCCACCCCACCTTTGTTCGCATAGTTTTTCCAGGATCACACTCTTCTTGGAATAGTTTAAACAATATAAAACATCTGTATCCGTTGAAAAAACTATGCGAGCGAAGGTGGGGTGGTCGGGTGGCCCCTACCAACCAAACTATACCCGTCCACTATTTCAAACGACTTGAACTATGTACTACACTATTATTCGTTATTTTCTATGATTAAATTAATGTCATTTATTAATTTAAGAGTAACTAAAAAATAAAATGTGAAAAATAATGTAATGCATATTTCAAGTCGTTTTAAATAGTGGACGGGCATAGTTCGGTTGGTATATATAACTATATTTTTTATAATACACAGTTTACAGCACGTCCATAGTTACATAGAATATTGTATTGTATATTATTTATTTCCCCTCTTGTTGTTGCCTCCTTCTGTCTTCGCCTCAGGATTTGAGGATGGTTCGACCCATATCGGGCTAGTGGTATTGAAGGTTTATGTGGCTGTTGTTTGTTATTTATTTCAATTTATTTTTGAGTATTAGATGTTGTGTTTTTAGTTTGAAAGGAATATAATTCAGAGATTTTAGTATTTCCTCTATATATTTACCTAACATTTCAGTTTATTTTTGAGTATTATATATATATAATATATATATATATATATATATATATATATATATATATATATATATATATATTTGTATATCTACAAATTCCTTCAAAATTGTCAACCTTTACTTACACCAAGCCTTTCAAATAATATAAAATTCGTACTCGAAAAACTGTTTTATCGCAACAATTACGCGCGAGCGTACGAATTAATAATTAATTTTTCTAATTAGAACATATCACATAAAGGCAATATAAAGAGAAACAAAGGCGCTTAATTAATTAATTTCTGTTTCATTAAAAAAACATGCCGCTGTCTATTCGGTTGCATCAAGAAATCATAAATAACGCGCGAGCGCACTGGTTTAAAAAAAAAGCAGAACTTTCAATGTTTAGAATTATTAATTTTATAAATAATACTACGTTTCCTGCATTTCACTTTTCATTCATCTACGCGGTGACATATGATATATGTATAAGGAATATTCGGTGGAGCGTAGATCCACCAGTGATTGTGATTATCGCGCGCTGTTACAGATACCAATTTTTGCATGCGCTGCCAAAGAAGTTTCTCTCACTTAATTAGTCGAGTCTATATAAAATTCACTTTCTTTCGTTATTTTTTTTGTTTGTATTTAATGAATATCATTCGTTTTTTTTTTTAATGAATATTGGTGTTTTTTCGGATGTGGCAATTAGAAGAGCCCATCCTGCATATAAAAAAAAACATATAAAATAAGAAAGTGAAATCATCTAGGACAGAAAATAAATTTAAAATCGTTGTGATATTGTAACTGTGTCAAATTATTTGTGTATACAACTTTTTTTATCAGTAGTAGGTAAATAGAGTGCGATAATATTAAAATTAACCTACTGAAATATTTTTCATTTAAACTATATGAATGTTATTCAACAAGAATGGCACACATATGAAAATTAGCAGGATGTGCCGATCAGAATAGTGGTAAAAGGACTACGACGTAAAGGAAATATAACATTCCCATATTTGTATATACACTTAATAATAATAATAATAATAATACCATTATCATTATTATTATTATATGATGAGCCTTTTGGGGCGAGTACAAAAGGTTAATCCAGGGCGATGAAAGTGAAATTTTTATTTCCGCTTCAACCTATAGATGGCGCTCGTATATTGAGTTTTTTTTTTTTAGGCTGGAAAATAATAATGGCTGCTGGAATGAACGCCATGTTGGTTTTGTAACCTATCAACAGAAAACAATAAAGGCGCGGAATTTAAACTTTTTTATGAAATGCTAGGTGAAACTACCGTCGAATAACGGCGTATCCTACTATCGCGTTGTTTTTCTCCCCATTTGACGAAGAAAACTGTTACTAATAAAAATATTTCTCACGACATGCACTCACAGCACAAAAGTCATAAATAACATTTGAAAGGTTTGAAAACATAGTCTTTGTTTTTATATTATAGCGATTATTATCAATCATTTAAAACTCGCGCCAAAAGGCTCGTCACTGATATGCTGGAAAATAATAATGGCCGCTGTAATGAAAACCATGATTGTTTTGTCAAAACAAATCTCAGACACCTGGAATAGGGCTTGTGATTGGAGTTTCGACGACATCTTTTGTTTAATTATTCAGTGTTTCCAATAGAGAGAATCTAAAGTAACTACATTCCCTAGATCACCCGCCCGCCCCACCTTCGCTCGCATACTTTTTCCAGTGGCTACAGACGTTTTATATTGTTTAAACCATTCCAAGAAGAGTGTTATCCTATGGAACAACTATGCGAACAAAGGTGGGGTGGGCGGGTGCTCCCTACCAATAAAACTATGCCCATCCACTATTTCAAATGACTTGAACTATGCACAGCATTATTTTTCACATATATTTGTTTAATTAATAATTTAAATTAATAAATAAAATTAATTGAATCACAGAAAATAATGGATAACAGTGTAGTGTAGAGTTCAAGTCATTTGAAATAGTGGACGGGCATAGTTTGGTTGGTAGGGGACCCCCCGCCCACCCCTCCATCGTTCGCATACTATTTCCAATGGATACAGACGTTTTATGTTGTTTAAACCATTCCAAGAAGAGTAATATCCTAAGAAAAAACTATGCGAACAAAGGTGGGGTGGGTGGGTGGCCCCTACCAACCAAACTATGCCCGTCCACTATTTCAAATGACTTGAACTCTACACTACACTGTTATCCATTATTTTCTGTGATTCAATTAATTTTATTTATTAATTTAAATTATTAATTAAACAAATATATGTGAAAAATAATGCTGTGCATAGTTCAAGTCATTTGAATTAGTGGATGGGCATAGTTTGGTTGGTAGGGACCACCCGCCCACCCCACCTACGCTCACATACTTTTTCCAGTGGATACAGACGTTTTATATTGTTTAAACCATTCCAAGAAGAGTATTATCCTATGAAAAAACTATGCGAACAATGGTGGGGTGGGCGGGTGTTCCCTACCAACCAAACTATGCCCATCCACTATTTCAAATGACTTGAACTATACACAGCATTATTTTTCACATATATTTTTTTAATTAGTAAATTAATATAATAAATAAAATTAATTGAATCACAGAAAATAATGAATAACAGTGTAGTGCAGAGTTCAAGTCATTTGAAATAGTGGACGGGCATAGTTTGGTTGGTAGGGGGCCCCCGCCCACCCCACCTTTGCTCGCATACTTTTTCCAATGGATACAAACGTCTTATATTGTATTAACCATTCAAGGAAGAGTGTTATCCTACGGAAAAACTATGCGAACAAAGGTGGGGTGGGCGGGCGGCCCCTACCAACCAAACTATGCCCATCCACTGTTTCAAGCGACTTGAACTATGCACTACATTATTTTTCACATATATTTGAGTAGTCCGTCTTATCTATTTGCCTTTTACCTTTCAGTGTAGGCTACATATTTGAGTACTATGCATTTATTTATAACTTTCCTGCGTACTTGCACATCGAAATTACATACACTTGATGTGTAATTATCTACTACTAACTACAAAAAGGAAATTTATAATGAAAAAAAATGTTGTAATTTATATATATATATATATATATATATATATATATATATATATTTATATATATATTATATATTTTTTTTTAGTTGTCTATGGGCTAATGGGCTAATTATTGATAGGCTGGAAAATAATAATGGCTGCTGGAATGAACGCCATGTTGGTTTTGTAACCTATCAACAGAAAACAATAAAGGCGCGGAATTTAAACTTCTTTATGAAATGCTAGGTGAAACTACCGTCGAATAACGGCGTATCCTACTATCGCGTTGTTTTTCTGAAAACTGTTACTAATAAAAATATTTGTCACGACATGCACTCACAGCACAAAAGTCATAAATGACATTAGAAAGGTTTGAAAACATAGTCTTTGTTTTTATATTATAGCGATTATTATCAATCATTTAAAACTCGCGCCAAAAGGCTCGTCACTGATATGCTGGGAAATAATAATGGCCGCTGTAATGAACGCCATGATTGTTTTGTTAAAACAAATCTCAGACACCTGGAATAGGGCTTGTGATTGGAGTTTTGATGACATCTTTTGTTTAATTATTCAGTGTTTCCAATAGAGAGAATCTAAAGTAACTACATTCCCTAGATAATATATTTATTGTTGCTATAACAATAAATTATGGGTTCAATAGCTATTGATAGATTTATAGAACGTTGGTGAATACGGGGAATAGTTTTTCTTGATTTCAATACGATAGTGCACCATTTAAAAAAAAATATGATTAAATGGTTCAACATCTAATGGTTACGTTTATTATCAACAATTACTTAAGAGCTGTGTTAATATTATGCATAACTGTAAATAACAACATGTACCTACTAATGAGTTTTAGTAGCAAATAATTTATAAATAATTTCGGTAAGGAATTTCTCCATTGAACTTTGTACCGAACAAAGCAAATTCATTCATTGTTTATTAATAATAAACCCGAATGCTAATGCATACGAGTTTCCATGCATGTATGCACGAAGTTATCATTAATAATCAAATTCCTGGGTAATTAATAATGCACAATTGATTTATCGCATAGTGATTTTATGTGCAATGAATTTCGGACAATGCGTGATTTATTACTATAATTGCGTGCGGGCATTTATCATATCACTAGAGTGAGTCAGAAAATTATCTGTTGCTAATTTTTACGTTTCATGACTAATATAGTCGAAATTGACTATTTTTGTAAAATGTCTGTATATATGTGTATGTGTATGTGTATGAGATAATGTAAAAACGTAAAAAAGAAACGGGAAAACGTGAAAAAACGTAAAAAAGAAACGGGAAAACGTGAAAAAACGTAAAAAAGAAACGGGAAAACGTGAAAAAACGTAAAAAAGAAACGGGAAAACGTGAAAAAAACGTGAAAAAAAAAACGTGAAAACCATGTGAATCAAACGTGAACCGAACTGAACAAATTGTGATTTAATATAATAATATTAAATCACAATTTGATGATAAAAAATAAATATAAAAAATATAAATATACGTAATTCATTTGGAAACAGCTCAACATTGTCTAAGGTTAGAGGCGTCGTCCGTCTCGTACTGAGCATTGGGGAGCCTGAATTTTCGCGAATCACCTTTCACAGTTTTTCAGATGTTTTCTTTAACGTTAAGGTAAATACCGGATGATTAAACTCCTCTGAGCTTCTTCCTTGACCGGCGGAAAAGTCTCACGGCTGATAGCCTTAAAACGATAGAAGTTTTTTATATTTTGTATACATTATATTGGCTTATTAGTTTATTTGCACTCCCCCTTGAAATAGTTATCACCTAATTATAATTAGCCCCTCAGGAATGCAGACGTTATTTTTAATTCGTAAAGTCATGTGGTAGCCTCGTCCGATATTTTTTTCTTGCGATTCTCCATGCTGTTTTTATTTTATTATTTATAGGGACTGTCCATTATTGATATAAATACTAAAAGAACCTAAGAATAAATTAATAAATTTAAAAATAATTATGATCACGTCAATAAGAAGTTGCTTTATATTTCATCAATGTTTCTGACAATATTGTTTATATTATATATATATATATATATATATATATATATATATATATATATATTCATTTATATGTTTAAGTGGTTTAAGTTTCCGGCAACAACATAATCTTACTTCAAATCAATGCAATTTGTTGGACAATCAGAGGGCAACGGTTTAAAAATTTGAATTGTAAATTATTTTCTGCAAGACGAAAATCGTTTGATGTGCTGAATCAGACGATTTTCGTCTTGCAGAAAATAATCTACTACTAATGTAATCTCCATTCCTACTATACAATTTACATTGCAAATATTGAATCATACTATTGTGCGTTTTAATAATGTTAACGGCGGTACGAGCAGGTACACTAAACTTTTTGTCTTGAAACGAACTAATCTTCTGACCTCGCATAAAAATAAAACATGCCATAATAGGAGCGGCCGCAGACCATAATCTATTTATTCCTCAATTCCCTCCAGCATTGTTTGCGGCAGTGGCGTAGGTTGTTCCAAAATATATAAATAAAAATCATAAATAATAATTTACTATTACTATTTAAAATCTTATATCAAAATTAAAATCGCTAAATTGCCATTGCATTTAGAGAGAAGTATTTTAAATTGTAATATATTAGAAATTGAATGGTTTTGGCGTCTACTACGTGGTAATTCATTTTAAATAGGTTTAAACAATTAAATAAGTAAAACGATTTTTTACTTTGTTTTTTATCACACTTCAGTGAAGTAAAAATGAATTATCACAAAGTAGACGCCTTAACAATCCAATAATTAAATAAGTGGTAAAAAACATAGTAGTTATATTCATCTCCTTTATTTGTAATATATTACATTTAGTAAACCAAATACACTTATAAATAAATGCTTTAAGATCGTTTTAGACAAGACAATTTCTTAGCTCAAAAATTGTTCAAGAAAAGTATTTATTTATTTATTTATTCTCCCATTCAATTTGTCCTTCACAAATAGAACGCGTTATATTTTTCCATTCAATCTACCATTCAATTCAATATTTGAGATAATATGCTGTATGATACGAGATAATTTAGATTGTCTCGCATCTTCAAGAAATTGTCTTGTTTAAAACGGCCTTTACGATGAAAAATACATTCCTCCATTGTTTCTATTAATTGAAACAACGCCCTTCAACTGTTATTCTAATTAAAATCAATGTAAAGCATACTTTGATCTTAGTTTGACAGTGGTCGAGCATTGTTTGTTTGCAATAGATAATAGTTGAAGAACAGTCTGCCACTCAACCCAATTAGTTCGCATTGTCATTGTTTTTGGATAAATAAGTTACTTATTGATTAAATAAATACTAAAGATTATTACTTAAAAAAGCAACCTACGTGGAACAGACGGGCCGGATGAGTGTACGCTCAGACTATTAATAAATAAACATATAAAAATGATACAACTAACCCCCTAGGAGGAAAGTTAAACGCCATCTGGCTTGCTATGCACACCCGTAAACATGCTCATGCCATCAGGATCACCGGGTATGGAATAATATTTCAACAGAGTGCTTGAGATATCAATACAAGGCCAATCTTATAAAACATATATAAGTGTGAATCCACCTCTTAGAAATCTACATATCTAGATTTCGATCTTATTAGTGAAACTCAGCTATATTTATTAGTCTAAAGGTGTACGCATTACGACGCAGACTACGCTCTTCCATTGTTTCTGTCGATTGAAACAACGCTCTTCAACTGTTATTCTTATTAGAAACAATGTTAGACATAATTTGATAAGTTTGACAGATATCTCCCATTATTGTCAATAAATAATAGTTGAACAGCGTAGTCTACCATCCCAATTAGTTCGCATTATCCTTGTTTTTGTATAAACAAGTTATATATTTTTAAACAAATGAAATTACACGGAATAGATGACTGGTGGGTAGTCACACTACAATGCAAACAAAGCTATTCAATTGTTTCTATTATTTGAAACAACGCTCGTCAACTGTTATTTCAATTAGAAACAATGTTAAGCATATTATCTCAGAGTAATAAATAAATAAATATTTATTAGTCTGATTCCCGTATTCAGCAACATCCCATAAACTTTATAGGTTCCATAAGCTATTGAATGTATAAATTGACAACGTCATTGTGACAGAATATGCCAAAACAAATGTCAAACACTTTGAATAGCACGTACGATTGGAACTTTGATGATACTTTTTGTTTAATTATTCAGTGTTTCCAATAGATTCCATAAGCTATTGAATGGATAAATTGACAATGTAATTATATGCCAAAACAAATGTCAATCACTTTGAATAGCGTTTGCGATTGGAGTTTTGATGGCACCTTTTGTTTAATTATTTAGTGTATCCAATAGAGAGAATCTAAAGTAACTACATTCTCTAGATACTGTATTTATTATTATTGCTATAACAACGAATACTTATGGGTTCAATAACTATTGATAGATATATGGAACGTCGGTGAATACGGGGGTGAGCATTGAAGTTTTACAGTTTTCGCCGATTATTGTAAATAGATAACTGTACAACCGTTAATTGAAGCAATTGCAGTTTATAAATACTTCAATCAACGGTATAACTGGTATAACTATCTAAGAAAACACGGGGAGGATTTTATGAAGTCCTAACTAACACTAACACACGGCAAAAGGACCCGAAGGTCGATAACAAGTTACAGAACTGTAACAAAATTGTTACAACAACTACTAATTAGATTTTGTATAATTTCAAAACGTTTTAAAGGAGCTAATCTCAATTTGAATATCTCACGTAATTATGTTTGATATAAATATGGAATTTGCGCAGTCTTGATTAATATATTGCGGTTAAATTAAAAAACAATTGAAAATGTTTGTTTTCATTTATTTTCAAATCTAACAGCAACGAATTAATCAAAAACTGCGTGAATCCCATATTTAAGTATTACATACAACAACGCTGTTTATTTTATTGTTATCTCTAGTGCGTTTTATCGCAAATATTGCACCTGCGCCACTGCGTATTATTGCCTATAAAGCATTTGGTTAATTTATGCTTAAGCGATCTAAATAAGGTGCACATTCTTAAGTCCTGTTACTGAGTCGATCAACTCAGTTTCTCCGCCAATAAGACACAGAGTTACAAGAATTCACCAACAGCAACACTCAAAATGCCATATTCCGGGTAAATATTTACTTGTAAATTATTTTATTGTGTTATTATTAAAAACGTGTTTTTACCTGGTGACAAATAAAAATTACCTATTGTTTTATTTCGTAACTTAGGCCACACATCTCTCTAGTTAACTAAACCTAACCTTAAAACACTGACTGAATAACATATATAGTCGTTTTAAATTGTATGTGCGGAAAATGCGTGTATTAAATAGTATAAGGAACTTAAGTTATAGTTATATTAAATATGTTGGAAGAAAGAAAATAATTGTCCATTACGAAGGGTATGATTAATCAATTTAAATTATGATTGTTGTCTACTGATATATGCAACATATTATACTTTTAAGGTTGACGTTTTCAAATTTAGGCAACTTGTGATGCACATGTAATAGCATAAGCGAAATGCGTATAAGAAACATGCACCGTTTTCTTTAACTAGAACATAAATTGAGTTGCAAAAATACGTATACACAAGAATAATGTTGTACGTATTCCGTAGTCTAGGTGAGAATGTCCATAGACCCTTCATTAATTTTTGTTCACGATTACCGAGGGACTATGTACATTCTCACCTAGACTATGGAATACGTGTAACATCATTCTTTTGCATACGTATTTTTGCAACTCAATTTATGTTCCAGTTAAGGTTGGCGTTTTTTGATTAGGCAACTTGTGATGCACACGTAACGCGAAATGCGTATAAGAAATACAAACTTACTATATATATATATATATATATATTACATGTAAATTTACGGAACGTTGGTGAATCTGCTAATTGATTTATGATTCACATTTTAGAAATGCAAAACTAATCGATGGACGCAAAATAGCAGATGAGGTCCAACATGAAATTAAAACGGAAATTCAGGACTGGATTAAATTGGGCCATAGAGCGCCATGTTTAAAAGTGGTACTGGTTGGGGAGGATTCAGCGAGTTGTACGTACGTTGCGAAAAAAACTGAGGCAGCTAGGACTGTTGGCATAACAGCAGAAACCATTAAGTGTGCTAGTAGTATAACAGAAAGCGAGTTAATTGCGAAAATTAAGGATTTAAACGCTGATGGGGCTGTTGATGGCATTTTGGTGCAACTGCCTGTTCCGGCACATATGTCGGAGCGAAACATTTGCAACGCTGTTGATGCCGATAAGGATGTTGATGGGTTTCATGTAACGAACGTAGGGAAGTTATGTTTGAATATGGATACGTTTGTGCCATGTACGGCTCTGGCGGTGATAGAAATCATCAAAAGGTGTGTACAACAAAAACATTATAGATAATTTTTACACATTGCCTATTAAGGTCGTTTTAGACCAGACAATTTCTTGACTCAAAAGTTAGTCAAGATGCGAGACAATCTAAATTGTCTCGTATCATACAGCAAAATATTGAATTGGATGGTAGATCGAATAGAAACATATAACGCGTTCTATTTATCAAGGACAAATTGTATGGGAGGAAGATATATGAATTCATTTCTTGAACAACTTTTGAGCTAAGAAATTGTCTTGTCTAAAACGACCTTTAGTAATGTTCACAATGAAAAATAATCGGTTTTATAAAATTATATACATTTTCGAAATGTTTGAAAATATTATTGTAGGTAAAGCGACATTTCTATGCAGAATACAACAAAATTTTATTAAAATAAATTGTTCAGAATAAAAAAGAATGGGCTTATGCAAAGTTTTACAAAAATTATTAAAATTTTTGAAAATGACAGAGGACTTTACGGACTAAAGGTCGTTTTAGACAAGACAATTTCTTAGCTCAAAAGTTGTTCAAGAAATGAATTCATATATCATCCTCCCATACAATTTGTTCGTAACAAATAGAACGCGTTATATTTTCCCATTCAATCTACCATCTAATTCAATATTTCAAATAATTTGCTGTATAATACGAGATAATTTAGATTGTCTCGCATCTTGACTAACTTCTGAGTCAAGAAATTGTCTTGTCTAAAACGACCTTAACACCCGTATTCACCGACGTTCCATAAATCTAGCTAGCTATTGAACCCATAAGTATTTGTTGTTATAGCAACGATAAATACATTATCTAGGGGATGTAGTTACTTTAGATTCTCTCTATTGAAAACACTGAATAATTAAACAAAAGGTGTCATCAAAGCTCCAAATCACAAGCGTTATTCAATGCGTTTGACATTTGTTTTGGCATAGTCTGTCACAATGACGTTGTCAATTTATCCATTCAATAGCTTATGGAACCTATAAAGTTTATGGGATGTTGGTGAATACGGGCATGAGCTCCGCAAAGTTAAATAAACGAGATTGAAATCGTATAAGTGAAATGTTTGTTGTTTTTGTTGTTATTTCTGAACTCTTGTTATAGAATTGGAATTGAAACTCATGGAAAACACGTCGTAGTGGTTGGAAGATCTAAAAATGTCGGCCTACCAATGTCACTCCTACTACATTCAGACTATAGAAATGAACTGCCCGGTCTTGAAGCGACAACGACCCTATGCCATAGGAATACGAAGTCGGAGGATTTGGAACGGCTTACAAAAACTGCTGATATTATTGTTAGTGCAACAGGTAATATTTAAAATCTCAAATTATATGGTTTATATATAAATAGTACTACATATCTCTAACTATAATTAGAGGTACTATAAGTTGTAAACATATACATTGCTAATTCAATATTTAACAATGAATGAACAATATTATGGGGCAATTTAACAGATGTAAAAACAAGCCAATCAATATTGAGCAATGATGAGCAAGATTGGACTATATTGCTGTGCCTTTCATAGTTGCACAGCAATATCGTCGAATCTTGCTCATCATTACTCAATATTGAGTGGATTGGTATGAAGTTACTAAAATTATTTTTCAGAAATATCAATTAGCAAGTCCAAAAATCACACAAATACAAGAAATTTAGTTTTAATTCCTACTAGTTACTATTTATAGATATAAAAATATAGATATCAGAATAATTTAAATGTTTGTAGGTGTTGTTGGTTTGATTAAACCAAATATGGTCAAATCTGGAGCATGTGTGATAGATGTGGGATTAACAAGGGTCCAAAAACCAGACGGGAAGACCAAATTGGTTGGAGATGTAGAATTTGATGGTATGTTTTTAATTAAAATTAACATTATTCACCCTTGACAACATTGACAATTAATGCGACGTTGCCATGTATAAACAGAGACACATGAGGCTATGAAATGAAAAGTTAAAAAATTAAGGCACCTTTCACGATTAATATTACTGTCAATATTTTAGAATGATGACAGTATTACTGTACTATAGGTTTAAAATGTTCATTATTCTGAAATGTTGCCAGTATTACTCATCATGTAAGGTATAGTAGTGATGTAATGAAAAGAATACTGATCTTTATCCAGATAATTGATTACTTGATAAATATAAAAGGAGGATTGAAGCAAATATCGACAGTACTAGGATTGACAGTATTATTGACCGTGTAAGGTGCCTTTATAATATAATCGCGAGTTATAGTTATCTCGTCTAACCCCCGTATTCACCGACGTTCCATAAATCTATCAATAGCTAGTGAACCCATAAGTATTCGTTGTTATAGCAACAATAAATAAATTATCTAGGGAATATAGTTATTTTAATTTCCCTCTATTGGAAACATTGAATGATTAAACAAAAGGTGTCAGCAAAGCTCCAATCGCAAGTACTATTCAAGATGGTTGACATTTGTTTTGGCATATTCTGTCACTATGACGTTGTCAATTTATCAATTCAATAGGTTATGGGGCCTATAAAGTTTATGAGATGTTGGTGAATACGGGCATACGCATATTAAAATATAACATTTCACATTCCACCCATGACATGTTTATTGTGTATATTTACAGGTGTGAGTAATGTTGCTGGTCATATTACTCCTGTTCCCGGTGGAGTTGGACCAATGACGGTAGCGATGTTGATGAAAAACACCCTCCAAGCTGCCAAAAATATAGCCAACAAAACACCTTTATAATGCAACCAGTATTTAAATAATGTACACCATTAAAACTATTATGAAATGAGTATTAATTCAAGTTAATTTATAATTGATTATTATGTTAAAACGATTTTGTATACTTCCTGTTGCAATAAATGCAAATAAAATCAGTGGCAGAAGCATTTTTTTTAGGAAACCTAGTCTTAGAATTCAAGAATATTGGGACAGATTCTTGAATTCTAAGACTTAAACTGTTCTTCATTGCTGCATATATAGATATAACAATATTCTTCTATTACATAACATATGAATCAAAGTATGCTCTAATTTGTTTTCAAGTACAAAACAAAAGAGCATAATAACAATCATACAAACTATTTATTTTATTGTTTTACCATATAAATGCATGATTTATTATATCCTACAATAAAAAACAATGCAAACCATACTTTATTTCATGGGTTATGTAAGAGACAACAACAATAAAGAAACTCTTTATTGTTTTATGCATAGATATATCTAAGTTTGTCTCTTAAGGCGGAGTTCTAACGGCTGAAAATAGATGCACAAATATGCAATTTTAGTTTAAATGTAGAGATCTTTCAATTGTAGGAATTTCATCAAATTTTTGTGTGTGTAAAGTTAAAGTAAATTATAAAAGTTATTAGGAATTACTTTTTAAATTTTTGCATTATTTTTTTTTAAAATTAATTCATAAGTATTACAAATTAATGCATCTTCGCCATGAGAAATATCTTCGCCCACGAGCAATATTTTTAGAATCTAAAACCTACAAAACTTTCTGGTAGGTTTATTTGAACTATATTTAAAATTTGAACATTGTAAGATAAATAATAAGAATATAATTACAAGAATAAAACACCCATGTTTGCGATCATTCACGCGTAAAATTATCGAGGCCGCGAGTTGCCTACCGTTCGCGTTGATTCCCACTACGTTTCTTACGCACCGCCCCCTTTTATGCTTCGGCTCGTTCGTTTGTCTTCGTGTCGCATGATTCGAATTCATAGTTGCGGCAGGGATGTTGCGGATTCCTTTTACTATTTCGATACTACTTGTGCAATTTGTTCTTTTACAAGTATATTTAATTGTGCTTTTTTACTTGTTGCCTTTGATAATGCCGAGACATAATAAAAACGGAAAGCTTTTCTTGTCAACTAGACGCAAAAAGAATAGAGGTGCAAATTTTAGGCTGTAAGTATATTAATTATAGGAATTATCGCAAATGCCACACTAAACTAGCGGCCATATTGAAAAATAATGGAGTAATATCATCGTTACTGTATTGTGTTAATTCCCTTTGTGTATCCATGGTTACTTCAGCATTTCTACATTAATAATATATATATATATATATATATATATATATATATAATTTAACGAGCGAAATATATTGATACCTGTAATATTGTAATATTGAAACTAATAACTATATTAACATAATTTTAATATTATTTAACACATTCTCATAACAGAAATAAGCGACAAGACAGTGGACTAGAGTCATTTGAAAATAATAGAGAGAACGTAGAGCCGAATCCCGGCACTTCTTCGAGTACAAATCCATTTTATGAGATTGAAACTATCAGTAGGTAAATCCCAGGGTTTATATATATATATATATATATTATTTACCTATTGTTTCAACATCTTTTCAATTGAACAATTGAGGAGACTTTCTATATACATTGTTCATTATTAACAATTTTCAGAAATACAGAAAAACTGTTACTGTGGTTTATGGATTAATATATGTATGGAGAAAGTGTTTTCTCTAAAAAATAAAACGAAAATCACATAATCATCGTACCCAGATGCAAAAAATCCAAGTTCGATAATTTGTACAAAAAAAGTGATAAATGTATTGGATAAACGACATTTAGTTTGTCACTGTCGGACAACCTGCACTTTGTCTGAGGACACAAGCAACTAGACTGACATGGTAATAACACTGTGACAAAAAGATAGATAAATAGAATAGTATTATTTAATTTTATGAAAATTGTACATGAGGGAAATTCATCTTCATCATTATTACAATCACAGCATAATATTTCACCTTCTTCAAGGTGTTAGTCATTTGAATTGTTTTGGGTCTGCAATAATTGGCTCCAAATGTGAGCTCGAGATCATTGTACCAATGTGGGCCCGAGAGTAATTATTTCGTAGAAGTTTTGACTGTACTATAAGACGAAACACTGCAACTACTGTAAGAACACTGTCTTTGGCAGGCGAATACAATCAAGTGGCAATTAGTCCAAATGTCTAGGACAAACTGCCATTAGTTTGTCTTTCACCGTTCGACATACTACACATAGAATGTCTAGGGCATTTTCATGATTTATTTTACACGGGACAAAATCTATTTATAATATATATTTCTATGTAACATTGTAGTCTGCTATTCAGGGGAGTTTTTGGCACTACTTTTAGTTGAAAGTATCAAATAATGGACAAAATGGATATAGAAAATCTACTCCTCAATTGTTGTTACTAGAGTTTGAATATATACATGCCTTAGGATTATTTTTGATAATTATTTTAGAAACGAAGAAGATCAGAGTGCATCTATTGAGGGTAGACGAATATTTGATGTGAAACATTTAATAAGTCAACTCTTGACATTTGGTTGTCACGCAGATTCATTTGGGTGTTCTTCTAGGAATATGAAATTTTCTAGAGAAGTTCGATCAGGGTATAATACTAAGTTATTTTTTATTTGCGATATGTGTAATTTTGAAGAGGTTATTTCCTCGGAATCAATTCAAGATTGTAATATGAACACTAACACGGCAATGGTAAATTATCACCAAGGTTTTTAACATTAAAGATTGTACACTAATAAACTTGTAGGTATATGGTACTCTGTGTACCGGTCAAAGCTACACTCAGATGAGTTAAATATCGTCTATTGCTAATATTCCTACAATGTCATTATCTGCATATTATTCCATCCAGAAAACTCTTCATGAGTCTATAAAAAAATCTGCTGCATCTTCGTTTGAAGCTGCTGCAAAAGAAGAACGCGATGCATCAATTCAGGCAAATAATTTAGACGAAGATGGAACTCCATGTATTACTGTTGTAGTTGATGGTTCTTGGGCAAAACGATCATATAAGTGTAATTACAATTCATTATCTGGTGTAGTAAGTAATGAAATTTACTTTTAAATTATCTATATTTTAATGTATTTTTTTGGAGGCGTGTATAATTGGATTCAGAACAGGTAAAATTTTATTTATTGGTGTCCGAAATTCATACTGTCTCGTCTGCGATAGAGCTCAGTCCACAAATAAGCCAATTCATGACCACATATGTTTTAAAAATTGGAATAAATCGGCAAATTCTATGGAAGCCGATATAATAACAGAAGGTTTTAGAACCAGTATAGAAATGTATGGACTAAAATATACTAAAATTATTGGTAAGTTATGAAACATTCAATACAAAAATACAACTATATAGCACCTTTCAGGGGACGGAGACAGTAGTGTTGTTGAAATGGTACGAGAATGTGCTCCATACGGTCCTCAGCAATATATTGAAAAAATTGAATGTGCCAACCACCTATGCAGAAATTTTACTAATAAATTAAAAGAACTTGCAAAGAAACGATCTAATGATATAGGTATTGTTCCATTGAGGTTCCGAAAATTACTTGGAAATAATATTGGTAGACTTAGAATTGGTGTTTATTCTGCAATTAAAAAGAGAAATGAGTCTGTAAAAAATGATAATATAAATCTTCATGAAGGAACAAAGGAACTTGTCCAGGATATTCGAAATTGCCCCAATCATGTATTTGGTGATCACCAGCTATGCCAAGATCGTAGTGTCAGGTGTACAAAATCTAGTTCTGATGTAAATTTCGTTATTGATTTGAAATTATGTGGGATGTGGGATGATATACTTTCCATTACCAATAACCTACTTCGACATGCATCTAGTCTTATTCATAATGTAAATAAATTATTATTAATAAAATTTTATTCAACGGGGCTCTTATGAAGCTCGATGCTATGCTGCTGCTTCGTCATTTAATTCTAAGGAAGAATTCCATAACGCGTTATATCACAATCTAGAGAATAAAATACCCAGTAGACGTTTGCATAAATTCTTGTCAAACATATCTCGTAAGAGAATGTTAACAAAGCAACATAAGACTACTGAATCCTACCGTAAGAAGAGAATGATGCTAAAAAATAACATCACAGGTGCTGACACAGATTATGGTAATGCGCATTTGGAAAATATTATTGCAAAGCCCGATTTATGTGAAGAGGAATTAAGAGAAGCAAATATCTTTCTCAAAAGTCTGGAAAAAACATCTGAAGAGATATCTAATTTAGAAAACGATACGAGAGATCAGTCAAACAGTGCTTTATGGCATAAAGAACGAAGACATCGATTGACGGCTTCCAATTTCGGAACAATAAATAAATTAAGAGACTCAACACCAAGGTCCAAAACTGTTTCTTCTCTTCTAAACAGTGCATTTAGAGGTAGTAAGTGTACTGAATGGGGAAAGATGCACGAAGACAAAGCCATAGAAGAATTAGAAATTTTAATTAATAGTACTGTATTGAGATGTGGTTTATTTGTTCATCCAAACATTCCATTTTTGGGCGCCTCTCCGGATGGATTAATAGACAGTGATGGTATAGTAGAAATAAAATGCCCTTACTCATGTCGTAAGTTATCTCCCAGTACAGCTTGTTCGGAAAAACTTCTACCGTTCTGCACTATTGGCAAGCATGATAGATCTAAATTGAGTCTTAAAAGGAATCACAATTACTATTACCAAATCCAAGGCCAGCTGGAAGTTACTAATAGTAAATATTGTTTATTTTGTATTTGGACTCCACAGGGCATTTCCGTAGAAAAAATTGAAAGAGATATAACGTTTTGGTCAGAACAAATGCAGGAAAAGCTGACAACATTTTACATTAATCATATGTTACCAGAAATCACTGATAGTAGATCTAATAGGGGGTTAGATTTAAGATAATTTACTGAAACTAAATTGGTTCAAATATGTTGCAATATCACAGGCCATATTCACATTTTCGAAGTAGTAGCAGTAGTAGAAGTAATTGCTGTATTTGTTATAATTCTTATCACATTTTCACATTTTCCTCGTATTCTCATGTTCTCGTATTTTTCACGTTTTCACATTTCATAAAAATGGCACTTTTATGTACCCCAATCTTTTTGCGAATCAAGGGTAGCTATTTTCCAAGAGTTACAAGAGACTAAAATGAATACTTCGTCACGCAACTGTTAGAAAATGACAACTCTTGATTCGCGAATAAGAAAAAACATAAAAGTGCCACAATCTCCAATAAAATATGTATGTACATATATTCAAATTTATTGGAGATTGTGGAGAACGACAATCAGCCACCTCCACGTGGTGTTCTCTGGATATATCTTAATATACATTTACTCAGAATTTTTATACAGGGTTTCTTTTTTATTTTATTTAAGACTTACTAAAGTCCAAGATTAATAATTTAGTTTCTTCTTCTTTTAATAATCATTATATTTCTAATCAAATACTAATTATATACAAATTGAAATTGTTATAATTTAATATTTTGCATATAAATGTATATTGTAAATTAACTAAGAGCTGATTACTTTAGCTGGAATAGTTCCTCAATACTGAGGTGGTGGCAGCGAAATCCCGGTGTTCTACACATCAACACACACACACACATAGACAGGAATGCTATTTCCAAAAATAGGCTATTTCGACAATATTAGTCATGATGCGCAAAGAAAAGTCAAATTCAACTTTTCCAATTTTAATGTAAATATTTTAACTTTCCCAACCATTTTTTAAATTAGTCATTATTTGACAAGTAGAACTGAACACAAGCTTACACTTTTAGTGTGTTAAAATTTATAATAAGCTAAATTATAAATCGACTAAATATTTAATTTCCGAATCTCACACTAATATTCTCACTACTGTCCGGAGATAATATAAAATAAACATAAATAAATCACCTTATTTAAATAATATTGCACATTTTTAAATTATAGGCTCTACTAACATATTTAAAGCATATTCATTTTGTCCTGTTCATATAATTCACTTTTTGCTACGGCTCATGTAAGTCGCACAATGACCGTGTTTGGTTCGTATAAATCCCTGGTATAAGATTGGATGGGCATGTGTACAACCTCGCTAAACAGAAACGCCTATTTAGTTGATATGATTCTAGCAATCGCTCCACTCTTTGTTCCCCTACATTCTTTCTACTCCTGACTCCACTACGTAAAGCGCGCGAATTCGGGGATTTTCAAACAACAGAGCTCCACCTTAAAGGCACCTTACATGATCAATATTACTGTCAATATTTTAGAATAATGACAGTATTACTGTATGATAATGTATTTAAAATGTTCATTAATCTGATATATTGACAGTAATACTGATCGTGTAAGGTATAGTAATGATGAAGCGAAGAGAATATTGGTGTTTATCGAGATAATTGATTACTTGATAAATATTGAAGGAGAATTCAAGCAAATACTGACAGTACTAGAATTGACAGTAATATTGACCATGTAAGGTACCTTTATCATAACCCATGAAACAACGTATGGTTTGCATTGTTTTATATTGTAGGATATAATAAATCATGCATTTATATGGTAAAACAATGAAATAAATAGTTTGTATGATTGTTTGTATGTTTGATTTGGTCACAGATATTTTAATAATTAGCTACTTAAAATGATGATCATCTAGTAACTGCAGTCAAAAAATTATTTTACATGATAATTGTCAATTGGCCATAAATGAATATAATAAAGCCACCACATGAGGGTAGCAATGCTCCTGGTTATAAAAGACACGGTTACAATTATTTCATTCAGTATGCAGTAAAACTAAAATGAATGGATTGCCAAAGTATAGGTTTTCCAAAAGGTACCTCTCACCAATATGGTTGTCCTAATTGAATACATCCCACTGACATAAAATTATAAAATATTTACACCAGTAATACATATATTTAAATATATTATACATTATATATATATATATATCATACAACCTATACATCATTCACATCTGTGCATTGAATATGTTTAATTAGTCAGACACGAATTAATTGCAAACCAGTATCATTCCAATTAATATCGATAACATACTCCAAATGGTACTCTATATATCATTCAACATGTTGGTGCTGAGCCTCACTCTCCCTCCAATTATGCTGAATCCACTCCACCATCCACTGCCACCATTTAGACTTTGTAAAATAGTACCCGCTACACATCATAATGAACAGCCATGCACAAATCAGTAAGACATCGCAATCTTTAGATGGCACACTAGCAACAGGCCCAACAAAGTCTGCTGATACAACAAATGATTTATCTTCAGCATTTATACCAGTGTTTTTGGTAATGAATCTAGAAAACTGTTCAAGAGTGTAATCGGTTTCATTGAATTTAGCTACAATTTTTCCATTGTGGAATAGTAGTAGGGAGGGTACTCCTATTATACCATTCTGGGTATTGAATAGGTGGTACATCATTGCATTTATGGCAACCATTTTAATATCTGGATATGCTCTAGGGAGCGCATTAAAATGTGGTGCAGCAAGGCTTGAGAATGGACAGTATTTGGAGTAAAAAAGTACACAAATACAGTTAGCAGGGGTTTCCTTATTGGTAATATTAGTGTCTGGTAGGAGTAGTTTTATTAAATCTGTGTCATTTACCAGCTGGACTTCCATGCCACCATAATTCGGTAAACAATTTACATATTTTTGTGTGATATTTACTTCATCTGTCACATTATCTAATGTAATATTTTCTGCAATCGTTTGGGATAGGTTTGCATAAGTTGGGTTATCACTCTGATCAATGTAGGATGGTAAAGTTTCATACTCTGAATTGGGTTTTGGTTGATCATCAGTATTTTCAACCGCAACATCAACTTCAGCATGAACAACTGAAATTTAATTTTGATTTATTTGATTGTGACTTGTATAAAGGATGTTAACTTACTTAATGCGAAGAAGAGGACCAAATAAAATGATTTTATTACAAACATTTTACATGGTATGTTTCACAGAGCAATATAATGGTATGTTTGTTGTTCTTTTGAGGTTATGGGTATTGATTATGACAGGGGTGTACTCAAATACTTCAAATTTCTCGGATTTGCTACACCAACAGCGTTCGTCTTTCAATTCAATCAGAAATTAAGAAATTTTGTGAAAGTGAAAACAGCTGTCTCTGATTGATTGGCGGATGAACATAACATATGAATACTGGAAGCTATAAACTTATTCAAGTTTCTTAACAAATCTAGTATAATCTAATTCAGGCTTTATATCAGTTTTATGTGCATTATGCCCATATTCACCAACATCCCATAAAATGTCTAGATCCCATTGCTATTTATTGCATAAATTGACAATGTCATTGTGACAGAATATGCCAAAACAAATGTCAAACACCTTGAATAGCGTTTGCGATTGGAGATTTGATGACACCTTTTGTTTAATTATTCAGTGTTTCCAATAGAGAAAATCTAAAGTAACTACATTCCCTAGATAATGTATTTATTGTTGCTATAATATAATAAATCTATACATTCAATTCTGCTGGCATTTTTTCACCCTGAAGTCCAGCTAAGATATTTCTAGCAGAAAGCAACCCCATTGCTTCCCTAGTTTCAATACTAGCACTTCCAATATGTGGCAATAAAACACAATTCTTCAACTTCAACAGTGGACTATCAAGTGGTAAAGGTTCCTTCACCATTACATCCAATCCAGCAGCCCAAATAATTTTATTCTCTAAAGCCTCAGCAAGTGCATCTTCATCAACCACTCCACCCCTACTAGTATTAACAAAAACAGCAGTGTTTTTCATCATTTTAAAAGTGTCTCTATTGAACATTTTGGCTGTTTCTGGTGTTAGCGCGCAATTGACCACAATAAAATCACTAGTGGAAAGTAGTTCGGGTAGTTCAACACGTGTAGCTCCGATAGCTGCAGCTGCATCAGCACGTGCTGATCTGTTTTGATAAATAATCTTTTTTGGATTGAAACTTTTCAATATCTTTGCAACTTGTTGACCAATCCGCCCAAATCCAACGATTCCAACAGTTGAACCAGCCAAACCTGGCCCACACATCCAAAATGGCGACCATGCTGACCAACCACCATTTCTAACTTCTTCACTTGACTCTAACAGCCTCCTACTAGTAGCTAATAAAAGAGCTACTGTTAATTCAGCAGTTGCATCGGTTAGGATATCAGGGGTGTAACCAATTTTAATATTTCTATTTTTTATCTCTTTTACGTCCAAATGGTCATAACCTACTGACATTGTTGATATTACTTTGAGATGTGGGGCGTTTTCAAGTATTTCTTTATCAATTTTATCGGTTAACATGCATAATATCGCACTTTTATCAGTAATATTTTTTAAAAGCTCTGCACGTGGCACTGGATCCGTCCCTGACCATGAAGCCACCTCGCAGCTACAAATATTTTTGAGGTTACTAAAATTATACCGCTAATAGGGCTTTAACTTACGATTTCTTTAACAAATCTAGAGCTTCTTTATTGATTTCTTTTGTAATGTACACTTTAGGTTTACTCATTGTAGAGGATAAACGTTGGATACTAAAGAAGACACGATGACGAGTAATGGTATTCAATATGTTTTGTATGGTGGAGGTCATTTTGAGTATTGATTGTTATCGCAAGAATTTTTGATACATAATCATTACAAGTTATATTTAAATTGCAATTAGTTGAGTGAGCTTCTAAGAGAGGCATTACAATACAAATATATTTCGTTAAAGATCACAATCAATTTCAAACGTAAAGAAATAAACATGAAATATTGACAACGTTATGTGACTGACATTGTCGAAATAAATGTCAAACACGTATTTCACTAATATGGTTTTAGTAATATGTTCATAATTAATTAGTAAATATTTAAATTCAACCTACTAATCAATATTATTATATATTTCTCGGTCAAACCATATGATTCACAATTACATGACACTAAACAAATATTCAACACCTTGAATAGCGTTTGCTTTGATATCACCTTTTGTTTAATTATTCAGTGTTTCCAATAGAGAGAATCTAAAGCAATTACATTCCTTACCCCGGTATTCACCAACGTTCTATAAACGTATCAATAGCTATTGAACCCATAAGTATTCGTTGTTATAGCAACAATAAATAAATTATCTAGGGAATGTAGTTACTTTAGATTCGTTCTATTGGAAACACTGAATAATTAAACAAAAAGTGTCATCAAAGCTCCAATCACAAGCACTATTTAAGGTTTTTGACGTTTGTTTTGGCATATTCTGTCACAATGACATTTTAAATTTATCCATTCAATAGTTTATGATGGAGGATGTTTGTGAATATGGGCATTAGATAATTTCCTTTTATTGTAAACTTGAGCGAGACTTGAACAAAAACTAGATCAATGCATGAATTATATTAATATATACTAATTCGTCAAGAAACTTTAACAAGTTTCTAGTTTCAATTATTCATGTGCTATGTTCAACTCGTACTATGACCAATCATGTCTTAACTAAAAGGTGTGCGAAGTACGTGATTGGTCATAGTACGAGCTGAACATGGCGTATGATGCGCACTTCACTTCTATTTTGATTTATTTGACAGAACTTGTACGATAATTGAAACTAGAAACTTGTGCAAGTTTCTTGACGAATCTAGTAGAATGTAATTTACGCTTAATCAAGTGAATGATAATTGATTCCGCAAAATACTTTAAATACCAATGTAAATATTAATTTGATACCATTTCGAGAGTTTTATAGAGGATAGAGTCAATCAATAGGAAATTTTGTAACTAATAATGATTATAAATGTAAACGCAAATTGCATTCTATATCATTGAGTAATTAATAAAATTATGTAAAAATAGAGCCAGCTAGCTCCATCTATGAAGTTCTAGTGGAAATAATTTAACAATAAAATTGTGAACGGTGACGCCATGACGGCAATTCTCCACTCCATTTTAGACGAACTTCGTGAGTGTGTTTCGTGTTCGGGATGAAGTTATTAGTTTATTCATTAGTTGAGTTTTAAAGGAAATTAGCAACATACAGACGAAAAAAAGTTGCCGGATTCAAATATTGCGCATTTTCAAAAATGGGCTCACTCCGCCTGGAATGTCCCCTATGTTGCACGGAGACCTTTCCAACCCCGCTATCCTTAAAATACCACTTGCTAAATATGATGGACAATTTACTGTGCACGGTTTGCGGCAAGAAGTACAATACTGTTAGGGCCTTGGCTGAGCATTTGGGCAGCGAATGCAAAATAAATAATAAGACAGCTGATGGTGATCCTGTGGTGCAGAGCGATGATGATAAGCAGACAGATGTTAAAGATGAGGCCCCAAAGAATGATGTGGAGGAGGATGAGAATAAATCTAATGAGAGTGAAATGGAAGTGGAGGAAAGCGAGGATGTTACTGTTAAACCAGAGGAGCAGGAGGAGGATGAACCGGAGGAGGAAGTTTTCTACTGTTCAACCTGTGCAATTAGTTTTAATTCAGTTGAGGAACATTTAAGGGACTTTCATGAGGGACAAGAAGTTTTCTTGGAGGTGAGAATTATATTTGTTTTATTACCTCGAGGTTAATTAATAAACAACTCATGAATTATTGTTAAACGTTTAACTGGTATGGCTAAGAAAGTATGTGCTAAGTGTGGCAGGGGTAATTGTTTACCCTTTTATTTAAAAGCTTATAAATATTTATTATATATATATATATATATATTTATTTAGATTTTTTTGTGTTTTTAAAAATCTAAAGCCTATAAATATAAGATAATGATTTTATTAAACAAATAATAGCAATAATTCTAAAAGCATAACAAAAAATTATATGTTTGTAATAAGAAAATCCTGCTATACCAGTTAAAAGTTAAGTACATATAGTTTTAAATTATTTAAATTGATTTTACAATTATTATAGAAATATAGCACTCTCACAGAGCCACCACTATCCTTTAGTAATTGAAGTACCATGCATTATTAAGTAACAAGCACTCAATAAATGTAATTTAATTTTACAATACTCTGTTGCTCGTATTCACCAAAATCCCATAAACTTTATAGGTCTCATACGCTATTAATGGATAAATTGACAACATCATTGTGACAGAATATGCCAAAACAAATGTCAAACACCTTGAATAGTGCTTGCGATTGGAGCTTTGATGACACCTTTTGTTTAATTATTCAGTGTTTCCAATAGAGAGAATCTAAAGTAACTACATTCCCTTGATAATGTATTTATTGTTGTTATAACAATGAATACTTATGGTTCAATAGCTATTGATAAAGACACCTTACATGATCAATATTACTGTCAATATTTTAGAATAATGACAGTATTACTGTATGATAATATGTTTAAAATGTTCCTTATTCTAAAATGTTGCCAGTATTACACATCATGTAAGGTATAGTAATGTTGTAATGAAGAGAATACTCATCTTTATCCAGATAATTGATTACTTCATACATATAAAAAGAGGATTGAAGCAAATATTGGCAGTACTAGGATTGACAGTATTATTGACCATGTAAGGTGCCTTTATGGAACGTTGGTGAATACGGGGGTGTGTCAAGCAGAAAAGTGTTTTATAGACATAAAACAGAAATTATCTTAAAATAAGTGGTTTCTTCAAAAATAAACATTTGCATGATTACAATACTTTTTATAATTATAATATATATAATATAATTATTTTATATAAGTCCAAATTAATATGAATGCATGAATTACATTGTACTATATTTATCAAGAAACTTGAATAAGTTTCTAGTATCAATTATTCATAGATCAGGTAGATAGTTATATTTATTATATTAAAAAATGGCCTTGAATATTTTATAAAAACTTCTAATCAATTGTAGTCTAATAAATCATTTATGTTATAGGATGGTAATCCAGGTACTCCAGATCCAGATACTCCAGAAGATGAAATAATATTACCCACAGATGATAATACAGAAGAATCTGAAGCCTCATTGCTACAAACCATCCAGGAAGAAGAATGTACAGATAAAATGGGCAGACTCTACACCAGAAAAGTGGTTCAAATTGAGAAATTCTGGGACAACAACAAAGAAGCAACTGATCGGCCAAGCCCAGTAGTACAGTACTTCAATATTAATAATGGTGTTGCTGTTAAACTGGAGAAAGAAGATATAGAAAGTTTTATTCATGCAGGTGATGATGATAACACCATACAGGTCTTTCAGTGCTCTGTATGCTTGGTTCATTTCACAAGAGAGTCGGATTATAATGATCACAAGTGCACAGCTCCGAAGTTTGATTGTACTGTATGTGATAGTTCTTTCACACAAAAACGCTCGTTAAGTGCCCACATGCGTATGCATAATTCCAAGAAAAATGCATTTAGAAATGCATTAAAAAATGCATCTAAAACTACTGAAATCGGTCAGACTGAAGGGCCGTTTCTTTGTAATGTCTGCAACACTCCGTTTAATACTTATAAGTCTTTGAAACTCCACCAGCGTATGCATGATCCTATTAAATTGAAGGAGGTTGAGCCACCAGTTAATTATGGAATCATGGGGGAAGGTAAATATGTTTATAGTTCTGTTAAGTCAAGTATTATAAGTTATATAAGTATCATAAGAAGTCTGATGTCCCATAAGCTATTGAATGGATAAATTGACAATGTCATTGTGACAGAATCTGCCAAAACAAATGTCACAATTGCAATTGGAGCTTTGATGACACCTTTTGTTTAAGTATTCAGTGTTTCCAATAGAGAGAATCTAAAATAACTACATTCTCTGTATAATGTATTTATTGTTGCTATAACAATGAATACTTATAGGTTCAATAGCTATTGATAGATTTATGGAACGTCGGTGAATATGGGGGAGATGCCCGTATTCACCAACATCCTATAAACTTTATAGGTCCCATAAGCTATTGAATGTATAAATTGAAAATATCATTATGACAGAAATCGTCAAAATAAATGTCATCACCTTGAATAGCACTTGTGTTTGGAGCTTTGATGACACCTTTTGTTTAATTTTTCAGTGTTTTCAATAGAACGAATCTAAAGTAACTACATTCCCTAGATAATATATTTATTGTTGCTATAACAATGAATACTTATGGGTTCAATAGCTATTGATAGGTTTATAGAACGTTGGTGAATACCGGGGTTAGTCATCTAATTATAAATATTTAATAAAATACTCACACTTTATAAAATATGATAAAGCAATGATGAAACTAATGAATAACAATCAGACTTAAAAAATAACAACTCAATATGTGAAAATATAGAATTACAAAAATAACAAATATTAATACAAATGCAGTACAGCATTTAAGAGCATATTCCTTGGTTCAAATAATGATGATTACATTTCATACTTTTCCCACAAAATGCACCTCTGGTGCCCATATCCACCAACATCCCATAAACTTTATAGGTCCCTCACCCCCTGTATTCACCAACGTTCTATAAATCTATCAATAGCTATTGAACCCATAAGTATTCGTTGTTATAGCAATAATAAATTATCTAGGGAATGTAGATACTTTAGATTCACTCTATTGGAAACACTGAAAAATTAAAGAAAAGTTGTCATCAAAGCTCCAATCACAAGTGCTATTCAAGGTTTTTGACATTTGTTTTGACATATTCTGTCACAATGACATTTTAAATTTATTCATTCAATAGTTTATAATACCTACGATGACATCAAAGCTCCAACTACAAACACTTTTCAAGGTGATGACATTTATCTTGACGATTTCTGTCATAATGATATTTTCAATTTATACATTCAATAGCTTATGGGACCCATAAAGTTTATAGGATGTTGGTGAATACGGGCAATAAGCTATTGAATGGATAAATTGACAACGTCGTTGTGACAGAAAATGCCAAAACAACTGTCAAACATCTTCAATAGCACTTACAATTGGTGCTTTTGATGTCATCTTTTGTTTAATTATCCAGTGTTCCCAATAAAGAGAATCTAAAGTAACTACATTCCCTAGATAATGTATTTATTGTTGTTATAACAACGAATAATTATGGGTTCAATAGCTATTGATAGATTCATCGAATGTCGGTGAAGAGATTTGTGGTCCTCAATAAAATATTTTATATATATATATATATATATATATATATATATATATATAAAATATTTTATTGAGGACCACAAATCTCTTCACCGACATTCGATGAATCTATCAATAGTTATTGAACCCATAATTATTAATTTTATATATATATATATATATATATATATATATATATATATACATATATATATATATATAGTAGTTTGAAATAGTGAATAGACATTGATTTTGAAACACCTGTCCTCCCATATTTTTCACATAGTTACATTATATTACATTATATATCTTTACAATTACAAATTTAGTTTTAGATCTTGAAGAACCAACAGGACCCCGAGAAATGTTCACATGTGCCATATGCAACAAAGAGTATGATGAAATGTACAGGAGTGTGCACATGAAATCCCATTCGGGTGAAGACAATTATGACTGTGAAATATGTAAT
This sequence comes from Lordithon lunulatus, assembly GCA_963942505.1. Taxonomy (NCBI): domain Eukaryota; kingdom Metazoa; phylum Arthropoda; class Insecta; order Coleoptera; family Staphylinidae; genus Lordithon; species Lordithon lunulatus. The sequence continues at coordinate 2,161,971 of OZ012673.1, read as the reverse complement.
CGAAAGTTTTTCACACAAAGCAACCTTGAAATGCATATGCGAGTACACACAGCTGAGCTTACACACATATGTAGCTACTGCAAACTAGTATTTCCTGACCACAACAAACTACAAGAGCACTTAAAAGAGCATTTAGGGGCGCGACCATACCAATGCCAGTACTGCACTAGACGATTCGTGCGGCCGCACGAAAAAGTAAAACACGAACGCATCCACACAGGTGAAAAACCGCATATTTGCGACGTGTGTGGAAAGGCTTTCAGGGTGAGCTATTGCCTTACATTACACATGCGAACACATTCAGGCAGTAGGCCATACCAGTGTCCAGAATGTGGTAAACGATTTAAAGCACACAGTGTCTACAACCACCATTTACTGATCCACTCAAGCGAACGCAAATATAAATGCACGTTTTGCCCCAAAGCGTTTAAAACAGCAGTACAACTAGCAGGCCATAAAAACACACACACAAAACCCTTCACTTGTACTGAATGCAACCGCCCATTCGCCTCTTTATACGCAGTAAGATCACACATGGAAACACATAAGCTTAAAAACAATTTAAAATACAACTGTTTTGTGTGTGGAGCCAGCTACGCGCGTGCATTCGCATTACGAGATCACGTAAAAGCCCACCACGCTGAAGAGACATGGGCGGAAGAGGATTTAGACTCAGCAGCTACTGCTTCGATTATAGCTGAAACCGAAACGGAGGAGATATCGAATGTATTGATATTAGATCAAGATGCTTTGATTGAAGATGTCCAGATGGATGCTTAGTTTATTTAGGCTTAATTTTTGTTGCTTCGTTAGCTTGTATGGTAAAACATGTAATTTTTCTAATTAGAAACTTGTATATATATTTTTTTAAATGTAATTTTAGTTTTATATTATATAAAAAGTGCTTCACTTTTATATCACGATTCTAAAATACAAGCAATGATCAAATACTGATAAACAAGCGATTTTATTTTATATTGATGTTAATGCTTTAATTAATATACGAGTCAATCTAAAAAAAAAATATATTTGTTGGATTTATGTGTATATATATTTTGTGTGATAAATATTAAAATAATGTATATAGCAAGTGATGTCTCTATTTTTTATTTAATTGTCCATCCTGAAATTTGTAGATTGAAACTACTTTCTGATGATAAATGAAGGCGGCTTTAGAGGACTACTGTTTTTCTAAAGGGCCATTCACTATAAAACCCCAGGGTTTTATAGTTTCCTCAGAAGCAGTGAGTTGAATTTTTTTGAAAATAAAGTTTAAGATAAAATGAGAATTCTACAGATAAAACAAGAAAACTTTATTAACCTTCCAGCATTCGCGCCCAGTCTTATAGACCCGGAGCATATATATATGCTCCGGGTTTATTGGACTGGACGCGAGTGCCGGAAAGTTCAGATAAATTGTTTAGAATGTAAAATAATTTTATGATTATAATTAATTTTTTGAAAATAATTTTCAATTTTATAAATATATTTAAAATATTGATTTTTTTTTAAATAACGTAGGTAAAGTGACATTTCTGTAAATAAAACAAACAAAAATTTATTAAGATAAATTGGTTAGAATGTAAAATAATTTTATGATTATATTTAATTTTTTGAAAATAATTTTCAATTTTTATAAATGTATTTAAAATATCGATTTTTTTGAAAATAACGTAGGTAAAGTGACATTTCTGTAAATAAAACAAGAACATTTTATTAAGATAAATTAGTTAGAATGTAAAATAATTTTATGATTATATTTAATTTTTTGAAAATAATTTTCAATTTTTATAAATATATTTAAAATATTGATTTTTTTGAAAATAACGTAGGTAAAGTGACATTTCTGTAAATAAAACAAGAACATTTTATTAAGATAAATTGGTTAGAATGTAAAATAATTTTATGATTATATTTAATTTTTTGAAAATAATTTTCAATTTTTATAAATATATTTAAAATATTGATTTTTTTGAAAATAACGTAGGTAAAGTGACATTTCTGTAAATAAAACAAGAACATTTTATTAAGATAAATTGGTTAGAATGTAAAATAATTTTATGATTATATTTAATTTTTTGAAAATAATTTTCAATTTTTATAAATATATTTAAAATATTGATTTTTTTGAAAATAACGTAGGTAAAGTGACATTTCTGTAAATAAAACAAGAACATTTTATTAAGATAAATTGGTTAGAATGTAAAATAATTTTATGATTATATTTAATTTTTTGAAAATAATTTTCAATTTTTATAAATATATTTAAAATATTGATTTTTTTGAAAATAACGTAGGTAAAGTGACATGTCTGTAAATAAAACAAGAAAATTTTATTAAGATAAATTGGTTAGAATGTAAAATAATTTTATGATTATATTTAATTTTTTGAAAATAATTTTCAATTTTTATAAATGTATTTAAAATATCGATTTTTTTGAAAATAACGTAGGTAAAGTGACATGTCTGTAAATAAAACAAGAAAATTTTATTAAGATAAATTGGTTAGAATGTAAAATAATTTTATGATTATATTTAATTTTTTGAAAATAATGTTTCAATTTTTATAAATATATTTAAAATATTGATTTTTTTGAAAATAACGTAGGTAAAGTGACATGTCTGTAAATAAAACAAGAACATTTTATTAAGATAAATTGGTTAGAATGTAAAATAATTTTATGATTATATTTAATTTTTTGAAAATAATGTTTCAATTTTTATAAATATATTTAAAATATTGATTTTTTTGAAAATAACGTAGGTAAAGTGACATGTCTGTAAATAAAACAAGAAAATTTTATTAAGATAAATTGGTTAGAATGTAAAATAATTTTATGATTATATTTAATTTTTTGAAAATAATGTTTCAATTTTTATAAATATATTTAAAATATTGATTTTTTTGAAAATAACGTAGGTAAAGTGACATGTCTGTAAATAAAACAAGAAAATTTTATTAAGATAAATTGGTTAGAATGTAAAATAATTTTATGATTATATTTAATTTTTTGAAAATAATGTTTCAATTTTTATAAATATATTTAAAATATTGATTTTTTTGAAAATAACGTAGGTAAAGTGACATGTCTGTAAATAAAACAAGAACATTTTATTAAGATAAATTGGTTAGAATGTAAAATAATTTTATGATTATTTTTAATTTTTTGAAAATAATTTTCAATTTTTATAAATATATTTAAAATATTGATTTTTTTTAAAATAACGTAGGTAAAGTGACATGTCTGTAAATAAAACAAGAACATTTTATTAAGATAAATTGGTTAGAATGTAAAATAATTTTATGATTATATTTAATTTTTTGAAAATAATTTTCAATTTTTATAAATATATTTAAAATATTGATTTTTTTGAAAATAACGTAGGTAAAGTGACATTTCTGTAAATAAAACAAGAACATTTTATTAAGATAAATTGGTTAGATTGTAAAATAATTTTATGATTATAATTAATTTTTTGAAAATAAGTTTCAATTTTTATAAATATATTTAAAATATCGATTTTTTTTTTAAAATAACGTAGGTAAAGTGACATTTCTGTAAATAAAACAAGAAAATTTTATTAAGATAAATTGGTTAGAATGTAAAATAATTTTATGATTATATTTAATTTTTTGAAAATAATTTTCAATTTTTATAAATATATTTAAAATATTGATTTTTTTGAAAATAACGTAGGTAAAGTGACATTTCTGTAAATAAAACAAGAACATTTTATTAAGATAAATTGGTTAGAATGTAAAATAATTTTATGATTATATTTAATTTTTTGAAAATAATTTTCAATTTTTATAAATATATTTAAAATATTGATTTTTTTGAAAATAACGTAGGTAAAGTGACATGTCTGTAAATAAAACAAGAACATTTTATTAAGATAAATTGGTTAGAATGTAAAATAATTTTATAATTATATTTAATTTTATGAAAATAATGTTGTAGGTAAAGTGACATTTCTAAAGATAAAACGACAAAATTTTATTAAGATAAATGGCTTAGAATGCAAAAAAATAGGCTTATGCAAAAATTTATGAATAATTTTCATTTAGGAAATTATTATTGTATATGTGTTTAAGCCTGCTCACCAACGTCAAGGTACTAATTCGTAGAGCAGGAGGGATGGGTTATAAAGGTTCGAGTGTGGCACATCTAAAGATAAAACGACAAAACTTTATTAAGATAAATGGCTTAGAATGCAAAATAATGGGCTTATGCAAAAATTGATGAATATTTTTTTAAATGTTTTGAAAATAATGTGGTAGGTATGGTGACATTACTGCAGATAAAACAAGAAAACTGAATTAAGATATTTTATTTAGAATGCAAAAATTTTGAAAATACAAAAATAAAATGATTTTTTGAAAATAACGTGGGTAAAATAATATTTCTGAGGATAAAACAACAAAACTTTATTAAAATAAATTGTTTAGAATGCAAAATAATGGGCTTATGCAAAAATTTATGAATATATTAAAATTTTTAAATGTTTTGAAAATAATGTGGTAGGTATGGTGACATTACTGCAGATAAAACAAGAAAACTGTATTAAGATAAATTATTTAGAATGCAAACATTTATGAAAATACAAAAAAAAAATGATTTTTTGAAAATAACGTAGGTAAAATAATATTTCTGAGGATAAAACAGCAAAACTTTATTAAGATAAATTGTTTAGAATGTAAAATAATGGGCTTATGCAAAAAAAAGCGTTTGGTTAGTACATAAAAAAATTATCAGCAAAAAGCAGTAATTTATAATGCATCCACTATGTTTGTCTAGTGCTTGAAAATAATTAACGCGTATGATGTACACATGATAACAAATGTTCTGCTCGCCATAAGTGTTTACAGACAGTGCATACACAATCTAACACAATGCTGCTAATATTATTCGCATAACGAGCGAAATTCAAAATCGTAATATCCAAACTACAATGTGCTTGCCAAACTTCAAAGGTTGTCGCGAAAATTTCACAGTAATCACCATGTTTAACACGAAATTCTATAATAACTGTACACAGGATGAGATGAAGAAAACTATGGAGACGAATAAATCTGTAAGTATATTTTTTTTAAACTAGAAACGAACAAATTGAGAATGAAAATATTTGTGGTGGGCACCACACGACTTTTCGAGACCTAGGGCCCAAAAAAATGTGTGTATGCTATATAATGGTTAATTTTTTTATTACTATTATATGAGTGTAATTATGAAATTAGTGTAATTTACACATATTTTAACCATAAATCTTGCTTTAATTTAAGAAATTATTATTGTATATGTGTTTAAGCCTGCTCACCAACACCAAGGTACTAATTCATAGAGCAGGAGGGATGGTTTATAAAGGTTCGAGTGTGTTTAAGAAAACCTGCAAAAAAAGCTGGAGAATGTGGAGTGAAAGGATTCAGTTCTATAGTCGTTAAAGCTTCATGTGAAGCTTTAACTATTATCGTGACCTGTAAAAATAATAGGAATGCACATAGTTTTCTATAGTTCGGTTCTACGGTTACGGTTTCTTTTTAGCGCATAATTACTCCGTTTCCAAAACAAAAATCTAAAGCGCACCTGAAATAGATACCCTAAACTTGAAACATAATAATAGTAATATCGACGATACCCTTAGGAAAACCGCCTACGAAATAATTACCCTTAAAAAACAAAAACTAATCATCTAAGGGTATTAAGTGCGCGACGACTCAGTCCTAACTTTGTTGTTTAGCGCATTACTAAACTCGCGATCGCGACCCGTAATTCAAAAAGCACTTACTACTTCGTTGCAGGGATTTCTCACGTTAGGAGATCACCCCGTTGATGTTTTCAATTTGCTTGCGCGGTGCTCCTCCATTCCATCTCCAGCCCATGTAAAGCACTGACTTTAGTTTACAATAAAAAAAACACTACTACTTTGATTTGAAATAACTGACACTCGCGAGGGGGCCCTAACGTGGTTTAAAAACGCGGACTACTTAAGACGGCACTTTCGGTTTATTTGGATTGAACAAAAGCTACACTCAAAGTTACACCTGTAACAAGGAAAATAGAGTACATTAGTAGGTGATCAAATGGTTAAAGAGTTGGTTACTTACATTGCCCCTTTAGCGAGTCCGGCTTGACTGTTGTGGGATTGTACTGCATTCGCTTCAGGGTGCAAAACACACGAGGTCGCGGATTTTTAAACACGAGGTACGAGATGATTTTGGACACGCGTTGATTTACGAGATGAGTTGCATCACGACGCGAGTTAATTCGCAACTCTAGGTGATTCGCGACAATGAATAATCAACACGAGTTGATTCACGATACGAGCTGATGCGCGACACGAGTTGTTTCACGACACGAGCTAGACGCGGGCTGCTACGCGACACGAGTTGATTCGCGATCAACTTCATCCACGACACGAGTTGATTCGCGATCAACTTTATTCATGACACGAGTTGATTCCCGATCAACTTTATTCATGACACGAGTTCATTCGCGATCAAATTTATTCAAAGCGACACGAGTTGTTTCACGACACGAGCTAGACGCGGGCTGCTACTCGACACGAGTTGATTCGCGATCAACTTCATCCACGACACGAGTTGATTCGCGATCAACTTCATCCACGACACGAGTTGATTCGCGATCAACTTAATTCACGACACGAGTTGATTCCCGATCAACTTTATTCATGACACGAGTTCATTCGCGATCAAATTTATTCAAGACACGAGTTGATTCGCATCAACTTTATTCACGCCACCAGTTGATTCGCGATCAACTTAATTAACGACACGAGTTGATTCCTGATCAACTTAATTCACGACACGAGTTGATTCGCGATCAACTTAATTCACGCCACCAGTTGATTCGCGATCAACTTAAATCACGCCACGAGTTAATTCGCGATCAACTTAATTCACGACACGAGTTTATTTACCATTCGAGTTGTTTCACGACACGGGTTGATTCGCGGCACGACTTGATTCGCAGAAATATCTGAACATTGAGTTTGAAATTTTGATTTTAGATGCACGACTTAAATTGATTTATATGATATGATTTACTACAGAACATGTGTTTAAGCCTGCTCACCAACGCCAAGGTACTAATTCGTAGAGCAGGAGGGATGGGTTATAAAGGTTCGAGTGTGTTTAAGAAAAGTTGCAAAAAAAAAGCTAAATTTAAGATTCAATGATTTATCGCGTAACGAGTCAATTTGAGACACAACGGTGTCTATTAACGGACAGAGTTTGAAATATTGATTTTAAAAAAGCTGTCATTTAAGAGAATATTAGCTGCTTTAGATTGAACTATTTTATAGTCTGTTCCAATTGATTCATTATTAAAAAAAATAATATTGTTACTTAATTGATCAAAAGGAACTGAATTAGTTTTGGTCTCACATTTACATTCAGCACCCCTGAAAACACGCTGAATAAAAATAGTTTTATTTATCAGAATTTGTTTAACCTCAAAATATAAATAATTTAATAAAGCTATAATAAAAAATAATTTAATAGACCTCAAAATAATTTAATAGACCTCAAAATAATTTAATAGACCTCAAAATAATTTAATAGACCTCAAAATAATTTAATAGACCTCAAAACAATTTAATAGACCTCAAAAAAAATAATAAGTTAAATATTACATACGTTAGATATTGGATTGTTAAGGCATCTATCTACTTTGTGATAATTCATTTTAAAGGATAAATAAAACGATTTTCTACTTTGTTTTTGATCACACTTCAGTTACACTTTGCAACTAGTTTCGGCTAAGCTCTAGCCAATTGCGAGCTCATCGGAGGAGCTCGAAAATGGCTAGAATTAGCCGAAACTAGTTGCAAAGTGTAACTGAAGTGTGATCAAAAACAAAGTAAAAACTCGTTTTTTTATCACATAAGTTAGAGATTACAATTACATTACAGTGTATCAAAAATACATTCGATTATATTAACTAAAAATTGTTCGGTTATCAATTTATATTATCACCAAAAATTCAGCAGTGCAGTGATTTGAAAATGTTAAAAATTAAATTGGAAATATAACAGCCTGATTATTTAGGCAGATAGTATTAAAATGATAGTTTTGTTCCATTAAAATGTAATTAAATTTCCAAATTGATGATTTAAAATGAATTTTGAACCTTTGAAAAATTACAAATGACATAATTAAAAGGGTCACGTTCTCAATGTAAATGTGATTAAGCCTGCTCACCTCGACAAGGTACTAATTCACGAGCAGGGATTTGAGAAAATTATTAAAAGTTTGAGAAAATTATTAAAAATTTGAGAAAATATTTAAAAATTTGAGAAAATAATTAATAATTTGAGAAAATAATTAATAATTTGAGAAAATAATTAAAAATTTGAGAAAATAATCAAAAATTTTAGAAAATAATAATAATAATAAATGAGAAAATAATTAAGAATTTGAGAAAATATTTAAAAATTTGAGAAAATAATTAAAAATTTGAGAAAATAATCAAAAATTTTAGAATATAATAATAATAATAAATGAGAAAATAATTTAAAATTTGAGAAAATATTTAAAAATTTGAGAAAATATTTTAAAATTTGAGAAACTATTTTAAAATTTGAGAAAATAATTAAAAACTATACACACTATTCGCACAGATTTTTATTTTTATTTTATTATTATTATTTTTATTTTTTTTTTACTTATTTGAGAAAATAATTAAAAATTTGAGAAAATATTTAAAAATTTGAGAAAATAATTAATAATTTGAGAAAATAATTAAAAATTTGAGAAAATAATCAAAAATTTTAGAATATAATAATAATAATAAATGAGAAAATAATTTAAAATTTGAGAAAATATTTAAAAATTTGAGAAAATATTTTAAAATTTGAGAAACTATTTTAAAATTTGAGAAAATAATTAAAAACTATACACACTATTCGCACAGATTTTTATTTTAATTTTATTATTATTATTTTTATTTTTTTTTTACTTATTTGAGAAAATAATTAAAAATTTGAGAAAATATTTAAAATTTTGAGAAAATAATTAATAATTTGAGAAAATAATTAAAAATTTGAGAAAATAATCAAAAATTTTAGAAAATAATAATAATAATAAATGAGAAAATAATTAAAACTTTGAGAAAATATTTAAAAATTTGAGAAAATAATTAATAATTTGAGAAAATAATTAAAAATTTGAGAAAATAATCAAAAATTTTAGAATATAATAATAATAATAAATGAGAAAATAATTTAAAATTTGAGAAAATATTTAAAAATTTGAGAAAATATTTAAAAATTTGAGAAAATAATTAAAAACTATACACACTATTCGCACAGATTTTTATTTTTATTTTATTATTATTATTTTTATTTTTTTTTACTTATTTGAGAAAAAAATTAAAAATTTGAGAAAATATTTAAAAATTTGAGAAAATAATTAATAATTTGAGAAAATAATTAAAAATTTGAGAAAATAATCAAAAATTTTAGAAAATAATAATAATAGAGAAAATAATTAAAAATTTGAGAAAATATTTAAAAATTTGAGAAAATAATTAAAAATTTGAGAAAATAATCAAAAATTTTAGAAAATAATAATAATAATAAATGAGAAAATAATTAAAAATTTGAGAAAATATTTAAAAATTTGAGAAAATAATTAAAAATTTGAGAAAATAATAAAAAAAATTAGAATATAATAATAATAATAAATGAGAAAATAATTTAAAATTTGAGAAAATATTTAAAAATTTGAGAAAATATTTTAAAATTTGAGAAACTATTTTAAAATTTGAGAAAATAATTAAAACCTATACACACTATTCGCACAGATTTTTATTTTAATTTTATTATTATTATTTTTATTTTTTTTTACTTATTTGAGAAAATAATTAAAAATTTGAGAAAATATTTAAAAATTTGAGAAAATAATTAATAATTTGAGAAAATAATTAAAAATTTGAGAAAATAATCAAAAATTTTAGAAAATAATAATAATAATAAATGAGAAAATAATTAAAACTTTGAGAAAATATTTAAAACTTTGAGAAAATAATTAATAATTTGAGAAAATAATTAAAAATTTGAGAAAATAATCAAAAATTTTAGAAAATAATAATAATAATAAATGAGAAAATAATTAAAACTTTGAGAAAATATTTAAAACTTTGAGAAAATAATTAATAATTTGAGAAAATAATTAAAAATTTGAGAAAATAATCAAAAATTTTAGAAAATAATAATAATAATAAATGAGAAAATAATTAAAACTTTGAGAAAATATTTAAAACTTTGAGAAAATAATTAATAATTTGAGAAAATAATTGAAAATTTGAGAAAATAATAAAAAATGTTAGAATATAATAATAATAATAAATGAGAAAATAATTTAAAATTTGAGAAAATATTTAAAAATTTGAGAAAATATTTAAAAATTTGAGAAAATAATTAAAAACTATACACACTATTCGCACAGATTTTTATTTTAATTTTATTATTATTATTTTTATTTTTTTTTACTTATTTGAGAAAAAAATTAAAAATTTTAGAATATAATAATAATAATAACTGAGAAAATAATTTAAAATTTGAGAAAATATTTAAAAATTATATATATATATATATTTTTTTTACTTATTTGATACTATTTTATTTATGTTTATTTTGTAACTTTTTAGAGAATATTTGTTTCACTTTATAACTAAAATGTACACACAGGCGGAAAGACCCGGGAAGGGTCAATAGCCCAATAAAGATTGTTTATATATATATATATATATATATATATATATATATATAATTAAAAATTTGAGAAAATATTTAAAAATTTGACAAAATAATTAAAAATTTTGAAAATAATTCAATTTGCCTTAAAAAAATCATAAATAACGAGTGGAGAACACATGAACAAGGCCTTTCTAGTACCCAAAATACTAAGGCAAAACACGCATAAGAAGGGGAAACGATAACGAGTTGATTCGCAACACGAATTGATTCACGACACGACAATTCATGTCGTGAATCAATTCGTGTTGTTTATTCGTTGCGAATCAACTCGTTATCGTTTCCCCGCATCAATATGCGCGACACGAGTTGATTCACGACACCAGCTGCTGCTAGACGCGAGCTGCTACGCGACACGAGTTGATTCGCGACAACTTCCATCACGATGAGTTGATTCGCGATCAACTTTATTCACGCCACGAGTTGATTCGAAAATTCCAGAGCTGGAGTAGAGCTAATATTATCAGAAGAAAATCATTAATAACGAGTGGAGAACACAGGAACAAGGGCTTTCTAGTACCCAAAATACTAAGGCAAAAAACGCATAAGAAGGGAGAAGGATAACGAGTTAATTCGGAACGAATAATCAACACGAGTTGATTGACGCCACGAATTAATTCGCAACGAATAATCAACACGAGTTGATTCACGACACGAATTAATTCTTCAAAATGAACAAACTTTCCCCTATGGTGGGATTAAGGGTGTGGAAAATTCCAGAGCTGGAGTAGGGCTAATATTATCAGGAGAGAGGACGATGGAAGTAAAGGGATGGAAATACTACAGTGAAAGACCAATGACCGTGGAACTACAAAATACAGTGACTTTAGTGGTAGTGCCAAACGAAGACGACACTGAGTGAAACAAGGATGCTTTCTGGGAAGACCTACAACTAACAATAGGAGAGATCAGAGGACTGCTAGTTATATTGGGAGAGATCAACAGCAGATTCAGTAACAAAACAGACAGTTCTTGATTGAATAATATGTGTAGGTTTAATATTAATCAGCAGTCGTACTATGGTACTCGTTTAGTATTAAAACTACGGCGAGCATATTTTCTTTGTTAAAATAAAAGACTTATTGAAGAAAATTAAAAAATACCCAATAAAATTCGAAGAAAGTAACATGGGATGTTGGTGAATATGGGCATAATGCCCGTATTCACCAATATCCCATAAACTTTATAGGTCCCATAAGCTATAGAATGGATAAATTGACAACGTCATTGTGACAGAATATGCGAAAACAAATGTCAAACACGTTAAAACCTTTGTGATTGGAGACCTATTTTGTTTAATTAATCAGTGTTTCCACTAGAGAGAATCTAAAATAACTACATTCCCTAAATATTTGTATTATTGTTGCTATAACAACGAATACTTATGGGATCAATAGCTATTGATAGATTTATAGAACGTCGGTGAATACGGGGGTGACCCTCGTATTCACCGACGTTCCATAAATCTATCAATAGCTATTGAACCCATAAGTATTCGTTATAGCAACAATAAATACATTATCTAGGGAATGTAGTTACTTTATTTTCCCTCTATTGCAAACACTGAATAATTAAACAAAAAGTGTCATCAAACCTCCAATTACAAGCACAATTCAATGTGTTTGACATTTGTTTTGGCATATTCTGTCACAATGACGTTTATCCATTCAATAGATTATTGCATCTATAAAGTGTATGGTATGTTGGTGAATACAGGCATTATAAAATAAATTTGGATTTCTGAGACCCATGTGTACACATTAAGTAATTCTAAATAAGTGTGCCGATCTAGGTTTATATAAAGGACGCATGGTCACCGTAACTATAAACGAATGCAATATTAAATGAAATGTTGGCTGAAAATGACGCACGGTAAAAACGCGTGCACGCAGTCGAATAGAGCGAGAGCTGCGCGGGCTCGTAAACGCGCGGTAAAAAAACCGAGCGGCGAGTAACACATGAATCATCTCGCATACGTAACATAATAAAGTACATCCAAACCACAATAATACAACCAAATATAAATGATCTGGAGCGAGTTGTATACATAACAGTAGCACCGCATACAACTAACAAGTGATTTACAGAAAATCCAAGCACACACAATATCATAACCCCTCAAATACACATTTCGCGGTTTTTATATATTGAAATCTCGTACAGAGTAGCAAGTTATATCATCACAAAGCTAGCAAAAAGTTATATAGTTTCACCATACGCCCCACACAAGCCGAATTACTATACGAATGTAATTCGGCAAACAAAAATCGCGTTGTTTAGCGCGTACACTACAAGTCGAAGTAACGCCACCGTGATATCTCGCAGAAAAATTAAGCTACAGCAGAATGAGTTATATCGATAGAAAGCGCGTGCAATAACGAACAGTTTGGTAGTAATTTTATAATTGGATTGATTGTTTTTACCTTATTTTCAGCCGTGGGAACTCGGGAGTTAAAACACCGCGCGTTTTCACTTGTCATAACCGCACTTCAACTGTTGCGCGCGCCTCCGCTCACTGACAGCGTTCATAAATACCAGCGGCGTATCATAGGGTTTTTAATAAACTCGTATTTATTATAAAAGTATATTTTATCCAACAAAATTATATTGTATTATATTTGATGGATTATAATTTGATAATAAAAAATAATTACATTACATTTCATTGTTTACTTACGAATTAATTCAAAAAATTAATTAATGAAATTAATTGAATGATAGAAAGTTACGAATAATAATGTAATGTATTGTTCAAGTCGCTTGAAAATAGTGAACGAGTATAGTTTGGTTGATATGGGTCCAAGCCACCTTTGTTAGCATAGTATTTTCTATGGGATAACACTCTTTCTGAAGTGCATAGTTTTTTTTATCAGATTCATGCTCGTACTCATCAACATCCCATATACTTTATAGGTTCCATAAGCTATTGAATGAATAAATTGATTTATTGTGACAGAATATGCCAAAACAAATGTCAAACACCTTGAATAGCGCTTGCAATTAGAGTTTTGATGACACCTTTTGTTTAATTATTCAGTGTTTCCAATAGAGAGAATCTAAAGTAACTACATATCCTAGATTATGTATTTATTGTAGCTATAACAACGAATACTTATCGGTATTGATAGATTTATGGAATGTCGGTGAATACTGGGATTATTGGGGTAATTTTTGATTTACAGTATTGGAGTATGTTAGGGGGATTAATAAGTTGATTATCTAGCTTTAATTATAGCTCTTTTATTCATTAATTAATCGAACAATGCATTTATACATTTTTGTAATTAAAAATCAATCCCCTCAAATAATTCATCTAATATTTATATAAATATATAATGGTTTCAGATAAATTTATTAAACACATCGTTCATAAACGACATTTGGGATGTGGTGGAGCCATCAGAAATTATAATTAAAACATTCGCGTTCCTGCCGCTGGTCCTATGGGGAATAATTGGAAACACCGCTTTGATATACGTGATTTTGAAATATAGACATTTGAGATCACCCACAAATTTGCTGATTTGCAACATGGCAGTTGCTGATTTGCTGTCGCTACTAATTCACCCGTGGGTGTTTCTAATTTACGATTTCTTTCAAAACTACCAACTGGGGGAGTTTGGGTGTCGAGCTGAGGGAACTATCGAATGTAAGTACATGTGCAGTTGCATTGTTTTAATTAATAGAAACTGTTGAAGAACATAGTCTGCGTCTCATGCAAAATTAAAACAATTCGAACTAAATTGGGGTGGGTGGTGGTGCCCCCAAGTCGCAGAAGACATGTTTCAACTGTTTTTATAAATTGAAACAGTTCTATTCAACTGTTATTCCAATCAGCAACAATGTTAAGCATACGTTGATCCAAATTTGACAGTTGCATCGTCTTAGATCAAAGTATGCTTAACAATTGTTATTAATAAGAACAGTTGAATAGCACTGAAGACACGTTTTAACTGTTTTTATCAATTGAAACAGTGCTATTCAACTGTTCTTATTAATAAGAATTGTTAAGCATACTTTGATCTAAGACGATGCAACTGTCAAATTTGGATCAACGTATGCTTAACATTGTCGCTGATAGGAATAACAGTTGAATAGCACTGTTTCAATGTATAAAAACAGTTGAAACGTATCTTCAGTGCTATTCAACTGTTCTTATTAATAACAATTGTTAAGCATACTTTGATCTAAGACGATGCAACTGTCAAATTTGGATCAACGTATGCTTAACATTGTTGCTGATTGGAATAACAGTTGAATAGCACTGTTTCAATTTATAAAAACAGTTGCAACTCACTAATGGTGTTATATTGATGTATTATTTATTATTGAATTGTAGGTGCGCTGTTGCTCTCCGGAGTAATGACTCTTTCAGCAATCAGTTACGATCGACTTACTGCAATTGTACTTCCGCGAGAGACTAGATTAACTAGATATGGGGCTAAAATAGTTATGGCTGTTATATGGTTTATTGGAGGCGTTTTGGCAGCTCCATTATTTTTCTATCGCACTTATAAGGTAATTTTTTTATTTACTACACGTTTACCACAACTATTCGTGACGACTAGTGGCGACACGTAAACACCCTCACTATATTTTTGGGTATGTGTAAGTATATGTATTTATGTTTCTAGGAACGAGAATGGTTGGATTTCACTGAAAAGTACTGCACCGAGGATGTGATAGTTATCAGAATTTACTGGCATGTAATAATTACGATGATGGTTTGGATGCCATTAATTATAATGACAGTTTGTTATGTCTCAATATTCATAAAAGTAAAATTTACTTAACCCCCGTATTCACCGACATTCCATAAATCTATCAATAGCTATTGGACCTATAAGAATTCGTTGTTATAGCAACAATAAATACATTATCTAGAGAATGTAGTTACTTTAGATTCTCTCTATTGGAAACACTGAATAATTAAACAAAAGGTGTCATCAAAGCTCCAATCGTAAACGTCATTGTGACAGATTATGCCAAAACAAATGTCAAACAACTTAAGTAGCGCACTTAAGGTGTTTGACATTTGTTTTGGCATAATCTGTCACAATGACATTGTCAATTTATCCATTCAATAGCTAATGGGACCTATAAAGTTTATGGGACCTATAAAGTTTATGGGACCTATAAAGTTTATGGGATGTTGGTGAATATGGGCATTAGTGTGGTAATTGCATAAATTAATAAGAAATTGTATTTTAGTTGGATCGTTATGAGCGCAAGTTGAAACAGGAGACACGGTCCGTTATCCACGTGCGATATAAAGCCAAAGTGGCTAAAACCATGTTTATTGTGGTTTTGACGTTTAGTATCTGCCATTTACCATTTACAGCGATGATTTTCTACCGGAAATTATTGCTAGAGAATCATAAGATGTCGAATACCAGCGTACAAAATTTGGTAAATTGTTAGATTTGGTTGTTATAGATCATAAAACAATAAATTTAAAACAAAAATCATAAAACAATTCTTTTCAAAGTAAATTTAGAACAAAATCCATAAAATATTTATTATAATTGTTTCAGGTGAATGGAACATACCAAGCCTTATGGTTTACATCCAAATATCTAGTTCTACTTAACGCCGCTATGAATCCGGTGATATACGGTTTGATGAACGAAAAATTCCGAAAAGTCCTCGTCGCTCTGCCGATAATCCGATGGATTTTCGATTCAGACGAGCAGAAAATTGTGAAAGCCGCCGAAGAGAAGAAGAAGCAGACAAAAGACACGATTATTGAGTCAAACAAAAACAAAATATTTTCAATTTTCAAATCGCCGTTTGTTCACAAAAATATGAATATCGCCAAAGAGGTGACTATTTCGGAAAATCATAATAAAATAATTGATATATAAAATAAGGATACACATAAAGTCATATGTAGTATCACATTAAAAATATTGAAGCCAATTGGTTTGTTTATTGTGTTCATTTTATAGCCAACAATTTATATATATATATATATATATATATATATATATATATATATATATATATATATATTATTAAACTGTTGGTATTCCCCACGGTCTATTAATGCTAGTGTAATAATGCCTTATGTCATATGTCACACATGTGTCAAGATAATAACCTATTTCAATATCTTGACACATTTTTGACATATGACTTAAGGCATTACTTATTATAGTCATTGATTAATCATCATATGATGATTAATCAATGATATAATATAATTTATAATAACCTATTTTACTATCTTATAATATTTGACATTATTACAGCCAGTATTACACTAGCGTTCATAGACCGTGGGGAATACCAACAGTTGTTTAATTGGATGCCATAGATAACACACCCTATCTGATGCCCGTATTCACCAACATACCATAAACTTTATAGATCCCATAAACTATTCAATGGATAAATTTAAAATGTCATTGTGACAGAATATGCCAAAACAAATGTCAAACACCTTGAATAGCGCTTGTGATTGGAGCTTTGATGACACCTTTTGTTTAATTATTCAGTGTTCCCAATAGAGCGAATCTAAAGTAACTACATTCCCTATATAATTTACTTATTATTGCTATAACAATACTTATGGGTTCAATAGCTATTGCTAGATTTATAGAACGTTGGTGATACGGGGGTGAGCTTATAGACAAAAAATTCCATGGTATTAAATTCCGCTTTGTATGGTATGAACATCCTGAAAATTCTGTAGTGGGATCATATGTGGGTTCATTGCTACGATGTAAAAATATATATACAATATAATTATTTTGTTACATATAGTTACAACAATTAATGTTCCATACACAATTATACAAAAAAATCAAACAACTTGTAAAATAATTGTATCAAATGAATTTATGAAATTCTATGTTTTTAAATATCCTTAAGTATATATTAGCAAGGTAACATCCTTTTCCATATAAAGAATGATATTACACCAATATACAAATTATATCGTCGCCTAAACAGCAACACCACACATTTAAAATTTTATTTGAGGTTGACATGAGAGAGAAAAACTTGTTATAAAATGTGTATTGGAGTCCTGGTTCAAATAAATAAAATATAAGCAATTAAATTTTAAAAAATTATTACTTGTCAGAGTAAAATAACTCAAATAAACATTAATATTGCAGTTATTTTACTCTGACAAATTTAATTTTTTTTAATTTAATTGCTTATATTTTATTTGTTTTAATTTTGAATGATATTAAAAAAAAACATAGAATTTCAATGTGTTCCATTTAATGCAATCCTCTTGCTATAAGTAGCAAGACATATGTGTACAGAGCAAATAGATTTCCTAATAATATAACAATTACCACATAATACACATTTAATTATAACCATCATCAATCCATAATCATGAATTATTTATATAAGTAATACATAGAAGGATTTATTTTTACACCTTTTTTTTCAAATGGGAGCTCAAAAAAGTCCATATGACTAGCTATAAAACAAAAATGCACATTAGTACATTTCGTAGTCGTATAATCCAAAAAACATAAAAAATGTATGGCAATTACAAAATCAACTTTTACTTGCAAGGTATGTTCTGTATGATCAATTTGTATTATGTACAAAATCACAAATTAAGGCTGGGCTATCTAAATGTATATTAATTTCATTAAATTTTAACTCAGCATTGTCAATTCATGATTTAGGACAAGTTGTTCAATTAAAAGTCAATTATGCCCATGGATACCTTGTTGGAATGAGTACATTAATTTCATTAGCATTTGACTCAGAATTGTGTCAATTCATGATTTAGGGCAACTTGTTGATTAACTAGCTTAAACTGAGTTTAATACTTTTGGTCCTGCCAATGGCATTTGCCACCATAACATTTACAGACTTCTACTTCCATATGGTTGCTCTTACTCTACTCAATGGAAGTAGACGTCTGTATATGCCACTGGCAGGGATTATAAAAGTATAATCACACCGTGATGGTTACACAAATAGAAGTGTTCCAAAAATCAATCATACTGATCTACCACTAGATAAAATTGGCACCACACACAATAAAAATATATTTGTTTTAAGACGTTTTGGTTTCATAATTAGGATTATTTACGATTGGAATGTTAAAGTTACTGCTGTATACCTGATTACCATACAACATCTCTGATCCCGGCGGGATTTGAGCGTCCCCACTAAAATAATTGGACGATTGGAAAACGTTTTGGTTCAGTACGTCTTGCGGATTTAAATTCGGGTCTTTGTGTTCGTTTGTTTCGGTAGTTGTATGGGTGGTGTCTTCTGGACTGGTGTTCAGAGTTGCCGGTATGTGTGGATTGCTGTAATTAGCGCTATCTCCATTAGTTGCTGCATTTGGATTATTGTATAGAAAGTTTGAGGAATTACTCCCATGATTCTGAAATGTATTGTCTGTTGGTTGGATGTTGTAGGGATTACCAACATATTCAGTGTATAGGGATACCGGTTGAGTTTCAAGAGGAGCTGTACAGTTTGCAGCACCATATAATACAGGGAACGTGTGTGCTGGGTTAGATGAGGGTAGGCTTGTTGTAGGCTGTTGATATGATATTGGGATATTGGATGGTGGTAGGGTTGGTAAAGACTGTCGATATGATAATGGGACATTGGATGGTGGTATAGGCTGTTGATATGATAGTGGAATATTGGTTGTTGGAATTACAGATCGGCTTACTGAATATGATTCAACTGTTGGTGGTCCTATAGGTGTCGAAACCATCTGCAATCATAAATCATATTTGTTTAATAACCAAATTCATGATTATTTTTCTTTAATTATGATATTATACTTATTCCCATATTCACCAACATCCCATAAACTTTATAGGTCCCATAAGCTATTGAATGTATAAATTGACAACGTCATTGTGACAGAATATACCAAAACAAATGTCAAATATCTTGAGTAGCAATTGGAGCTTAGATGACAAATTTTCTTTAATTTTTCAGTATTTCCAATAGAGCAAATCTAAAGTAACTATATTCCCTAGATAATGTATTTAATGTTGCTATAACAACAAATACTTATGGGACCAATAGTTGATAGATTTATAGAACGTTGGTGCATACGAGGGTCAGTAAACAACAGTAACTCCAATAAATATTTTATAATCAGTTTCTCTCTCTCCTGTCAACCTTGAATAAAATGGGATAGATGAAATGGCTGTCATCTAACCTACAGAGCCAAGAGCAGTATCAATAAATATTTTTGTTAATAATAAGTAACTTTTGATCAAAAACATGAGCAACAATTGTCAAGCAAAAATAAGCGTTTTAAAACATAAAAAAATACTGGATAACACTAAGCCTGATTACTATGAGACGAATTAGGAGTAATTTGAATCATAGAAAGTTATGGATATGTTTTTTTCTAATATATGAGGATTTTTATAAACAAACTTTAGTGTCATCCTGCATAATAAAAAACAAACACCATTAAAACATAAAATATATATTTGTTATGATCCTACCTGTCCCAAGTGAGCAAACAAAGGAGAATTAATAGTGTTCTGCGATGAAGGTGGTTGCAAAATAATACTGGACCGTGTAGCGTTTTCAATATTATGCTGCGTCACCTGTATGGTACTTGTTGGATACTCCTCAACCACTGCAATTTCTTCAGCAGTTGCAGTCACTTTTTCTTTAAATAACTCTTCTTTCATGTGTGGTAAAAACGTTGCTATCCTGTCCCATGTTAGAGACCACAATTGCGGTGCCTCAAATACCCCCGCGGACTCCATTACTAGTAGCATATTTTTCAAAGACTCTGGTATCGCTTCTGCTAGTAAATCACTTCTATCCGCATGCATATATTTATCCATATAGTCCAAAATTGTGAGCCATAGTTGCGAGAAGGTGGATAATGAAAGCAGAGGGGTTAGATGATGTAGAAATACCTACAAAATGTAAAAGCCATAAAAAAAACCTAAACTGATTACAAGATTTTAATCCAATAATACGAGTTATAATAAAATATAGGTAAACTAATGTAGTTTGTTTAATTCAAATTTTTTTTTTAATTTCTTTTTAAATTGTAATTCATTCAAATCATTAATAATTAAATATTGAATAAAAAATACCACCCTCACTGGGATTCGATTCAAAAGTTTAAACTTCAGTGAATCTCACAATCACTTAATGCTCATGTATAAAGATCAACATACTTTTGATAAAACTGTTGCTGCTCTCATCCTGGTTTCTTCCATTGCAGATGAATCTCTATTTGTAATAGGCTGGAGTAGTTGTGTTAATAATGGAAATAATACCCGATTAAAGCAAGCCTCCCATTCAGGCCCACTCAATGTCTGTAAATCATGCACCAGCAGAGCTCTTTGAAGATATGTAATGGCACTTGTTCGCACCTTAAATAAATAATATTTAATTATAGTTACAATATTGCTATCATACACCTACCACTTTCCATCAGAGTTAATATTTTATTTATCGCAAAAATTATTTAGATAAAATATCACATATTTTTTTAAATTCATAATTATTTTGTATCTTATTGCCCAATATGTACAGTTATTAAGATATTTATTGTTATACCTGTTTTCTCAAATCACAGCATAGTCTGGCAATCCCCTGCAACAGCGGACACCAGCCCTGTGTCCATAAAGACGTTTCTTGAGCAACCTCCCCAACTTCCTCAGCCCACCACTTGAATATCTGAGCAGTTCTTGTGTGCAACGTGTGCATTAAATCCAAAAGCTGTATTGTAACTTGATGATAGGCAGTGGGGAGATCTTCATCATCACTCTGCTCCAACTCATCTGGACTTGAAGTTGGACTGTGGTGTTCGTTTCGACGTCGGTTAGGTGCTTTACGTCGGAGACGCGCGTCACGACTTGATTTTCCACCTTTTGCTAGTTAAAATGATTTTTGAAATTAGTTAGTTACATATAATATAGATTCAATTCACTCATGATCAACCCATTTTGATTTTGTAAAGATATTCTTGACTTGGTTACAACACAAGTAGGAAGAACTCCTATTTTTTAGGATAAATAAAACGATTTGTAGTTTGTTTTTTATCACACTTCATTTACACTTTGCAACTAGTTTCGGCTAAGCTCTAGTCATCAGAGGAGCTCAAAAATGGCTACAGCTTAGCCGAAACTAGTTGCAGAGTGTCACTGAAATGTGATAAAATACAAAGTAAAAAATCATTTTATTTATCCTTTAAAATGAATTATCACAAAGTAGACGACTTAACAATCTTCATATTTTTTTTTCTGACAAAGTGAGGGTATCAAAAATGCTAGTGAGATGTAACTGTAAATAGCATCTTACATCTAACTAGCATTTAAAAAAATAACGAATTACTGTGAATAGCCTTATTTAAAAAAAATAAATATTATCAACTCACCTTCGTGCAAACTAGCCTCCACAAAGGTCCGAATGCAATGCACACAATTATCGAAATTATATGGGGTAATATGAGCCACGTCCCGCACAAGAAACGCTAGACTTTCGCAACACTTTACCAAGCCTATTGGATCATGTGGTCCTAAATTGCGTTCTAGAGCAAGACTATACTGATGCGCTGGAGGTGTTCTACCTACTACTGGCTGGATTTCGCCCTCATTTCCAACCTGCCACATAAAAACATACCGAAATTAGCACGGTACACTGATTGATGCCCGTATTCACCAACATCCCATAAACTTTATAGGTCCCATAAGCTATTGAATCGATAAATTGACAACGTCATTGTGACAGAATCTGCCAAAACAAATGTCATACACTTTGAATAGCGCTTGCGATTGGAGCTTTGATGACACCTTTTGTTTAATTATTCAGTGTTTGCAATAGAGAGAATCTAAAGTAACTACATTCCCTAGATAATGTATTTATTGTTGCTACAACAACGAATACTTATAAGGCACCTTACACGATCAATATTACTGTCAATATTTTAGAATAATGACAGTATTACTGTACGATAACATGTTTAAAATGTTCATTATTCTAAAATATTGCCAGTATTACTGATTGTGTAATGTATAGTAATGATGGAATCAAGAGAATACTGATGTTTATCTGGATAATTGATTACTTGACAAATATAAAAGGAGGATTAAAGCAAATACTGACAATTCTAGGACTGACAGTATTATTGACCGTGTAAGGTGCCTTTTAGGGTTCAATAGTTATTGATAGATTTATGGAATGTAGATGAATACGGGGGTGATGATATTGTTTTACCAAAATCCAACCACCGGCATTGTTATGGGGTGTCCCAATGGGACTAACAGGAACAATAATTGGACTTTGCGATCTTACAGCAGATGGAACATGTTTTGGACTTCTCATCAATTCTGTATCTGAAGTATAACCTCTATCGGTATTTATTGATTCCTCCTCACTGCTCACTGGTGCTTCACCATCTGACTTAGTACCTGGTAGTAAGAATCACACATGTGAAATATGAACAAATTAATAAAACTTTGCATAAGCCTATTAATTTGTATTTTGAACACTTTATTTAAATACATTTTGTTATTGCAATGTTGATTGTCATTTGTTGTTAATAAAATAAATCTAAGAAGCCATGAATATTGCAAAATTGAAAACCAAAATAAATACCTGTATCTGCTTGACTTTCATCAACGATCGGCTTGGGCGCTTGAGCACCAGCACCAACACACTCCAGCAAAGTAAAAACAATAGACCAATCTGTACTAGTGTGAATGTTCTGAGCGCTAGTCTTCAACAACTCATATAAACCAAATGAGATTTGTCTGGAAATCCTATGCAGCGTTGCATTTTTTAACAACAACAGCATACGTAATGACTGTAGTACAACAGGGCTCATTTCTTCGTTGCGCATTAAACGAATCGCAAGCCGTAGGAGACCAATAACAGATCTTTCAAGCAGGAATTGGTAATCAAAATGGGATGCATTCATCACTAGTGTATACAGGTGGTCTCTTACAAGGTGCCAAATTGTCAACACACGATCCCTAGAAGAAAAATTAGAATTGATTTTGTTTTTATTAAACTTTTTAAGTATTTTACCTATTTTGCAGCACAACTTTTACAAGTACTTCAAGGAAAAATACAGCAACATTCTCATTATATGTGTAACCCAATGATTTTTCTACATCTGGACCTCGTGATAGCTCAATTAGGGCTTTAATAAGATCCAAAAGTGACTGATCGTGTAAGAATTTGGTGTCTGTTATTACCTATAATATAAAACTCTAATTAATTGAGGACTGAAATTACCATAGACGATACAAAAAGGAAAGTACATTTAAACCAGTTTTCGTACAATAATACTGTCATTATTCTAAAATATTGACAGTAATATTGAACGTGTAAGGTGCCTTTTAGATACATTTATTGAATATTGGTGAATACTAGGGTTAGGCCAATTAATTAGACTAACCTGTTCCAATCCACATTCCTTAATGCACAACTTAGCCTTATCAATATACTCCTGTTCCTCCTGATTGGGTATTTTAGAAATATTCTCCGAAGACACCATATACGAGTATAAACTGCTAAACAATCCAGTATCCTGTTTTTGTAAAACAACATTTTCATAAACCAGCAAAATCTTTCCGGACGACTCAATAAAATCCTCCGCTTCTGTATAAGTTTTTGGCAGCAAATTCAAGCTGTATAGAGTTAAAACCAGATCGAACAAATTCTTCCACCCCTCACGAACATTCTCGCCATGCTGATGGGTTAACGAAAAAATCGACTTCAACGCGAGTTGGGCTTTCAAGTTAAAACCAAACTGCACAGTCAGATTATTGGTTTTGGGCTGATTGTGGAGCAGCGTGTATTTGCTTAAAGTTGCAATTAGCATATCCAGGTTGTTGGTCATTCCAAAATTTGAGCTGATAAAAGCGCACCGCTCGAAACCATTTAATGCCCGTTTATACACATTTGTGTCCTCAGATTTATCAAAAACGAACGACAGAGCGGCCACGATTGGACCCCAAATTAGTGTGAATAGTTCATAATCATATGCACCATTTGATACGTGGACGTATGTTCCATCTTTTGATGCACCTCTGCGTAGGAGGACTTTCCAGAGGTAGTTTTCACGGACGATTCCGGTTTGTTCGGCCGGCATTACTATTTCATCGTTTCTAGAAAATTTAATGAGTTCAATGGACGTATTCATTAACATCCCATAAACTTTATAGGTCCCATAAGCTATTGAATGGATAAATTGAAAACGTCATTATGACAGAAATTTCCTAAACAAACTGTTATCTATGAAAAACTATTGCCCGTATTCACCAACATCCCCTAAACTTTATAGGTTCCATAAGCTATTGAATGGACAAAATTATAAACGTCATTGTGACAGAATATGCCAAAACAAATGTCAAACGCGCTTGCGATTGCAGTTTTAATGACACCTTTTGTTTAATTATTCAGTGTTTCCAACAGAGAGAATCTAAAGTAACTACATTTCCTAAATAATGTATTTATTGTTGCTATAACAACGAATACTAATGGGTTCAATAACTATTGATAGATTTATGAAACGTCGGTGAATACGGGGGATAAGACGTCATTGTGACATAAATTGCCAAAACATACTATGAAAAACTATGTGTGGCAACCATCAAAGTATGCTTAACATTGTTTATAATAAATAACAGTTGAAGAACGTTATTTTATAAGATAAAAACAATTGAAGAACATAGTCCGCATCATAATAGATCCACCCTTTTAGGTTACGAGTTAAATTTGAACAAATATCACATATATTTCTATAGTTCTAACAAAATGCTTGCTAAATATTATACAAATTACTTTGCAGGTAGCAAATTTAGTCATTATTTTATATAATCAAGTTGTGACTGTATATGTACATGATGAGACCACTAATATTTTATAAAATGAGACATAATTACCTAATGGCAGTGTAAATTTCATCGAGCATGTCTTGTTCAAAATCATTGCCACCGTTCACCTTTTTCAAATTCTTTTTAAAAGCTTGTGGCGACATTGGAATGTTTTGTCTCTTCACATTGTGATTATGTTGGTCGACGTTTAACATAATAACTGCATAAGCCAGAGTGAAGGCAGCGTCTGCATTAGCGAAGGGTTCCCCATTACATTTCTAAAAGAATAAAAAATTGTAGAAGCTAGATGTTTGATTTTATTTGTGATGCCTAGTAAACATTTTTCCTATCGGTTCCTGCGCATTAGTACTTTTTACTGTATTCCTACTTACATGCCAATGCTCTGCAAAATGTTCCATAATCAGAGAAATCAACGGCGCCTCTCCGGGCAACCGGAATGTCTCCAAATATAATCTCAAAGCCTCATCTATTCTCAAATCGGTAAAATCGAACATTTTAACGAACGCCTCGAGCACTTGCAGATTGCTGCGACCACTAATGTACTCCCCAATCATTTTCTTGTCCAAACTTGGGTTTTCCCTCAGAAAAACACATATCTCATGGGGATCTAAATCATGTTTTAAAACGCCATGCTCCTGCAGAAACTGAATTCCCTTTTTAGGTTTATGATTGAAATATTCTGTTCCAGTAGGTAGCCACTAGAAAAAAATTAGTTATAGACAAAAAAAACAGTCAAAGCTGATATAAATTAAGTGAAAAATCCACATTATTCTTTTATAATCCGGAATATGTCCTTATTACAAAGTTAAAAATTAAATTTACTACATACATACATAGACACATAAATAAAGCATAATGTATGAAATATTAGTTCACTAAAAGAGCACGCGGCGCTACAGGTCATCCTTTATTTATCTATAGTGTTTTGTATCACAACAAAATAAACTTCTTTTAATTACATTTACTCTTCTACCTAACTTAAATTAAGAAGTACTTAATAAAGTAGTTCTTAATTTAAGTTAGGCAGGATAGTAAATAGATTTAAAAGAAGTTTATTTTGTTGTGATACAAAACACTATAGATAAATAAAGGATGACCTGTAGCGCCGCGTGCTCTTTTAGTGAACTAATATTTTATACATTATGCTTTATTTATGTTTGTATTCGTGTTTTACCCGTTTTTTTTATTTGATTGCATACTTATATTATGTTTATTGTACATTATTCATCAACTTCGGGATTTAGGGCTGTAATAATATAACATAATACTGAATTATTATTTTGTAGATTTCTTTAATTACCTTCTTAATATTTTTTGTCGCAATAAGATCCTCGCGGGTGGGCACATGTTCGCTAACCTTCTGCCGCGACTCCTTCCCAATAAAACTCTGTATATTCTCAATGCTCTGAACGGACTCATTCCGCGCAATTTTCACATCAGTCTCTTTTAAATTAACACGCTCATTGCAGTGCCGCTCAATGCTCTCAATCACCGTCAGCAGCGCATCCAGCGACAGCAAATGCGTGTGGTAAACGCCTGCAGTAAGTGGAAACGCGTTTTTCGCGAGCAGCTTCGTTAAATCCTCGAACAAATTCGTGCAGTACATATCGCAGTCGTAATTCAAATAGAGCTCCGTTGTAAAGCCCGGAATGCGCCATAACTGTAGGATGTTGTCCAAAGCAATCTCTTTGTGTTCGTAGGTCACTTTAGGCGAGTCACTCACTACGATATCAATGAGTTTTGATAGGTAGTACTCTAGTTGGAATTTCAAGTGTGTACGAAGTGATTCAAACATGAGAAATGATACTTGCAGGTCACAGGCGAATATTGAGAGCCGTTCACTGCTTAACAACTGAAATTTATAATAATTTACAGATAACTTATTGTTGTAGGGGATATATAAACCGTTTAATAAAACATCTATGCCTGTATTCACCAACATCCAACATCATAAGCTTTCGAATGGACAAATTGAAAACATCATTGCCAAAACAACACCTTGAATAGCACATGTGATTGGAGATTTGATGACACCTTTTGTTTAATTATTCAGTGTTTCCAATAGAGAGAATCTAAAGTAACTACATACCCTAGATAATGTATTTATTGTTACTATTACCCATATTCACCAACATCCCATAAAGGAACCTTATACGATCAATAATACTGTCAATATTTTAAAATAATAATAGTATTACTATACGATTACATGTTTAAAATGTTCATTATTCTAAAATATTGACAGTATTATTTAACGTGTAAGGTATAGTAATGATGGAATGAAGAGAATACTGATGTTTATCTGAATACTTGATTACTTGATAAATATTGAAGAAAGATTCAAGCAAATACTGACAGTACTAGGATTGACAGTATTATTGACCATGTAAGGTGCCTTATAAACTTTATAGGTCCCATAAGCTATTGAATTGATAAATTGACAACGTCATTGTGACAGAATATGCCAAAACAAATGTCAAACACCTTGAATAGCACATGTGATTGGAACTTTGATGACACTTTTTGTTTAATTATTCAGTGTTTCCAATCGAGAGAATCTAAAGTAACTACATTCCCTAGATAATATATTTATTGTTGTAATAACAACTAATACCTATGGGTTTGAATAGTTATTGATACATTTATGGAACGTTGGTGAACACTGGAGTTTGCTAAAGTTTACTAGTCTCGGTGTTTTAGAAAAAATTACTTACAGAAAATAGATTTCTACACAGATCATCCCTAACCAATGCCAACAAACTTGAATACTTTCCAATACTGTCTGCGCCCACTTCAAATGCTGTTGTTAGCAATGTTAGCCCCAAATGAATCATCACATCAGTATTCTGCTTATCAACTGGATTACACAGACTGATTAAAAACCTGAACAGCTCATATACACATGCAAGACCATATGGTATCAGCACTGCATCATCAGGGTGCTGGGGTGTGAATCGTATCCCTCTTTGGTTAACATAATCTTGTCCACATGTATCCAAATCAGAAATGGGCACATCTTGTGGTTGTTTAACATCTGCAGACTCTATACTGCTTGAGTCTAGTGAATCTGGTATAGATTTATTATTTATTTCAGCATCTGGAATTAGTTTGCTGGTTTCATTTTCTATGGTATTTTCCTAAAACAAAAGGCGAGTGTCAAATAAAAAAAAAACACTTCTATCTTTATAAGGAACTTATGTTTCTATTTATGCATTTTGGGTTCGAACTCAGGCTCCCCAATGCTCAGTACTAGACGGACGACACCTCTAAGCAAGCACTCAGCGTGTATAAAAAATATGGACCAACCTCAACTTCAGCAATTTCAGTTCCACCAGGTGATTGCACAACTATACTAGTTTTCTCTTGATCTTGAATTTCTGCATCTAGTTTCTCACTAAAAGGAGTTGTCTGACTGTTAAATTGCAATGCTTCGCTTGGTTGTGGTGTTGCTTGTGATATTGAACCTTGCATATCTACAATATTGTTGGCGGGTGTCATTGGTGTGGTTGAGAGATGGTTTACACGCAAGGTTGGGTGTGTTTTTAAAAGTGGCGGCGATTGTAAATCTTCAGTTTCTAAAAGAATACATGTATATTTATTTAGACATAAATACTGATTGCCAGTCTGTATTTATCAAGAAAACTGATTTCAAGTTACTATATCCCATTAAACAAATACTAAGCTAGATTTAATATAAATATTCCCTAATAAAATCTCACCTATATTATTTTTATCAACCATAACAGTCTGTTTCTCAACAGTTTTATTTTTGCCCCTTAAAGAGCCTTTACTTTTTTTTCGGGTCCGTGTCTGATCAATACTCCCAGCTCGCATTTTCAACAGTTTAAAATTCCCTGTAAACACCTCCGGAAACTGCGGCAGTCGCATAAATACCAACTGTATCATATCCTTTAAATAGTGCTCTGCAGTTCGCCTTAATAACTCTAATAAAATACATAATTAATAAGAATCAGGTACAGACAGTTGAAATTAAACTCATTACCACTTAACCTGGTTTCAAAACATATCTTAAAACAAGACAGTATAATGTCACAAAGGCTTTCATTGGTGAGCGAAGCCCCTTCAGGGGATAATGTTAGTGTTTTGAGAACCTGCAGGATTTTCATTAAAACAACCCCATCGGAGGACTGGTCTGTACCAACAAATCTTGCATGTGTTACAGCATCAGCTATATTGTGCACTGTTAGTGGTATTGATGCATGAGTAGGATCTGAAAATTAAAATAATCATACTAATACAATTGGGCTCAGTATGATAGCTGAATGTAACACATGAATAATTGAAACTAGAAACTTTCTTAACAACTCTAGTACAGTGTAATTCAGGCTTAAGAGGTTACACCACCATGAGATTTTCTGAAAATCGATTTTTTTTCTTTTATTGGCTAAATAAATATATATATATATATATATATATATATATATATATATATATATATTCAATGGCTGTCAATTAAATTCTTTAAATGTATACCTCTTTTTCTGAGTGCCAAGGTGGTGTAACCCCTTAATTACATTGTACTAGATTCATCAATAGGCGATTCAAATGTCAACGGTTTTCGTCGAACTAGTGGGATCTTTGTTCTTTGTTTAGTCAGCTGATTAGATAAAAATTACACGATTTTCATTATTTGGACAGTAATTTGTGGTTGTTAATAAACTTTTGATATATAACTAGACAGACCTTGCACACATTGTCAAATATATGATGAGAAAATACATTTTATGCGTAGAGATAACCCACTAGATTTTAGTTAATTTTCTGACACCAGATAGAGTACCGACTAGCTTGAATTTCCCATAAACTAGAACAAGTTTCTAGTTTCAATTATTTATGTGCTATAATCAGCTCATACTGTGACCAATCACATCTTGAATAAAAGATATCTACAGTATGTGATTGACCATACAATGACTTGAATATGGAACATGAATAATTGGCCATGTTCATTTGGCTATTACTAGTGACTAATAGTGACATATTCTAATGTCACACTACTATTAGTAGGAATTCAAGTTTCTTATCAACTCTAGCGTAATGTAATTCAGGCTTAAGGATAGCAACAATTCTATTTACATAATGTCAACATTTTTTGATTAACTTTCATAAATTGTATATCATTCTGCTAAGTTTTTACTAAAAAAATAAATATAATATAACATTCTACACCATAACAAAACTATTAGCGATTCAAATCTCAACGGTTTTCGTCAAACTAGTGGGTAAACAGCTGATCTTTGTTATTGTTTGATCAGCTGATTAGATACAAAATATACGATTTTGATCACTT
The DNA here is from genome assembly GCA_963942505.1 of Lordithon lunulatus. Taxonomy (NCBI): domain Eukaryota; kingdom Metazoa; phylum Arthropoda; class Insecta; order Coleoptera; family Staphylinidae; genus Lordithon; species Lordithon lunulatus. The sequence goes on along the minus strand of OZ012673.1, from coordinate 2,131,062 downwards.
GGACAGTAATGCGTGGTTGTTAATAAACTTTTAATATACAACTAGACAAACCTTACACATATTGTCACATATATGATGATAAAATACATTTTGTGTGTAGAGATTACCCACTAGATTTTAATTCATTTTCTACCACCAGATAGAGTACCGGCTAGCATGAATTGCCCATATAGATGTCATCCCAGTCTTAACCAATTATGTAAATACTGGTGCAATCAATCTAGTATAACAAAAATAAATTGATTATGGTGCAATCTTATAAAAGACACTGCTCATACCATAATGTTTATCATAATTAAATTTTAATAACTTGTTTTTTTAATTGTCTTGATGTGTAAAGGTTGTTCCAATTCAATATTATTTATTTATTAACTTATTTATTTAATCAAATGCCTATCTACCAGATTATTGGTGTCAGGCTAAAATATTATAATAATACAAAATTATTCAATTACCTATCAATCCATAAGACAAGAATTTATTAACAGCAGATAGTGCAAGACTTGTAACAGGCCCTGAAGTATCCTCCGACCTAATTACATCCAAGAAAGGCCCTAAAAACTCCAATGGATCCACCAACCGTAAATCCTCCACCCTGTTCAATACATCTTTCAAATCCTGAAACGATTTTATAAGCGAATCCTGGTCCTCTTCTGCGTGGTGAGACGACCACCGATTGCCTCTACGCATTGCAGTGAGCAGAATGGACATTTCGCCTTTGACGACGAATATTCCATTGCACGGCAGCGACATTTTGCTGGGGAGGGCTGTACTCGCCACTGGGCACTTGAATTCCAAAAAAACACACGCGACTCAAGCTGTTTACATTGCAATCAACTCGATTCGACACTTGGAGGCTTTAAACGTCAAAAGTCCAACTCGCCAACTGATTCGTGTCATCTGGGAGTTTGACAGTAGATGTATGCAACTTTATATGTACGGAGATCATGAGGAAACTCGAATTCTATTCTCTATTCTAGTATCTATTATAGTAGATACTATCCTATCCTTTCTCATGTATTTGGCTCTGTGTACTATACAGTATTCGTGCTGATGCTCTTTTGTTTTGTTCATTAATTTCCTTGTATATCATTACATATCTTTTTTCTGTTGTATATGAACCCTTTCTTTTTTGTTTCTAGTAATTTTAATTTAATCTCCTGGAATTGCTCATCTATTTCTTCTCCTTGGGGTCTATTCTGTAACTTCAGATACCCATGGCAACCAAATAAACAACTGTTGGTATGCCCCACGCTTTGCGAACACTAGTGTAAAACTGCCTTATGTGAAATGTCACAAATATATCAAAAGTGACAGAATGATAACCTATTTAACTATCTTAACGTCACTTTTGACATATTTGTGACATTTGTCATAAGGCAGTATTACACTAGCCTTATCAGGGCATGAGGTATACCAACAGTTGTTTATTTGGTTTGTCATCATGGATAACAGACCAGTCTGAACCGCATAATGGACTGGAGGTTAATCATTTCTATTGATTCAATTGGGACTTTTACCCCCGTATTCACCAACGTTCTATGAATCTATCAATAGCTATTGAACCCATAAGTATTCGTTGTTATAGCAACAATAAATACATTATCTAGGGAATGTAGTTACTTTAGATTCTTTCCATTCGAAACACTGAATAATATACAAGAGGTGCCATCAAAGCTCGAATCGCAAGCGCTATTCAAAATGTTTGACATTTGTTTTGGCATATTCTGTCACAATGACGTTGTCAATTTATCCATTCAATAGCTTATGGGACCTATAAAGTTAACGGGATGTTGGTGAATACGGTCATTATCCAGGTATTCACCAACGTTCTATAAATCTATCAATAACTATTGAACCCATAAGTATTCCTTGTTATAGCAACAATAAATAAATTATCTAAGTAATGTAGTTACTTTAGATTCGTTCCATTGGAAACACTGAATAATTAAACAAAATGTGTCATCAAAGCTCCAATCACAAGCGCTATTCAAGGTGTTGTCATTTATTTTGACCATTTCTGTCATTATGACATTTTCAATTTATACATTCAATAGCTTATGGGACCTATAAAGTTTATGGGATGTTAGTGAAAACGGGCATAAGGCTTGTGAGAAAGTATTTATATGAATATTTATTAATAGTTTATTAAAATAAAACAAATGTTTTCTCTTTACATAAATAGCTTTTCGTTTCTTCGTCTACGTTCATGTGTCAGCCAATCACGGACCAGAGTTGAATTAGTTTTTTTTTTAAGCTTCACCAGTCCGTCGATGAAGTTTCAAACAACACATCCAATAAAGTTAACTTTATTTTTCACATCAAACATCAAAATATCCTATTCGTTACTTTATTTATATAAGGATTTGTTTAAAACGTAATATGCGTCAAATATGAAGTATATTAAGTCTTAAAAATCGCTAAGTAAAGTAATGTTGACTGGCAACATCAGATTTTGTATTCACCAACATTCCATAAATGTATCAATAGTTTATTGAACTCATAATTATTCGTTGTTATAATAACAATAAATAGATAATCTAGGAAATGTAAGTGACTTTAGATTCTCTCTATTGGAAACACTGAATAATTAAACAAAAGGTGCCACCAAAGCTCTAATCACAAGCTCTATTCAGGGTGTTAGTAAATTGTAAAATTTAATGTTGTAGCTACAGTTGGATGCTGTTTAAAACAAAGTATGAACGCAGACGTAAAAACAAACAGTAATAAAATAAACTTATAACTTTTCTATGAACTATTATTTTTTTCTAGCTCATTATAAATGAGCTCCTGAAATTTAATCCGCAAGTACATTTGCCGATTTAACGGCAACGAGTTGATGGCATTGCGTGTGCTAATTAAGAAATGATATGTGTCGCAATTTTCCAATCGTGACAATTCATATTGCTCTTCCTCCACGCTGGTTCCATCAGGTGTATCCATAAATTTCCGTTTCTGTCCTTTGTGGTATAAAGGTGGCAAATCCGCCATATCCGGTTTTTTATCATCTAAATAATCCGGTTCGTTTGTCGAATCATTAGTATAGTACTCTGTATTCTCTAGACTTATTTCTGTATTTTCGACGCTATCAATAGCTGGAGATACCCTAACGGGTGTCTCTTCAGGCGGAGTACTGTTTGAGGGGCGTGAGGATATGATTTCTCTGAGGAAATGAAGGGAGTCGTACCATATCCATGTAGGGGTGTATTTGGCAGTTGCTATGCCATCTGCATCAACGGCGGGTCTAAGAGATTTGTTTGTTTCGGTTCGGTAGTTGTCACGCAGGTGTTTCCATTTCGTTTTTGCAGCAGCAACTTGAATAAATGAGAAGACTTTACTATGTTTGTGTTTATTCACAATCAGAACAGTTTTGTATGTACTACCAAAACCAATAAATAACATACTCATTATGTGACTGTATGTGATCAAATATACACAGATTGAAAATTTCAGTTGTGTGATTCAGGCTTTTATTACAGGTTACTGTGCTATCAACTTTGGACTTGTAGTGAATCCAAAAACAAAACTTCTATCTTCATTGGGAAATTGGCCGTATTCACTAACATCCCATAAACTTTATTGGTCCCATAAACTATTGAATGTATAAATTGAAAATGTCATTATGACAGAAATGGTCAAAATAAATGTCAATACCTTGAATAGCGTTTGTTTTTACTTTGATGACAAATTTTCTTTAATTTTTCAGTGTTTCCAATAGAGCAAATCTAAAATTCTATTTACAACAACTACATTCCCTAGATAATTTATTTATTGTTGCTATAACAACGAATACTTATGGGTTCAATAGCTATTGATAGATTTACGGGGGATACCCCCGTATTCACCAACGTTCCATAAATCTATCAATAGCTATTGAACCTAAAGTATTCGTTGTTATAGCAACAATAAATATATTATCCAGGTAATGTAGTTAGTTTAGATTCTCTCTATTGGAAACACTGACTAATTAAACAAAAGGTGTCATCAAAGCTCCAATTGCAAGCGATATTCAAGTTGTATGACATTTGTTTTGGCATATTCTGTCACAATGACGTTGTCAATTTATCCATTCAATAGCTTATGGGACCTATAAAGTTTATGGGATGTTGCTGAGTACGGGCATATGAGTCGTGAGTAAAACAAATCATTTGAAATTTATACGCTTTTAAGCGGGCGCTTCCTAGGAAACCAAGGCTTTAGGTCGACGAAGCACAGCTAGGCCAGTATTTTTGTAAATAGTTTTAAATGGCATTTATCAATGTGATACCACGGTAATTTGAAGTCAGTTTTCTACAAATTGGTAGCTGCAAAAGTTTTGAAATGAAAAAAAGGTCGTACAAACAATGTTTGCATTGTGTAATTTTTGTGGAAAATATTTTTAGTTATTCCATCGTTTAGTTTTGCAAAGGCATTTATGAATGTGATACCACGTCAGTTTTTTGCAAACTAAGAGAACGCAAAAAACGAGAATCGAGTGAAATACTATCAAACATAATAAGAGACATCAGCATTAACAACAATAACAAAAAAAACCAAAACAACAAACAAGTTTTGAATAAAAGACATTCGCAGTACGTCACAATACGGGCTGAACATAGTACATGAATAATTTAAACTAGATACTTGTAATTCAATGCAGAACATTAATAAATGACATTAATTTAATCATAGAAAATAACGGATAATAGTGTAGTGCATAGTTCAAGTCGTTTGAAATGGTGTACGGGTATAGTCAGGTTGGTAGGGGCCACCCGCCCACCCCACCTTTGTTCGCATAGTTTTTCCATAGGATAACACTATTCTTGGAATAGTTTAAACAATATAAAACATCTATATCCAATGAAAAAACTATGCGAGCGAAGGTGGGGTGGGCGGGCGGCCCCACCAACCTGACTATACCCTCCACTATTTCAAACAGCTTGAACTATGCATTACATTATTTTCACATATATTTTTATAATTAGTTTTAAATTAATAAATGACATTAATTTAATCATAGAAAATAACGGATAATAGTGTAGTGCATAGTTCAAGTCGTTTGAAATAGTGGACGGGTATAGTCAGGTTGGTAGGGGCCTCCCGCCCACCCCACCTTCGCTCGCATAGTTTTTTCATTGGATAGAGATGTTTTATATTGTTTAAACTATTCCAAGAAGAGTGTTATCCTATGGAACTACTATGCGATCAAAGGTGGGGTGGGCGGGCGTCCCCTACCAACCTGACTATGACTATGACTTGAACTCTGCACTAACTTGGCCGAAATCATAAAAAGTTACACATAACTGTAGCGAAGAGTCAATTAAAATAGTGAATGAGTATAGGAAGGTTAGTCCTTGAGAAGATATAAACAAGCAAAAATTCTGTAGCTGTAATTTACCTGTTACACCAAGCTCACCCGCCACCTCCGTCCACATTTTCATCGTCAAATCTCTGTTATAATATTGTTTGTTTTTCAAATCCCATATTGCTCTGCGATTTCTCACCAGCCATATTAACGTGTCTATATCCATGCTGGGGCAGCGCGTGCTCGGTGCCTGCACGCCTTGAACTCATTGTGAAGCGAAACCGCCGATTCGGGTCGGTTCGGGTACGCACAGTTGCGCTCCCTTCCGTCACCTCACTACTAAAGGTCGTTTATTTTTAGAACGGGTTTTCTGCCGCCTACATGATTGTATAATGCAGTAGAATTATAGCGTGCCCTCCTTTTCTACAAGCATAATCATTGTAACCACCTCTTCTTATAATATCACGGTAACCACTGGTATTCTTCTAGGGTTACCACAAAGCACGTTTACGTCGAGAATCTCGCTGCTAATCATCTCATTAGTATTATATCTCAAATTAATTCATGTTGAACATGGTAATGCCCCTGGTAATGCTTTCATACTATAATATATATACATAAATATATTATTTCTTTGTAGGTTATGTTTACGTAAATGTAAACAAAGGTTTTCTCTTCGATTTATCAAACACACATGCGATATCTGCTAGCAATATAATTTTTAATTGTTTAAAATACAATTCCCGATACCAGTATTCGTGCATTCATGGTTTATAATGCCAAATAAATGTTGTGTTCCTGGCTGTAAGGGAAATATCAGAGGCAGGCATAAAGTGCATCTGTATAGTTTTCCAAAGGATGAACATTTGTGTAAAAAATGGGTTGCAGCTATTGCTCAGAAAGATTTTATTCCATCTAAACACAGTAGGGTATGTGTGCGACATTTTGCAAACAAAGATATTATACGAACTTTAAAAACTACTAATGCCATGACTAAGAAAATTATAAATGTAAGCTTAAAAATTCCTAAGCTCAAGCCAGGAAGTATACCAACTATTTCACCAAGTGGTGATAAAAGAATTATGAGGATGAAGAAGGTGAATATAGAAACCCTAATATGTCTGATGAAAAACCGTGAGCCAATATGGGATGTGAAAAACCAAGAATACAATAACAGATATGTAAATAAGAAAATGTGGGCGGAGGTGGCAGATGAGCTGGGTTTATCAGGTTAGATAAATTGTTAATTATTGGTTGTTTTTGTATTCTAAAATGTTAATTGAATCTAGTTGTAGCAAAATATATTAAATTTTCATTTGATATAAATACACAAATAAATACATTATCTAGGGAATGTAGTTACTTTAGATTCTCTCTATTGGAAACACTGAATAATTAAACAAAAGGTGTCATCAAAGCTACACAAGTTATCACTTATCAAGGTGTTTGACATTTGTTTTAGCAATTTCTGTCACAATGACATTTTCAATTTGTCTATTCTATAGCTTATGAGACCTATAAAGATTATGGATTGTTGTTGAACATTCCATAATCTTTATAGGTCTCATAAGCTATAGAATCGACATATTAAAAATGTCATTGTGGCAGAAATTGCTAAAACAAATGTCAAACACCTTGATAAGTGATAACTTGTGTAGCTTTGATGACACCTTTTGTTTAATTATTCAGTGTTTCCAATAGAGAGAATCTAAAGTAACTACATTCCCTAGATAATGTATTTATATCAAATGAAAATTTAATATATTGTTTGTTATGTTTTGTATTTTTTAAGTCAATTGCACAACAGTTATTTACAAAGATAATGAACTGAACTCTTCTAATTTGTTCTAGTTCAGAATGCAAAGTTGAAATGGAGAAACCTACGATATAGGTACCGAGCCATGTTTAACAATACGCTTAAACGATCCGAAAATAAAAAATGGAAATGGTACGACTCTCTTAGTTTCCTTAGAGAAGTTATAAACGCAACAAACGTGGACAGGAAATGTTGGGATGGCGATATCGTTCAAATTACGGAAGAAATTCTAAAGAATCTAGAGGACTCTAATAATGATTCAACAAACGATTCGGTCGACTTAGATGAGATGACACCGGATATCACCGGTTTACCAGCTATATACCACAAAGGGCAAACTCAGAAATTTACGGACATATCGGATGGAGCTAGCGAAGAGGAAAAGCAATTCGAGTGTTATTTGATTAGAGATATATCCACACCATCCGCAAACTGTACTATACCTGAAGAAACATCTCCAGTTGTCGATACCGTGGAAAGTACAGACATAATTTTGAACAATACACAATATTGTTATGATTCGACAAACAATCCGGATCATTTAGACGAGGAAAAACCGGATATCACCAATTTGCCACCTCTAGACAATACAAAACAGACATTTTCGGATGAATCGGAAGGAATTGGCGTTAAGGAAGAGTCGGACAAGTGTGACACGTATTGGTTTTTAATGAGCACACGTAAAGCAATGAAATCGTTGCCATTAAATCGACAAATTTACTTGCGGTGTAAAATACAACATCTGATTCGCGATGAGCTTGAAAAAATTAACTGTTCGACATGACGAATGAACATTTGTTTAAACATAATTTTACATTTTCATATTGTAAAAAAAGAGCTATATCATCCCGAGGTCTTTCGGACGTACAGCAACTATTACTAAAATAAGTAGGGTTGTTTTTGCCGAAAACTAGTTAGGAAAGACAAGTAGATTTCAGGATTACTACTTGTAAAATCTATATATATTTCGTTAATAGTATTTTTGGCTTCATCAGGATATTAATTTCCTTTACGCCCACTGACGTACTCCTAAAATCTACTCGTCTTTCCTAAATATTACTAAATATTTCATTATATATAAATATAAACTAATTTCTAAACAAATTAATGTTTAAAAAATCCGATATAGCCTGTATTATAATAATTATTATATTTTTTAGGAAATACAATCTTCCTTTTAAAGAAATAAAATATTTTAGAAAATATCTAGTGTGACAACCACACGACTTTCCGCATTACTTTGACTTATTTCACTTTTTTTTTGACACATTTTGGTATGTGTTGGCACATTTATGCCTGTATTCACCAACATCCCATAAGCTAGTAAATGGATAAATTGACAACGTCATTGTGACAGAATATGCCAAAACAAATGTCAAACACCTTGAATAGCGCTTATGATTGGAGATTTGATGACACCTTTTGTTTAATTGTTCAGTGTTTGCAATAGAGAGAATCTAAAGTAACTACATTCCCTGGATAATGTATTTATTGTTGCTATAACAATGCATTGTGTTTATCGAATTTCCTTCGCTGTTAGTGAACCGTTTTTACTCAAATTTTCACTTGATCGTCCCAGATAGTGTTCTCAGCTAACTGCCAAATTTGGTCGCAATCTGTTGTGCCATTTTCCCGCAATTTATTCATTCACAGACAGACATCGCAATAAATCGGGTTCATTTCGACTATATTGGGCATAAAACGTATGAAAATTGAAGGTTTTTTTTTTAATTATTCACGTCAACTATACTTTCCATCTAGTTTAGTTTTTCCCCCGGAAAGTTATTTTACATTTCCGCAATCTTAGTTAGAAATGGATGCGCGATGCATTACAAGAAGAAAAAAGCGAGGATGGGGGATATTGTGATGGGAAGATGGAAAAGAGGAATCCGTTGCGACGTGTATACTGTGTAGTAAGGAAAATGACACCTAGTATTATTATTTATTAAAATAAAACAAATATATATTTTCCTAACTTAAATTACTAATAAAATGGAATTTTTAAAACTTAAGTCTTATTATTCTACACCTACGAACTGTTATTTTTTTCAAGCTCATCGTAAATAAGATCTTGTATCTTACACCGTAAGTGCATTTGTCGATTTAACGGCAGCGAGTTAATAGCATGAAGAGTGCTCATTAAGAAATAATACGTGTCACACTTTTCCAGTTGCTCCTCCACATTTTCTCCATCCGGTGTTGCAGAAAATTCCCGTTTTTGTTCATTATTGCATAGAGGTGGCAAATCTGTGATATCCGGTTTTATCTCGTCTAAGTCGACCGAATCGTTAGACAAAGAATCATTATTATTGTCCTTTGTATTATCTGGAATGATTTCCGTACGTTCCTCGCTAACTACAAATGAAGACATGTCGACAACTGTTTTTGCTAGTTTCGTAGCGGTTTCACAAACTGTATCTTTAACATTGTGATTTTGCTTTGGCAGATTTTGGGTTGGATACGCTGTTTTTAGTAACCTGTGATGTCGTTTCTGATATATATCTCTATAGCTTTTACCTGAAACAACAACAGTTTGGTTTTCTGTTACATAAAAGTAATAGTTTCCACATGGAAATGAAAGTTGGGGGTTATTAAAATTCCAAATTATTAATAAAATATCCCATTTATTAATGAAAAAAGTTATGAAGAATTCAAATTCACAATCACCTTCTTCCAAATAGCCACAAATAGATAGGTGAGAGCTACTAGAACTCTATAGTGACTCTGCTGGGTCTGAATATAGTACACACAACCACTCACCCACAGAAACAAACAACACAGACACAAGAACAAACACAAACAAACAACACAGACACAAGAACACACACAACAAACTACACAGACTCACAAACACACACAACCACCCACCCAGGCCAACACAACAATGATTAAATGTATGCTTACAATAATCTTCAAATAGAAAATGCTGAGAACAGACTTTCATTGTATTTGTTATTTCCTCAATTTTGAGCTGTTTGCCCCATAATGCTCTTCTGCAGACCATTACACTATCACCACCTTCTATGACCCAAGGTACTTTCTCATTGGGTTTTGGAAAACCATGGTACCACAAATTCCGGTATTTTCTGTATGTGGAGGGACAATCGGGCACACAACAATACATTCTGTTTAATTATAAACCAATAGCACACACAAACAGCGAATTGAACGATCTTTGGTTAGGTTTCCTCACGGTTTGTTGATATTATGTGATAATTTGTTAGTTAGCAGATCTAACGCCGTATGCGCCACCTTACATCTTTGGTCTATGGGCGATTCAAGTGGGCACAATGTTGCCAGATTGAAGGATATGTTCTAATTTGAAGGATTTGCAATCAGCATATAGTTATATTATATTTCATTTACATATACCCGTATTCACCAACATCCCATAAACTTTATAGGTCCCATAAACTATTGAATAGATAAATTGACAACGTCAATGTGACAGCATATGCCAAAACAAATGTCAAACACCTTGAATAGCGCTTGCAATTGGAGCTTTGATGACAGCTTTTGTTTAATTATTCAGTGTTTGCAATAGAGAGAATCTAAAGTAACTACATTCCCTAGATAATGCATTTATTGTTGCTTTAACAACGAATACTTATGGGCTCAATAGCTATTGATAGATTTATGGAACGCCGCTGAATATGGGGGTTAAAGTAATATATTTTTAATCACCCAGCTCAGTGGCCTGGTGATTAGAGATGTATTAATGTTAAAACCTATACAAATTTATATATAATCTTAATGCTACGATGGAGATAGATATTCACGATTTAAATCTCAACGGTTTTCGTCAAACTAGTGGGTAAACAGCTGATCTTTGCTATTATTTCATCAGCTGATTAGATAAAAAGAATACACGATTTTGATCACTTATGCCCGTATTCACCAACATCCCATAAACTTTATAAATCCCATAAACTATTAAATGGATAAATTGACAACGTCATTGTGACAGAATATGCCAAAACAAATGTCAAACGCGCTTGCGATTGCAGTTTTAATGACACCTTTTGTTTAATTATTCAGTGTTTCCAATAGAGAGAATCTAAAGTAACTACATTTCCTAGATAAAGCATTTATTGTTGCTATAACAACGAATACGTATGGGTTAAATACCTATTGATAGATTTATAAGGCACCTTACACGATGAATATTACTGTCAATATTTTAGAATAATGACAGTATTACTGTACAATAATATATTTAAAATATTCATTATTCTAAAATATTGCCAGTAGTAGTGACCATATAAGGTATAGTAATGATGGAATCACGAGAATACTGATGTTTATCCAAATAATTGATTACTTGACAAATATAAAAGGAGGATTAAAGCAAATACTGACAGTATTAGGACTAACAGTATTATTGACCGTGTAAGGTGCCTTTATGAAACTAAATAACTAAACAAATCTAGCACATATTGTCACATATATGATGAGAAAATACATTTTATATGTTATATTACCCACTATATTTGAGTTCATTTTCTATCACCAGATAGAGTACCGACTAGCTTCAATTGCCCATAATTCTATAGTATATTTCAAAATATTGATTGAACTATTTATGCAATCTTAAAAACATTAATTGTTTAACAAGTTGCCTATGTTGTGACAGTTTGACTTGCATAAAGCAAAGAAGATACCCTTGAAAAGATAAGTAAGATACTTTTTTACATTCCAGCACATGTTTAGAGGTTTTCTATCTAAAATCATGTAAGTTTGTATTCCGTTGCAATTAATTAAATAATATATACTAAAAAAAAATCACATCCCAACACCTTTGTTTTGTTAAGCCTTTCCTGTCATCTGTTTCATCTTGTGACACATCATTTTACATTTTATTTATAAATTAGTGAGTAACGCAAACTTCCGTTGCTCAACCGACCATAACACACCTCCATTTCCTCTCTTAGATAGTGGTTTATTGATAAGAAATATGGGACTTTTCAGCTCTAAACTAAGTCCAGTGGACATGGATAAGACCACAGCAAACCTTGTGAAGGAGTGGATCAACAGCGATAATGTGGTTATTTTTTCAAAAACTACTTGTCCCTACTGCAGGTTGGCCAAGGAGGTAAGTTAATATTAATTAAAGTAATAATTTTACATAAGGGTGTGAATATGGATAATTGAAAAAAAAAGAATGACTTGCAATAATTCCAACTTTTTCTACAAAGCATTTAACTATGCACATGAAATGGGTGAAAGAATGGTTAATAAAGTGTGAATGAGTACTGTTTACACTTCATTAACCACTAAACAAATTATTAAAAGAAATTCTCATGATGGATATGGAAAAATTGCTTTTATATGAGTAAAGTGCTGATGTGAAATGACCTTACACTATCTGTACTGTCAGTATATCCACCTTTTGTGGGCATGGTATTAGATATTGAAGTACTGATGCTTTGATTACAAATTATGTATGGAGCTGGGCTACACTGCATGTGTGCTGTGTAGTAAGTAAGGACAGTGGTATGCGGTGGCACCTTAGTAACAAATGTGATTGAGTGAAAGCATAGTGGGTAGTGAATTACACAAAGGTGAGTGAATCATTAAGAGGATGGGAAAGACATAGAAATCTGCAAGAGGGTGGCATGGGAATGGAAGTTGGTGAGAGCAGAGTAGAATAGTGGAAAAAGTGTACTTAATTTGATTTAATTGAATGTGTACATATTGTTTTTTTGGCTGTTATAGAACATAAAAGTTTTATTTTGATATTTGCTATGCCTATTAAGGTCTCATTTTTATAATACTGCCCTTTGAAACCATCAAATCAAGTTCATTGAGTTTACTTTTGTTACAGGTGTTTGATAAGATAAATACAAATTACACAGCCATCGAGTTAGACAAGCGTGGTGATGCAGAGGACATACAGGCAATATTGGGGGAAATAACAGGTGCCAGAACTGTAAGTATATGATTTGTATAATAACAGAGACAAGACAAAGTTACATGAAAAATGCAGCAGTTTTTCGGAAAACGTAGGAAAACATTTATCACAGAGTGTTACTGAGATCCCTACATCACAAAATTAAGTCTCATTCTATTTATCACTGCCCTCTAAAATATATCAGTCATTGGGATCCATTAATTTCAGTGTTATTCAGTTATCATTTGATCAAACCATTAAAAGGTCCCATAAGCTATTGAATGGACAAATTGAAAATGTCATTATGACAGACATTGCCAAAACAAATGTCAAACACCTTGAATTGTGCTTGTGATTGGAGCTTTGATGAGACCTTTTGTTTAATTATTCAGTGTTTCCAATAGAGAGAATAATCTAAAGTAACGTTCCCTAGATAATTTATTTATTGTTGCTATAACAACAAATACTTATAGAACATTGGTGAATATGGGATATAGCAACATTAAATACAGTATCTAGTGAATCTAGTTACTTTAGATTCTCTCTATTGGAAACACTGTAATTAAACAAAAGGTGCTATCAAAGCTCTCATCACAAGCACTATTGTTTGACATTTGTTTTGGCAATTTCCGTCACAATGACGTTTTTAATGTGTTCATTTAATAGCTTATGGACCTATAAAGTTTATGCCCGTATTCACCAACATCCCATAAACTTTATAGGTCCCATAAGCTATTGAATGGATAAATTGACAACTTCATTGTGACAGAATATGCCAAAACAAATGTCAAACACCTTGAGTAGCGCTTGCTTTTTTTGGAGCATTCCCTAAAGAATGTATTTATTATTGCTATAACAATGAATACTTATGGATTCAATAGCTCATGATAGATTTATGGAACTTCGGTGAATACGGGAGATAGTTAGTTAATACCGTTTTTACAAAACAATGTTATTTGTGGAGTAAGCTCAAATTATTATTTTTAGGTGCCACGTGTATTCGTCAAGGGGGAATGTCTGGGAGGAGGATCTGATGTCAAAGCTCTGTACGAATCTGGGGAACTAATGAAATATTTCAGTTAAACACCTAGATTCACTATGTCTATCAATAGGATGGCCTGCTACTTAACTTTTTAACATGAATTATATATGTATTTTATACACTCAGGTTTACTTTGTTACAATGCCAAAATTCCTATTCAGATAAATTACTTTTGTGGTTGAAAAAATGAATAAAAATAACATATTTTCAAGCTCCTTGAGTGGAACAATTATTTAGTATTATTCACTACATATTTTTAACAATAGGCAATACTCAACCATGAAGCAGAATTATTACAATGGTGAAAACAGAAAGATCAAGTGAACAAAATAGGGTAGCTGCTGTAAAGTCAGGGTGAGTTTAGAACGAAACAAAAACGCAACGAATATGAGGGAGTGAAAGCAGATTGGCTGGGGATTGCAGAAAGGTGAGTAAATAGTTAAGGGAGGATGACAAAGTCGTGGAAATGCGTAAAAGGCTGGCGTGGGAGAGGATGTGGGTGAGGGTAGAGTGAATCAAAAAAGGGTTATATAATCAATATTTTAGAATTGACAGTTTTATTGACCATGTAAGGTGTCTTTTTGGACTAACATAAGTCGAAAGAGAAATGTAACAAAAAATTACGTTGGACCATGACCATCGAGTTGTTTACATAAATCGAAAAAAACATATTATCGTATATAACTAGATATGTATACGATAATATGTTGACTTGTATTTTTTTTGATTTATGTAAACAACTCGTTTAAGACGGTCCAACGAATTTTTTTGTTACTTTTCTTTTTCGACTTATTTTAGTCCAATAAGGCACCTTACACGGTCAATAAAAAGTATTGCTGATCGTGTACGGTGCAGTATTGATGGAATGAACAGAATACTGACATTAACCCGGATAATTTGTAATCCAAGCAAAAGCCAGAATTATTACAAGGCATGCTTTTTTCGATTATCAATATTCATATATAATTAATAAAGCACTTGTCGATGCTCGAAATCTGGCACAATACGAAGAAATAAGTGTCAATATGAAATTACAGTTTAAGGTTGATAAATATTGATGGTAGATTGTAACAAATACTGACAGTACTGGGATTGACTGTATTATTGACCGTGTAAGGTGCCTTAATGAAATATTATGGGTTACTTTTGCTACACAAAACTGAGTTGTATGAAGACGAGGTAACTGTAGCTCGTGATAAAAGGTAATACTGCAACGCGGATAGTTACCATTTTATATTATAACATGTTTACAAGTTACAACGTCGCTTTATGTAACTGTTCACATAAAAAGCCCTTGTAACTTGTAAACATGATGTTATAATATTAAATGGTAACTATCAGCGTTGCAGTATTACCTTTTATCACGGGCTACAGTTACCTCGTCTTCATACAACTCAGTTTTATGTAGCAAAAGGAACCCATAATATTTCATTAAGGCACCTTACACGGTCAATAATACAGTCAATTCTAGTACTGTCTGTACTGTATTTGTTTTAATGTACCGTCAATATTTATCAACCTTACACTGTAATTTCATATTGACACTTATTTCATAAAAAAATACAATGATCTTGAAAGATTATTTCGTTCAACACATTTAATTCTCTACTTTTAAACCTATTGATGTTTGAATGTATTAAAACATACCGAATTTTACAGTTTTTAACAGTTAGAGTACAATTAGTATTTATTACTATCAAACATGATTTGGTACAGTTTTACCAAATCATATTTGACAGTAATGAATACTGAATTTTGAAATGAATTAGTTTTGGTTTCACATGTACAATGAAATTAGAAATTTGATAATGAAATGATTTGAATATACTTCAATGTACATGTGATTAAGCCTGCCCACCACGCCAAGGTACTAATTCTTCGGGCAGGGGGAGTGGGATAGAAGTATGACTATCTTTCATTCATCACTCCCACTCCCGCCGATTTAATTGCATCTTAATTAAATCGGGCAGTTTTAGATAATAGCTAGATTTATCTACACGAACATTTAGAAAAATCTATGGCTATTGACGCGGTTTATTGTTTGGGGGTTGGGTTAGTTAAGGGAAAACAGACACAAAAAATAAAATAGAACCTTCTAGCACCACTCGCACGTTAGGCGAGCAGTAACTAGTAAAAATACATACAGTTAAATAAACATATTGGCAGGCAGCTTTATGTGAAAATGAAAATATTTCATTTTATAAATATGCAGTCTTCAACTATTTATTTCAACTAAATAATTGAAGACTAAAAAACATTAACCGATTGTTACATATACTTATGTATGTTTATATTAGTATAATTGACTAATTATCGGTTGCGCATTGTAATATTGTACGTTATTTGCACGAGTTTGTAGTTGTAGACGAAACTACATTAGCAAATTTTAGCATGTATATATGCTTATGTCAATATAATTGACTTTAATGGCGCATTATAATATTACCGCTTGTGTAGTGTAGTGTGTAGTGTGTAGTAGTGTAGTGTAAAACATATATATACAATGATAGGCTAAAAATCATTAGCCATTAGCCCACAATTATTGGAATGTACATCCAATAAGTTTGTCAATATTTTCGACTGTCCTATTCAATTGCGCATTATAATATTCAATTTAGCGTAGTGTGGTGTGTGTGAGAGTAGTGTATTTTAAAGTTTTCAGCTAAACATTATTAGCCAACTATTGGAATGTACATCCAATATGTTTATGTCAAATTATTAAGGACAGTCAAATTCGTTTGCGCATATGATATTGAAGTTATTTTGAACAAGCTACTAAATCATTGAATCAAGTAGTGAATGAAATGAAATTTACATTATAAAAAGTCACAATAATTATTTAATACTATATTAAATATCATGGCGTAAAAATTAAGTGACTAAAGCTATAAAGTAGCAAATGAAATCAAGATTTCTCGACAATAATGTCAAATGATCTATATAATAAACCGAGCGATATCAAAAAGTGATATAATAGATTGGCCAGGGATTTTAATAATCAACTGGCCACAATAACGCGAAACCCTGAACATTAAATTACTGAGTTAAAGTTAAATTACAACCGAAACCGAGTTAATATTAAATTACACGCGAAACCGAGTTAAATTTAAATTAAATCCGCAATTAAGTTAAAGAAAATGGCCAAGTACAGTCAAAAAAACAGCCTTATGAACCTATTTGAATAAATTGGCTGTAAGTCTATAAGTCAACTGGCCATAAATACCGCAAAACTTGAAAATAACATTGCATACATAAACCCAAGTTTATGCAAAACATAAAGCTGCCATACCAATCATCCCAAGAAACACACCAATATCTCAAAATCTCGTTGGAAATTGAGCTATTAATGCACGACTTGAGGGTTATTGCACCCGTGTTCGTGTGTCCAAAGCGACGAATCGAATCCTTTAGAAAGAGGGGAACAATTTTCTTTCTAAGGTGCGCACCCGATTGTTCTTAAAACCTGTTCAAATAAAATGGCTAAAAATATAACCATTCATTTTAGGAAACAGGTAAGAAAGCGCACCGAAACCCGGGCCGCAAAAAATTACTTGTTGTTGCGGGGTGTATTCACGTTAGGATATACAACCCCGATTGATGTGTTGCGGGGTGTATTCACGTTAGGATATACAACCCCGATAGATGTCCTGCGCGTTGTCCTCCGTGGTCCTCCTTTCCTCGTCCATTCGTCCTCCATTCCATCTCCAAATGGCATCTCCATACCGAATTTAACAGAAGGACCCTAAACAATGTATACTCGCGAACTAAATTACAAACGAATCACGCACCTGAAATGTTTTATACTTGATTACTTGGAGGGCATATTTCGGTTTAAAGAACGCGCACTTGGGGGATTGCAAAATACAAGAAAAACATATGTGTGTGTGTGTGTGTGTGTGTGTGTGTGTGTGTGTGTGTGTGTGTGTGTGTGTGTGTGTGTGTGTGTGTGTGTGTGTGTGTGTGTGTGTGTGTGTGTGTGTGTGTGTGTGTGTGTGTGTGTGTGTGTGTGTATGTGTAGGTGATGTAAAAAGTGTAATGTGCCGCCCTGAAAAATGTGATTCTACTTTCAAATTTAAAAAATAATAAGTTCATTTGATTTTTTTTTAAATTGAACTTCATTAAAATTGATTTGATTTGAAATTTAATAAAAGTAATTTCATTTGATTTCGTTAAATTGAACTTAATATTGATTTGATTTGAAACTAATAAACAGCAAGTTCATTTGATATAATTGTTTTTTTTATATCTAAATTAATTAATATTGAAATTTAAAAAAGTAAGCTCATTTGGTCTGATTGAAATTATTTAAAATTATTGTTTAGTTGTAATGAAAATTGCTTTAAACTATTTGAAAAAAATATTTGTATGATATACAAGTTAAATTATGATTTTAAATTGAAATAAAAGTTGAATTGACTTGAAAATTAACTATTGTGGCAAATAAGTATATTTGCCGTATATGGCAACTGCGCACCCGTTGACCCCACCGGGGGTACCATGCTCGAGTTACACATAAATAGCTGTGCTCCAGGCAGAAACTCTCTCTTGCTTCTTCATCTATCTGGCCGAGTATAGTAACTCGACCATGGCGATGCCCGGGTAAGTCTGATTTAGGTAATTGTAATAGTAATTAAGGCGTATGTTGCGGGTAGATACCATTTTATATTAATAAATACACCGATATCTCAAGCTCTTAGAGTCTACACCTCCCTATCTGCGACATATGCTTTAATTGCTACCCGGCGCCTCCACCAATATGTCGCGGATAGGGGGGTGTAGACTCTAAGAGCTTGAGGTATCGATGTATTTATTAATATAAAATGGTATCCACCCGCAACATATGCCTTAATTACTATTACAATTACCTAAACCAGACTTACCCGGGCATCGCCATGGTCGAGTTACTATACTCGGCCAGACAAATGAAGAAGCAAGAAAGAGTTTCTGCCTGGAGCACAGGTATTTATGTGTAACTCGAGCATGGTACACCCGGTAGGGTGAACGGTAGCGCAGTTGCAACATACGGAAAATATACTTATTTACGACACTATTGAAGTAATGCTCATTTGATTACGATGATATTTTTGATTAAAAGTTAAGCTATAACTTTATTGACAACAAAATTTATTAAATGAAATTGAGCAATACAATAAAATTTTATAAAAAAAAAAATGAGCAATAAAAACAAATTAACCAACCAAGCAATTGTCGGTGAAATTTTTGAAAAATGCAATGAATTACCAGTTGTAGTAAAAAATCGGTTGATTTCATTGCGAAAAACAGTGTAGTACATAGTTCAAATCACTTAAAATTGTGAAAGGGAAGTTTGGTTGGTTTTGAAACATCTCCTCAACGCATTATTGTTTGCATAGTTTTTTATATGTAATAACAAAATTATACTAACAAAAGAAGGGAGGACATGTGAGTTCAGACCAACTAAATTATGCCCATTCACGATTTCAATCGACTTGAACTACGCAATATACTGTTTTATATGATAACCTAACCCTGTTTATTTTAACGATAGTACTATAGCTAGAATAAAAAAGGTTAATATTGGTGAAAACAAATGGATTAGTGCACCCTATTTGTACCAAAAGTAAACGACAAAAAAATACCTTGCCCCGTTTTAATTTGTGATGTTAAACTCAAAACATCACAAATCAAAACAGGCCGGGTATTTTTTTTTTGCTGCGGGTTAGTGAAAGCTCAAAGAGGAATTACGGTTACCCCTAATCACTGCAATCACTCAGATCTTGGTTTTCTTCAATGATGTTAATCTTCTCATTTTACTTACATCAACAGAGCGAGTATGAGAGACTGAATTTCATTATCTTGTGATTCCACACAAGCCACTCTCAGTCTTTCTTGCCCATTAGTTTCCTTCAATATTCCTCCACTTGTGATAATTTAAAATGATTATAATAAAAGAGTTGATGTAATGAAATTGTCTCACCAATAGTTGAATTAAATTCCTATTCAAACGGTATTACCAAGCAGGTAAAAGCTGGAATCATAATTAGTAATTAATAGTAACAACAATCGGCCATCCAGAATTGTCAATATAGTGAAACCCTGGATTGCCGATTGTCGTTCATAAAAATTAAAAGCTATATAATAATACAGACATACACACTCATACACAAGACGAACAACGCGATTTTGGGAAAGAATTACTACTTGAATACAGACAAAGGCAAGGAAAAGAGGGAAAACGGGATAGCGGTCGTGTCAGCGTAAAAAGCGTCAGCAAAATCCGGGGTGGGTTTTGAAGTAGTGCCACGGGGCGAATAGAGAAAGGAATGCCGAAAAAGCATAGGATTTGTATACGCGAAAAATAATTAGGTATCCGATCATCAGACTTTTCGCTTGGACGCTCCAAAGCAATAGTAACTGACTTGGAATGCGATTCCTGACAAAACTCGTTCGAAACGTATCCGTTCAACTGTTAAAGTCACTCTTCAAAATACGAGCAATTCAGAATTTCTGTTCGTTCCAATGATGCAATTCTGGTTTATTAGTGATTTTTAAAACTAGTAAACAGAAATTACTTCATTTTACGAGCTCACATCGTGAATTACCCGTATTTTGAGGAGCGACTTTGATAGTTAAACGAATACGTTCCGAACGAGTGGTGTCAGGAATACATCCCAATACACGCGCGAGTGAGTAAGGAGCTGCGCAAAATCTGTAACGGCGCGGCAACAGATAATATAGATTCGCAGTTAATTAAATGTAGATTTGACGTAACATGTAAATGTGAGGTAAGTACATGAGAATTGCAACCGATCCAATAGTCAGATTTTTTCTTGAAAGCGGTAGTAACTGACTAGTGTGGCGAGATACATATAGATTCGGTGAGAGTTTAATATAGTTTCGGCATACGACCTTATAGGTTCGGCGTAAGATAGACTCGGTATAAGGCCAATATAGTTTTGGCATAAGATTAATATAGGTTTGACGTGACATCAAAATTTGTTCAGCGTGAGAACAATATAGGGTCGAATATGAGGTAAGTACACGAGATCATTAGTGACCGATCCGATAGTCAAAACTTTTCACTTGGAACCGTTCCGAGCAATAGTAATTGACTAACGGCGTAACGAGAGATACATATAGATACCGCGTGAGACCAATATAGATTCGTAGTAGGACCAATATAAGTTCCGCGTGAGAATAATTAGATTCGGCGTGAGATACGTAAATGTAAATATGAGACAAATACACGACAGAATTAGTAACCGACCCAATAGTCAGACTTTTCATTTGGGAGACGTTCCAAACAATAGTAACTGACTAAAAATTCATATAGATTCTGTGAGAGACCGATTTAGATTCGATGATCAATATATTTCAGCGTGAGAACTATGTAGGTACGGCGCGCGATGCGTAAATGCAAATGTGAAATAAGTACACGAGATAATTAATGACCGATCCGTTATCAAAACTTTTCACTTAGAACCGTTCTAAGCAATAGCAGTTGACAACGGTATAACGAGAGATAAATACAGATTCCGCGAGAGACCAATATAGGTGCGGAGTAGGACCAATATAGGTCGGCGTGAGAATAATATAGATTCGGCGAAAGATACGTAAATGTAAAACAAGTACACGATATATTTATTGACCGATTCGTAGTCAAACTTATCACTTGAAGACGTTTCTTCAAGCAATAGTAACTGACCAGCAGCGTGGCGAACGATAAATAAATATTCGGCATGAAACCATAATAGGCAATATAGGTTCGGCGGATTAAAAACGTAGAGTAAAAATGTATTACAGAGAACGGACAACAGACATTAAAAATAATCAAGAGAAATATAATGAGGATTTGCACGAAAAATAGATTTTGTTCATTGCAATTACAATATTTTATCCCAATTTCATATGAACGTAAACACCCTAACATTATATCACACTAAAAAGAAAGAAATTTAAACTCATCAGAAAATGCATAGCCAACTCAGCTCGAACACAGTGCTCCACTGTTTCAATTACTCTTACGCCATGATGCTCAACACCCGCATCTACATCGGCTACCATCACACAATACCCTCGGGCCGAAATTCACTTCCTCCACCCCTTTTACTTCAAACTATTTCGTCAACAGGTGACTGACATTGTCTTTTTGTCATAGTTCGTCTTCAAATAATAGCAAAACATAACTTCCCACGATCACAATACTTGAAAAAGTAAAATTACTAAATGTAATAACTTCATTAAAAACACTGACATCATGTCAAGCTAAGAAGAAAAAAAGTAAACTCATCGGAAAATTTATAGCCGACTACTCAGCACATATTGGCTACCAAAACACAATGTACTCCCGCCAGATTGGTAGCGGGAATTCACTTGTGCCGCCCGTATAGTTCAACCAATTTCGACTACGAACGACGGACATTTTTCAGAGATGATAGTAAAATGATAAGGAGACATAAATCCCCACGATTACAATATTTGGTAAAGTAAAAGTACCAAACGTAACCACATTATTAAAATGGCTGACAACATGTCATGCTAAGAAGAAATCAAAACTCATCGGAAAATCCAAACCCAAATACTCAGGACACACAGTGCTGCAGTGTATCCAATTACTCCCACCCCATGATGTTCAATTTATCCGAATATACCTCGGCCACCAACACACCTGCTCTCCAGCAGGTTGCCAGCCAGATTTCACCTCTGCCGCTCCCTTACTCAGCACACAAACAGTGCTTTATTCAACCACCCTTGCTCCAGGGTGATGAATCTACTCGCTTCTACATCGGCTACCAACATACATTGCCCTTGGGCCAGGTTGGTAGCCCCAATTTACCTCTGCCAATCCCTCCCTCGGCACACAAACAGTGCTGTATTCAACCAACTCCACCCCAGGGTGCTCAATGTACCCACGTCTACATCGACTACCTCACACATTGCCCTCGGCCAGTTTGGTAGTCGTAATTCACACCAACACCCCACGATGCTCAATCTACCTGCATCTACTGCGGCTACCAGCCTAGCCAGGTTGGTAGCCCCAATTCACCTCTGCCGATCCCTCCCTAGGCACACAAACAGTGCTCTATTCAACCAACCTCACCCCAGGGTGCTCAATGTACCCCCTTCTACATCGACTACCAACACACATTGCCTTCGGCCAGCTTGGTAATCGTAATTCACATCAACCTCTCCCCTACTCATCACATCCAACACCCCAGGATGTTCAATCTGCCTGCATATACTTTGACTACCAGCCTCGCCAGGGTGGTAGCCGCGATTATTGCGAGAGACGCCCGAGGCCCCGCAGATCATCTCGCAAGAGACCACATAGGCAGCCCCGGAAGTCCCGTTGGACGGTGGGGACATCGCCAAGTTTCCTGTGACCCCAAACAATACAACACAACCAGTTGGAAATCAACCCAACTCAACGAATCCAAACATTAGTCAGTGTTAATTTGAACTGAATATATGTAACCCCCATGGTTTTAACTCCATCAGACGTAATTTATAAAAAGTTACCATTATCACCTTAAGTTCAAAGACAACTAAACTCATAATAAAAACAAAATTTCGTATTTAAACAATTTCCATTACAGAAGTACAACCGAATACAATACAACTCGACTCAATTCCATAAAAGTCAACTCAACTCGAATCAACTTAATCTACGTGAAAGAACCCCAACAAAGTATAACTTCCCAATACATAAAAGTCATTGGAAGCCAGTATAATTAGGAAATGGTTTCTGTATTCAGATATGCGCGCATTGCTTCAGTAGTGACGCGTCACATAGGATGCAACGAGTAATAATCAACCGGCGATTCCCGCGGGAATAAATACTCGTCAACTGGTATAGTACCAGCTGATAATAACTCACATATATTACCGTACGTTCTTAAAATACCGGATGTACCAATACACCGAAAGGGTACAAAAAGAGAGATATAAATAGCCGGCAATTTCCCGGGAAATATATAGTCGTGATAGAGGCCTGGTTTGGTACCAGAACAAAGTAATTATCATGGTAGCGTACATTCGGTAAAAGACCGATGTGCAAATTGATTGCAATAAAACGCAAAAGAGCGATATAGAAAACCGGTAGTTTCCCGTGAAACATATAGTCAAAATGGTGGCCTGGTTTGGTCCAGGCCTAAGTATTTATTATGTTCGCGTACATAAAGAAACGAATGGGTTGTCTGCATGGGCAGCAATAAACCGAAAGGCGCAAAGAGGAATATAAATAACCGACATTGTCCCCGAGGACATATATTCATATTGGTGACCTGGTCTGGTCTAAGTAACTGTCATTGTCGCGTACATTCAGAAAATTACCAATTTGGATTGGTGGCAATAAACCGAAAGGGTGCAAGAAGAGATATAAGGAACCGGTAGTTTCCCGAGAAACATATATTCGAAATGGTGATCTGGTTTGGTCCAGATCTAAATAATTATCACGGCCGCATACATTCCAAAAAGTATCGGTAGTTCAGATGGTTTGCATTAATCCGCAATGCCGCAAGGAGAGATATAAAGAGCCGTAAATTTCCCGGGAAATATATATATTTATATAGTTATAGTGGCGGCCTGGTTTGGTACCAGGACTACGTAATTGTCACCGACGCGTACATACCGAAACGGAAGGCTGGTCCTCATTGTCATCAATAAAGCGGGGGCGCAAGGAGGGATATAAAGAATCGGCAATTTCCCGAGAAACATATATTCATATAGAGGTGCAGAAAATACAAATTGTAAAATATAAATTTGAAAAATGTTTACTCATTCACACACATTCATGCATTTAATACTCTACTTGTAAACCTATTGTAGTTTGAATTTATTAAAATATACCGGAATTACTGAATTACAACAGCAAGTAAATTACTGTGTTTAAATTGTATCAAATCTTATTTAATAGTGATGTATACGGAATTTTGAAATGAATTAGTTTTGGTTTCACATGTACATTGAAGAATAATCAAACAATAAATTTTAATCGGAAAATATACATCGAAACATTAACATTGGAAAATCGCAGTTGGGAAAGAGGAAAGTTACTTCAACCGATTTCGATCAAAAACTAATCAAGACTAGTTACGATAAATTATATCCACATGCGAAATTTTGTTCTGAAATATATAGTTAACAAAAGCGTACATTACATAAAAACTGAACATGTGGACATGTACTGAATATTTTATCAAATAACTAGTAATTTACACATTTAAAGTACTCCATAGTCATTTATGATAAATTATCCACCCTTTGGCACCGTCAAACAATTAATATTGCACAGATTCTCTCAGAAAAAGCTAAAACATAATACACTTGGCCTACGGTGTACATGTCGAATGTGTTAACGCTCCCTCTGTCATTCTCTGTGAAATTGACGGAGTGTTAATGAAAACGGCCACTGCTAATGATACATTTGCCAGAGGGTTAATATTGATGTTACAAATTGATTCGTGTAATTTAAACAAATTGTAATGATTAATGTCAGAGCATGAATGAAATAAAAAAAATTAATGTAATCTTCAATGTACATGTGATTAAGCCTGCCCACCACGACAAGGTACTAATTCTTCGGGCAGGGGGAGTGGGATAGAAGTATGACTATCTTTCATTCATCACTCCCACTCCCGCCGATTTAATTGCATCTTAATTAAATCGGGCAGTTTTAGATAATAGCTAGATTTATCTACACGAACATTTAGAAAAATCTATGGCTATTGACGCGGTTTATTGTTTGGGGGTTGGGTTAGTTAAGGGAAAACAGACACAAAAAATAAAATAGAACCTTCTAGCACCACTCGCACGTTAGGCGAGCAGTAACTAGTAAAAATACATACAGTTAAATAAATATATTGGCAGGCAGCTTTATGTGAAAATGCAAATATTGCATTTTATAAATATGCAGTCTTCAACTATTTATTTCAACTAAATAATTGAAGACTAAAAAATATTAACCGATTGTTACATGTACTTATGCATGTTTATATTAGTATACTTGACTAATATTCGGTTGCGCATTGTAATATTGTACGTTATTTGCACGAGTTTGTAGTTGTAGACGAAACTACATTAGCAAATTTTAGCATGTATATATGCTTATGTCAATATAATTGACTTTAATGGCGCATTATAATATTACCGTTTGTGTAGTGTAGTGTGTAGTGTGTAGTAGTGTAGTGTAAAACATATATATATACAATAATAGGCTAAAAATCATTAGCCATTAGCCTACAATTATTGGAATGTACATCCAATAATTTTATATCAATATTTTCGACTGTCCTATTCAATTGCGCATTATAATATTCAATTTAGCGTAGTGTGGTGTGTGTGTGGTGTGTGTGAGAGTAGTGTATTTTAAAGTTTTCAGCTAAACATTATTAGCCAACTATTGGAATGTACATCCAATATGTTTATGTCAAATTATTAAGGACAGTCAAATTCGTTTGCGCATATGATATTGAAGTTATTTTGAACAAGCTACTAAATCACTGAATCAAGTAGTGAATGAAATGAAATTTACATTATAAAAAGTCACAATAATTAATTAATACTATATTAAATATCAACGCGTAAAAATTAAGTGACTAAAGCTATAAAGTAGCAAATGAAATCAAGATTTCTCGACAATAATGTCAAATGATCTATATAATAAACCGAGCGATATCAAAAAGTGATATAATAGATTGGCCAGGGATTTTAATAATCAACTGGCCACAATAACGCGAAACCCTGAACATTAAATTACTGAGTTAAAGTTAAATTACAACCGAAACCGAGTTAATATTAAATTAAACGCGAAACCGAGTTAAATTTAAATTAAATCCGCAATTAAGTTAAAGAAAATGGCCAAAGACAGTCAAAAAAACAGCCTTATATGAACCTACTTGAATAAATTGGCAACAAGTCTAAAGTCAACTGGCCATAAATACCGCAAAACTTGAAAATAACATTGCATACATAAACCAAGTTTATGCAAAACATAAAGCTGCCATACCAATCATCCCAAGAAACACACCAATATCTCAAAATCTCGTTGGAAAATGAGCTATTAATGCACGACTTGAGGGTTATTGCACCCGTGTTCGTGTGTCCAAAGCGACGGATCGAATCCTTTAGAAAGAGGGGAACAATTTTCTTTCTAAGGTGCGCACCCGATTGTTCTTAAAACCCTGTCCAAATAAAATGGCTAAAAATATAACCATTCATTTTAGGAAACAGGTAAGAAAGCGCACCGAAACCCGGACCGCAAAAATTTACTTGTTGTTGCGGGGTGTATTCACGTTAGGATATACAACCCCGATTGATGTGTTGCGGGGTGTATTCACGTTAGGATATACAACCCCGATAGATGTCCTGCGTGTTGTCCTACGTGGTCCTCCTTTCTTCGTCCATTCGTCCTCCATTCCATCTCCAAATGGCATCTCCATACCGAATTTAACAGAAGAACCCTAAACAATATATACTCGCGAACTAAATTACAAACGAAACACGAACCTGAAATGTTTTATACTTGATTACTTGGAGGGCATAATTTCGGTTTAAAGAACGCGCACTTGGGGGATTTCAAAATACAAGAAAAACATATATGTGTGTGTGTGTGTGTGTGTATGTGTAGTTGATGTAAAAGTGTAATGTGCCGCCCTGAAAAATGTGATTCTACTTTGAAATTTAAAAAATAATAAGTTCATTTGATTTTTCTTTAAATTGAACTTAATTAAAATTGATTTGATATGAAATTTAATAAAAGTAAGTTCATTTGTTTTCTGTAATAGAACTTAATTTGATTAGAAACAATAAGTTCATTTGAGTTCATAGTTGTTTTTTTAATTGAACTTAATTAAAATTCATTGTATTTGAAATTTAATAAAAGCACGTTCATTTGTTTTTCTTAAACTGAAATTAATATTGATTTGATGTAAAACTAAGAAACAGTATGTTCATTTGAGTTAATTATTGTCTTTTTTTAATTGAACTTCATTAAAATTAATTTGATTTGAAATTTAAAAAAGTAAGTTCTTTTATTTTCTTAAATTAAACTTAATATTGATTTGTAACTAAGAAACAGTAAGTTCTTTTGAGTTAATTGTATTTTTTTAATTGAACTTAATTAAAATTGATTTCATTTGAAATGTAATAAATGCAAGTTTATTTGTTTCTCTTAAACTGAACTTAATATTGATTTTATGTGAAACTAAGAAACAGTATGTTCATTTGAGTTGATTTTTGTCTATTTTTAATTGAACTAAATCTAAATCTAAATTAATTTGATTTGAATTTAAAAAAGTAAGTTAATTTATTTTCTTAAATTGAATTAATATTGAAATTTAATAAAGTAATAATATAAAAATAAAATATATAATAATAAATTGGTGTGATTGAAATTATTTAAAATATGATCATCGTTTAAGTTGTAATTAAAATTGCTTTAAATAATTTGAAAAATATTTTATACGTACTTAGTAAGATATACGAGTTAAATTATGTTTTTAAATTGAAATAATTGATTTTGAAATGACTTTAAAATTAACTATTGAAGTAATGCTCATTTGATTTCGATGATTTTTTTGATTTAAAGTTAAGCTATAAGATTATTGACAATAAAATTAATTAAATAAAATTGAGCAATACAACAAAATTTTATAAAAATAATGAGCAATGAAAACAAATTAATCAACCAAGCAATATTCAGTGAAATTTTGAAAAAAAATGCATGATTGTCGTATATGAAAATAAAAAGGTAAATAATAATATTAAATACCCACACTTACACGAAACGGTCAAAACGATGTTAGGAAAGAATTACTACTGTCAAACAATGCGCAATTGAAGGTAAGGAAAGAGGAAATACGGGCTGACATTACGCTGACACGATGTAAAAAGCGCCAGCGATGGGTTTTGAAGGAGTGCGGGTATTGTTAGTATTCCGAAAACACATTAAACATGTAAACGCGAAAAATAACGAACTATTTGAATATCGCTCTCCAAAATCAGGACAATTCACAATTTGTGATCGTTCAATGACGCAATGTTGGTTTATTAGTGATTTTTAACACTAGTAAACATAAATTCCATCATTTCACGATCTCACATCGTGAATTATTCGTATTTTGCGAAGCGACTTTGATAGTTAAACGAATACGTTCCGTTCGAGTGGCGTTAGGAATCGCATCCCAATACAGACGCGAATGAGTAAAGAGCTGCGTGAAATCAGTAACGGCGTGGCGAGAGATAATATAGATTCGGATTGAAATGTAGGTGTGGCGTGAAATGCAAATATGAGGTAAGTACACGGGCTTAATGGCGACCGATTAGAGAGTCAAGACTTTTCACTTCGAAGCGTTCGAAGCAATGGTAACTGGCTAAGCGGTGTAGCGAGATAATATAGATTCGGTGTGGGACCAATGTATGTTCGGCATACGACCCATATAGGTTCGGTATAAGACCAAAATAGGTTTAGTGTAATATTACCGTAGGTTTGACGTGACGTCAAAATATGTTCAGCGTGAGAACAATATAGTGTTGAATATGAGGTAAGTACACGAGATAATTAGTGACCGATCCGATAGTCAAAACTTTTCACTTGGAACCGTTCCGAGTAATAGTAAATGACTAACGGCGTAACGAGATAAATGTAGATATCGCGTGAGACCAATATAGGTTTGTATTAGGACCAACATAGGTTCGTAGTAGGACCAATATAAGTTCCGCGTGGGAATAATTAGATTCGGCGTGAGATACGTAAATGTAAATATGAGACAAATACACGACTTAATTAGTAACCGACCCAATAGTCAGACTTTTCACTTGGGAGACGATCCAAACAATAGTATCTGACTACCGGCGTGACGGTTCATATAGATTCTGCGAAAGACCAATATAGGTTCGGCGTAGGACTATATAGGTTTGGTGTGAGAACCATATAGGTTCGACGCGCGATGCGTAAATACAAATATGAGATAAGTACACGAGACAATAACCGATCCGTTGTCAAGACTTTTCACTTAGAACCGTTCTAAGCAATAGCAGTTGACAACGGTATACGAGAGATACATAGATTCCGCGAGAGACCAATATAGGTCGGTGTGAGAATAATATAGATTCGGCGTAAGATACGTAAATGTAACTGTAAATGTGAAACACGCTATAATTATTGACCGATTCTTAATCAGACTTATCACTTGCAGACGTTGCAAACAATAGTAACTGTGGCGTGGCGAGCGATAAATATATATTCGGCATGAAACCAATATAGGCATTATAGGTTCGGTGCGTTGAAAACGTAGAGTTATTAGTATTTTTTAAGAGTTAAATGTATCAGAGAGCGGACAACAGATATTAAAAATAATCAAGGGAAATATAATGAGGATTTGCACGAAAAATAGATTGTTTTTCATTGCAATTGCAATATTTTATGCCAATTTCGTATGAATGTAAACACACAATTAAAAACGCTGCAATCATATCATGCTAAGAAGAGAGATTACAAAACTCATCGGAAATCCAAAGCCAATTACTCAGAACACACAAACAGTGCTTCAGTGTATCCAACCACCACCACCCCATGATGCTCAATCTACCCGCATCTTCATCGACTACCATTACATAATGCCAAAGACAACAGACAATACCCAATGCCCTCGGGCCAGGTTGGTAGCCGACATTCACTTCTGCCACCACTTTTACTTCAACAAACATCGGACATTTTCCACAGAGGGTCTTAAAATGATAGGAGGACCTAACTCCCAACGATTACAATACTTGAAAAAGTAAAATTACTAAACGTAATTACACCATTAAAATCGCTGACATCATGTCATGCTAAGAAGAAAGAAAACAAAACTCATCAGAAAATCAAATACTCAGAACACAAAGAGCTTTAGTGTATCCAACTACCCCCCAGCCCATGATGTCCAGTATATCAGAATTTACCTCGGCCACCAATACCTGATCCCAAGCCAGGTTATTAGCCGGATTTTACCTCTGCCTCTCCCCTATGCAGCACACAACCAGTGCTCTATTCAACCACCCTCACCCCAGGGTGCCCACTATACCCGTTGTTACATCGACTACCAACACACATTGCCCTTGGGCCATGTTGGTAGCCCCAATTCACCATGCTCAGCACACAGTGCTTTATTCAACCACCCACCCCTACCTCAGGGTGCTTAATCCACTTGCCTATAGATCGACTACCTACACACATTGCCTTCGGCCAGTTTGGTAGCCTCAATTCACCTCTGCCACTCCCTTCCTCAGCACACAGTGCTTTATTCAACCACCCCTACCTCAGAGTGCTTAACCCACTTGCTTCTAGATCGACTACCTACACACATTGCCTTCGGCCAGTTTGGTAGCATCTACTTCGGCTATCAGCCAAACCAGGCTGGTAGCCGGGTTTATTCCGGCAGACGCCCGAGGCCCCGCGGATCATCTCGCAAGAGACCACATTGGCGGCCCCGGAAGTCCCGTTGGCGGCGGTGGGGACATCGCCAAGTCTCCTGTCACTCCAAACAATACAACACAACCGGATGGAAATCAACCCAACTCAACGAATGCAAACATTAGTAAGTCTTCATTTGAACTGAACATAAGTAACCTCCACGTCTTTAACTCAATCAGACGTAATATCAAAAACCTTATGTTGAAAGAAACCAAATTCATAATAAAAACAAAATTTCTATTACAGAAGTACGATCTAATCCAATACAACCCGACTCAACTCCAAGGAAGTCAACCCAGCTTGAATCAACTCAATCCACGTGGAAGTGCCCCAACAAAGTATAACTTTCCAATACATAAAAGTCATTAGAAGCCAGTATAATTAGGAAATGGTTTCAGTATTTACATATGCACGCATTGCTTCAATAGTGCGGCGTCACATAGGGCGCAACGAGCAATAATCAACCGACTATTTTCGCGGAAATAGATTCTCGTCAACTGGTATAGTACCAGCTGATAATAACTCATATATACCGTACGTTCTTAAAAGACCGAATGTGCCAATACACCGAGGGGCACAAAAAGAGAGATATAAATAGCCGGCAATTTCTTGGGAAACATATAGTCGCGATGGAGGACTGGTTTGGTACCAGATCAA
Organism: Lordithon lunulatus; assembly: GCA_963942505.1. NCBI lineage: Eukaryota > Metazoa > Arthropoda > Insecta > Coleoptera > Staphylinidae > Lordithon > Lordithon lunulatus. The sequence continues at coordinate 2,098,942 of OZ012673.1, read as the reverse complement.
AGTAATTGTCATGGTCGCGTACCTTCAATAAAGGACTGGATGTCCTAAATTGATATCAATAAACCGAAACGGAGCAGGAAGGATATAAATCACCGGTAGTTTCCCCGGAAACATATATTTGCATTGGCTTAATCCAGGCCTAAGTAATTGTTATAATCGCGTACATTAAGAACCGGTTGTCTACAAGGGTAGCAATAAACCGAAGGGGCGCAAAAAGGAATATAAAGAACCGACAATGTCCCCGAGGACATATATTCACATTGGCGACCTGTTCAGGTCTAAGTAATTATCACGGTCGCGTACATTCGTAAAATTACCAATTTGGATTGGTAGCAATAAACCGAAAGGGTGCAAGGAAAGATACAAAGAAACGACAGTTTCCCGGGAAACATATAGTCGCATTGTTGGTCAGGTTTGGTCCAGACCTAAGTAATTGTCATTGTCGCGTGCATTCGGAAAAGGACGGGTTTTCCAGAAGGGTAGCAACCGAAAGGGCGCAAAGAATAATATAAAAAACCGACAATGTCCCACAGGGACAAATATTCATATTGGTGACCTAGTCTGGCACCAGATCCAAATGATTTAAATGATCGCGTACATTGACGTACAAGGACTAGACGCCCATACATTCATAACAATAAACCGAAGCAGCGATATAAAGAACCGATAATTTTCAGGAGAACATTTGGTCACACTTCTAACCTGGTATGTATGGTATACCAGATCAAAGTAACTGACTGGAGTGTGTTTACTGACACCTCGTTTCAAACAACTGGTGTGTGTTTACTGACACCTCGTTTCAAACACATTCGTTAATTGCCAAAGTCCCTCTTTAAAATGCGGACAATTCATGACGTGAATTCGTAAAATGAAAGAATTTCGGTTTAATAGAATTAAAAAACACTAATAAACTCAAATTCCATAATTGAACCAACTCAAATCGTGATTGTCCGTATTTTACGGATTGACTTTGACGGTTGAACAAATATGTTCGGAGCGAGTTCGGATTCACATCCATGGTGGCGAACACGGTGGGCACAACGAGCAATTACATGAATCCGTCATGTCCGTGGCGAGTAATGACTCACACTAATAAATAAAAATTAAATATTTATTTATTAGCCTGAGACTTATTCGGTAAATCTGGTACACCGAAATAAGGAATGAATGTCGTGAAAGGTCGCAGCATCGTTTGACAGTAATAAAAAGGAAAATCGGAAGGTAGAAAGACCGTATATCGTTAAGCCACTCACCCTCTACCTAGTCCGTGATAATTTTCTCTGATCCATCACCAGATCACCCATCATTACATCTTATCCATCACCAAATAGGGCACGGCAATCTTCACTATACTACAACAAAATACTACAATAAGAAACATGCCCAAAATTCAAAATACAAATTGCAACATTAAAACTACTACACATTGTTTATAGTGAATACAAATGTCGATACTATCTATTCACGCAGTGGAAATAACACTAAAATATTTCAGACTAATATAAAAACACCTTTTAGATCAATATAAAAATGTACAAAAATATAGTACTAGTCACATTAATATTATATTTATTACTCAATAATACTAATTGAGAAATATTCAAATTACATTTTGTTTCGTTTAATAATAAGACTTCTAATAGAAAAATTTCATGTCATATCATTAGCCAATGAATTCCCGTTATTGCTTGTAAATGTGATACTCTGTTACTTAAAGAAAGTAAAAATTTGATAACACATATTTTTCAAATCCCCTTCTCTTAAGTTCCGGATTGAATATTTTTAATGTACAAAATACACAACGTGGGATAATATTGATAACAAAATTAAGACCACATTTAACTGTCACTCATCATTACTCTTCAAAACCTATTGATAAATATCAATCTGATAAGTTGTTGCAGTTAATATAAACTTCAAAAGTCACCACAACCAAACAGTGCAATATCAAGTGCTAAATTCACTAAAAATACTAGCTAATTTCAAAATACTTAAAATGTCACTTATTAATTAATGTTATTAAATAACAGTAGAATGAAATTCTACCTATCAACTATATTAAAATCTACTGCTTGTAATACACTCAGTATCTAAGCATATTTACAGCAACAAAAGTCTGCAATTCAGTTATTTATTACTCAAATGGATCAGAAAACACATTATTTAGCATTTACAGCACTAAAGCAAAGAAAATTAGGATTATAATATACAACTAATTATATTAATTACTACTTTTAAAGGTCGCTAAATATATTTACTACAAAACATTAATTCAAAATGATTTCATAATTGGGTTATGGCATATATAATATAATTCAAGTTAACAGGATTATAATTTACTACTACTAATTATATAAATTATTACTTTAGAGGCTTGTGAATATATTCACAAAAATAAATGCAATTTATAATCGTTTCATACAGGTGTTGGGCATACATACATAATATAATCAAAGTTAATGTGAATTATCGGGTTGCATTATATTAGGCTATAGTCTTGGGAGTCGTAGTGGAAAACACCTTTCTTTTATGAAGGTACATGGAAATATTTTAAATTCAAACGTTTTGAAATTATGGTGCTATAAGGGTGTTGTCTGCAGCTAACCAACCACAAATTTGTTGAATTTTTGATTCATCAGATGTATATTTTACCAATAGGTAGGAAATATCTATTTAAAACTATTTTTTAAATAATTTATTTTACTACTTTAATTAGTTTTAGGATGTAAATTTGTTATTACTATCTGAATACAATAGTGCTGTATTGGGGCAAATATAGTTATCATTAAAAGATCCTGCTTAATTTGATTTTTTTTTTTAAGTTTCATGATTAATATTGTTGAAAACGGCTATTTTTTGATATATTAACAATTAAATTATACATATTTTATATGAAAACTATTTATTAATGTAAAATGTAAATGGGTTTCAATAAAAGTATTGTGATAGCAAACAAATGTTGCTTAATTTTGACTTTCTTTTGGATTTCATTACTAATTTATTTGAAATATGCCAATTTTTATTATATCAACAGATAAAACATACATAATTTATATGAAAACTATTTTGTACTGTAAAATGTTTATGTGTTTCAATAAAAGTATAAGGAAATTATTGTTATTGTGAATTTTTTACTTGATTTTGATTGTCATGACTAATATAGTTGAAATAGACTATTTGTTGGTATTTTAAGAAATAAAATATACAAAATTGGAATGAAAACTACTTTTTTAATGAAGAATGTAGATGTATTCAAAAAAAGTATAAGAAAATTATTATTACGTAAAACAATTCTGATAAATGTCTTTTTGTTTTGTGACCATTCTAGTTGAAACAACCATTTTTTGATATGTTAACAAATAAAACATACACAATTTATAATGAAAACTATTTTTTTAATGTAAAATGTTGATGTGTTTCAATAAAAGTATAAGGAAAGCATTGTTATCACACAAAAAACTGTTAAGTTTTGACTGTTCTTTAAGTCATAACACTAATCTAGTTAAAATATACTATTTTTTGGTATGTATACAAATAAAACATAAAACAGTTTATATGAAAACTATTATTTAATATAAAATATAAATGTGTTTCAATAAAACTTACTAAAGTGTATGGTTGTAATTTCATTAATTTAAAAAATAAAGCACAAGGATAAGATTTGTGGTAAAAATTAGATAGGATATAAGTGTTACTCACTATTAACTCTCAATCAAATCCTCAGATTCAATCCAGACCAATAGTATACAGCAGTCGATCAGGGATTAACATGTCACCACAACCAAACAAGACATCTTGGTTATACTGCAACAGAAAAAGTAATATAAAAACCATGTTCATAATTAAATATAACATATGCAATATATATTAATTATTTCTTGTAAGTGCACAAGTTTCTAATAAAATACAAATATTATGCTTGTCAGACATCATTGTAAGAAAATCTGTTACATATCATTTAAAGCAAATTTGATGACTTATTTAGTTTATTTGGTTATTCGTTACTATACAAAGAAAAAACAAAGAAGTTTCCTTTTCATGTGTATATAATTCAATACCATGTAGTAATGGTAGTGATAAAACAATTTTCTAAAATCATGTATGTAAAATTATTTAAATAAATGTACAGAAAACTGGATGGATAATGAATATAAATGATGTAGAAATTGTTGAAAAGGTGAGGATTAGTAAACAAGAAAATTGAGAGAAGAAAAAAATAGTATCAAGATCCAAAAAACATCCATAGAATAAAGATATTTGTCATATCAACAAACAAATTTAGGTGCCCCAAACTACTAATTGTTGTCCTTAATATGCAAAGACATTTGGGGCACTTTAATTAAATTGTTTAGGCTACAAATTACAATAAAACAGTTTATACAATCTACACCCACTGTTATCATAATCATCAAACATTTCATGATATAAACTCATCCATAATTTGTTAAAAAAAAAATGCCATGAGGGAATGAAATGGCTAATATAATTTGCTTAACTGAAAATAGAGTTCTGTTTCCACCAAGCATATTAAAAAATTCATAAAGAAATACAACTTACATGCCATAACCAGTGACTAAATCCACAAATGCAATCCAGACCAACAGTACACAATGGTCGATCAGCAATTAAGATTCAATCCTTACAAACAGGACACTCTGTGTTAATTAGATTGATGCCAGTGTAGTAGTAGCAGGCGATCAAGGCTTGACATGTCATTACATGTAGCAGCACAATATCCAGTGGGCTACAACAAAATTCTAACATAAGAAACATGTCCAAAATAAAGGAATCACATGCAACAATATGTAAGCTCATATATTTTATAGGTTGCACAATAAATACATAATGTTATGACATAGGCACCCTGATCAAGTGAAATGGCTCTTATAAATCAACAGTGCTAATCATAGAAATATAAAATTTAAAAAATTTAAACAAAAAAATATAATAAAATAAGTTGTGTGTGCAGCTATAATTGTTATAAGTATCTTAGATTTAAGGTATTAGTTCCATTCATGTTCCATCATGTTATTGAAGTCACAGCTGATTTATTTTTAAACAATAAATTTGTAATTTGTAGATACTAACACTGTCATATTTCCTAACTTCACAGGGGAGTAGTTTTATTTGTAATAAATTTTATTTGTTTTCTTTTTATTGATTTTTTGTAACAATATGCTATCAGTTTATACCTTTTATATTGTATTTAGTGCTATTTATTCATTCATTACTGAAACAAATAAGTGTAAGTACCTTAAAGTTGTTCGCTTTAACTTTCAACAATTTATTTCTGTACCTTAGTGGTATAGAACACAAAGTCCACTTATTGAACATTTTTACCCACATATAAATTTATATTTATTAAATATATTGTGGGTAAATGTGTGGAATAAAAGTGGACTTGATGGTCTTTACCTTCCAGATTCAGAAATAAACTGTTTAAAGTAAAAGCGAGTTAATTTAGGGCACTTAAATTTATTTGTTTCAGTAATGAATGCTATAAATTTAATGCATTTGGAGTTAAATACATTAAATTGATAGCATTAGATATAACCATGACATTGTTTGGTAAGAAACTCCTTTATATGATTTAAATTATTGGCAGGCCATTATTAAGTCTTGTTAAAAAAAACTAAATAAATTACTCGATTCTAAGATTTTTCACAACTGTGGGACAGATGGAGGAATGATAGCTGAAATGTCAACTGGGGGATGCACAATTTTCACACAAGTGGACTAAGTGCAGGTTGCAGATGAGTCCCCAACAAACTTTTTGTTATTTTAAATCAATCAATCGCTTGATTTTTCTGTGGATTTTGTTGAAAACTAGTTGTGATTACAATTATTTAGTTTTGTTTTATGTTGAAAAAGTAATTAAAATTAATTGTAATATTCAAGACACTTTGGGGCAATTGAATTGAATGGTTTAGGCAAGAAATTACAATAAAAGTTGATTGTAGTGACACAAACATGTTGTTAGCATCATCGTTAAATAATAATAAAATTACTTTAGATATATTCATAGTCATATTTAACCACTACAAAGTTTGAAATATGCATCTGAACTATTTGTATGGTTTTTATGTAGTTAAACTCAAAAATTAATAAATCAGTCTTGTAGTGACTACCATTTTTTTTAGTGGCTATGATTTATATTTAAAAAGTAATTACAATTCAATTTAATATTCAAGACTCATTAGGGCACTTTAGTTTTAATTATTTAGGCTACAAAACACAATAAAACTGTTACAAGCTACACACACACATGTTACTATTATCAACAAACATTTTATTATATAAATTCACTCCGAAACTCTTAAAAAAAGTCATGAGGGTTAATTGGGGAACGAAATGGCTAATATAATTTTCTTCAATGAAGAATAGAGTATTACTAGTTAGCATTTATCAACATAAAATCACTTAAGTTTGAGTGTTTTCCCCATAAAAATGATTAAATTCATAGCAATATAAACATCCCATTACATTCTCGGCTTTTGTTTCTACAAAAAATAACCCCCAATAAACAATTTTGTTTAAACAATTAATGTTAACCGAAAATAAAATCTAACTACCACTAAACCTGCCATACATTAATTGATTAATACAACTTACATCAGTTTATAACTACTCGTTATGTGTTGATACACCCCCAAACCGCACAAACACAAAAAAATACAGAGCAAAATTATCTAGGTCAATTGCAACTGCCGTAACGTTTTTTCTCAACAAAAAAAAACCGTTATGTCAATTGCAACGTGAAGTTGTCAACAAGAAAAACCGTTGGTGGTGGCGTCCTTTTAGCAATGACCTTGACGACGCGGAAAACGGTTTTATGATGAAAAGTAGGAAATCAGCCTCGAATTTTAGCAAGCGGCACGAATAGGGTGATGTTTTGTAAAATCAAAAATCCAGATAATTAAGGGTTGCTACGAATTTCACCATTTTTATACGAGAAACAATGAAACAGTTGATAAAACCAAGTGCTTTGCATTGTTTTCCTCATAAAAATGATTAAATTCGTAGCTATGTAAACACCCCAATACAGTCTGGGCTTTGGTTTAAACAGAAAATTACCCCTAAACACTAATTATGTGCAAACAATTAATTTTAACCGAAAATAAAATTTATTTCCACTAAACACACGACAAATTAATTAATAAATGAGACTTACATGATTTTACAACTGTTGATTACATATTGTGGCCACCCCAAGCCGCACAAACTCAAAAAAATACCGAGCAAAATTATTTCGGTCATCACTGGTCGACTGTCATATTAACAATGCCGTAACGGTTTTGCACCCTCCCCGTCGTAGTGCAAAACAACGACGCTGATGGCGGCGCGCGTTCAAGATGTCGTCGAAAATTTCCGAAAATATTCGCCCGAAATTTGGAATTTTCACCCGGTAAACCGAACGATATGAAGCCGCGGAAAATGTTTTTACGGTGGAAAATAGGATGATACACATGAATTTTAGCATGCCCAGCGTGTACAATGCCATCTTAAATTATTTTGAATTTTATTTAGTACATGGACACGATTTTTATCAGCCATTATTACTTTCCTGTCTATAACCGACACAAGAATGCTGGCGGAAAATCGAAACGCAGGGCTTAGAGCCGTGAGTCCTTTTTGTTAGTAGCAATGTATTGTATTCGTTATGTAACGCGAGGGCCCTCATGACACCAGCCACCACCGATTATACGAGACCGGTTGTAAAACAATCGCAATGAACCGAGATGGGAACGCACCATAATAAAGTTAAACTACTTACATAACATGAAGGATGATTCTGTTACATTTGATGGGCACTGATTGAAATACAGAAGGAGCGTCACCTCAGCACACCGGGAACAACAACTTGATGGCGTCACCCTGCCGAAAGAAAGAACGCTTAGGGACTGCGCTAGTCAAAATAGCAACTGTCAATATCCCCAAAAACTTAATTACCACTAAGCACGCCAGGAATTAATTAATAAATGCAACTTACATCATTTTAGAACTATTCGTAACGGCACAAACTCAAAAAAATACCGAGCAAAATAATTTCGGTTATTACTGGTCGACAGTCAGATTAAAAATGCCGTAACGGTTTTGCACCCTGCGCGTCGGTTTGCAAAACAACAACGTCGATGGTGGCGCGCGTACAAGATGTCGGCGAAAATTTCCGAAAATTATTCGCCCAAATTTTGGAGTTTTTCCCGAGTAAACCGACCGATATGAAGCCGCGGAAACTGTTTTTACGGTGGAAAATATGATGATACACATGAATTTTAGCATGCCCCGCGTGTACAATGCAATCTTAAATTATTTTGGATTTTATTTAGTAGATGGACACGATTTTTGGAGGCCGGGTTTGCATTAGCACTTGCGCGTATCAGACCGACACAAGAACGCTGGCGGAAAATCGGAATGCAGGGCTTAGAGCCATGAGTACTTTTTGTTAGTAACAATGTATTGTATTCGTTAGGTAACGCGGGGGCCCTCATGACACCAGCCACCGCCGATTATACGAGACTGGTTGTAAAACAATCGCAATGAATCAAGATGGGAACGCACCAAAATAATGTTAAACTACTTACGTAACATGAAATGTGTTTCTGCTACATTTGATGGGCACTAATTGAAATACAGGGGGAGCGTCACTTCAGCATCTTCGCACACCGGGAACAACAACTTGATGGCGTCACCCTGCCGAAAGAAAGAACGATTAGGGACTGCGCTAGTCATAGTAGCAACTGTCAATATACCCAAAAACTATAAAATCTCAACAAAATCGTAAAAAATGTGTGCGATATGAATAATAAAATACCACAAATAATTAATATCAGCTTTATAATATATAATTATTGTGTTTTAATAACGAAATGATGAAACACTGTAGTTGCAGTAGTTGATTTGACTCCGTGTTTCCGCTTTACCATTGAGTAAGAAACAGACAAGATATAGAGGTAAAAAAAATATTAGATAGGTGATCTTGTTATTGTACTTGACTTGACTACGACACTTGCTGTTACAGTCCAACGATGCCAAAAGAAATGGCAATAAATAAAACAGCTGGACCTACTGATTTTATACAAATCTTTAGATAAAAACTGTTTTAATTTTGTGCATTTCTAACCTCAACCTCTTTCACGCCACTGCAGGCCTATTAGTCACCTTTTCTGTCCATAATATCCCTGATAATACTAGCAACTACAAGTGGACCTACAGTTTAACGTGGATTCCCAACAATAAGAGTCTGTTTAGATGAGGATTTCATCTACTACTGACCAGAGTTAGTCGTGAAACACCACGCTGTTCAGGTGGATTGAGGTTTTACACTTACAAACCCGCCTGCCCAGCGTAGGGTTTAACGCCTATAGTAGTATAATATGTAATATTATTTACTTACAAGATGTATTTATCAGGGGAAACAAAATAAAACATAATCTGGTTGTTGTGTCAAAAGAAATAGCCACTAATTTCAGATGTTATTACTGTTTTTCACATAAATATGTATGACTAGCACTATTTTGTATAACAACACACGAATAACCCCCGAAAAGCACATGCAAATCACTCAGGGATGTTATTGTTAAGCATACCGGTTGCACATATATTACGCCGTTTAGCACGAGGTGAAAATCACCAAACAAACGCGAAGGTAGAGCCTGATTGGGTTTGCACGTATTTCATGTGGTTGGGGATGATGTCAACATTGTTATTGTAATCAGCAGGGTTATTAAACAATAGCATTATGCACCCTCATGATTGTAACGCGACCGTATTATGTTAATACATATACTGCTTACCATTAATAAACATCGTGTGTGTGTTGTTGATAAATCACAAAGATCACATTGAAGGTAGCACATGTCAAGACACCATTCTCGCGATTCTATGGCAAGGAGCTTTGCAACATGAAAACAATGGCCAGCGCTGCCGGCGGCGGACGACGCAACATGTGGTAGCCACTGGATTGGCGCACGTGACCACGTGACAAAGCGCGGCAACTATAAGAAATTCAAAATTGAATTTTGCATGTACACTGTTTTTCCGCAAATTTCTAGTTTTAATTAATTTAATTGATTCACTATCATACAACAGATATTTCAGCTAGTATATACAAGGATATTTTAAATGTTATATGTTGTTTGGTTTAAATTACACGTGTTGTATATATTTAATTTGATAATCATACATGTAGGTCCATCTACCGATCGATTTGAAAACATACACATACAGATCTTGTCTATGATACAGAGTACTTTACTAATCACTTGAATCATTGCCAACTGCATCAATTACAGCTTCGCTCTAATCATAGACAAGGATTTATATATAATATATATAATATAATATCTCATATGAGAGCGAAGCAGTCATTGATGCAGTTGGCAATGCTTGAATGGATCTCATTTTCTGTGAAAATTCATTAAATTACTTTGAAGGACTGGAATTGCACTGAAAATTAATCTTTACTATTAAAATAAGCTTTTTCAGAGTAATTCAAGTCCTTCAAAGTAATATAAAGCATACTAATTCAAAATAATTCAAGTAATTTAAAGTATTAAATTACTTTGAATGACTTGAATTATTTTTGAATTAGTTTAAGTATGCTTTATATTACTTTGAAAAGTCTTTGAATTACTTTGAAGGACTTGAATTACTCTGAAAAAGCTTTGTATCACTTGAATCACTCTCAAATAGCTTTGAATTACTTTCAAGGACTTGAATTACTCTGAAAAAGCTTTGAATCACTTGAATCATTCTCAAATAGCTTAGAATTACTTTCAAGGTCTTGCATTATTCTGAAAATGCTTTGAATCACTTGGAAATACTTGAATTACTATCAAAATGCTTTAAATCTCTTGGAAGAACTTGAATTACTCTGAAAATGGTTTAAATTACTTTAAAAATGGTTTGCAGAACTTAATTTACTACGAAAAAGCTTTGTATCACTTGAATCACTCTCAAATAGCTTTGAATTACTTCCAAGGACTTGAATAATTCTGAAAATGCTTTGAATCACTAGGAAATACTTGAATTACTATCAAAATACTTTAAATCTCTTGAAAGAACTTGAATTACTCTGAGAATAGTTTAAATGACCTTAAAAATGATTTGCAGAATTTGATTTACTATGAAAAAGCTTTGTATCACTTGAATAGCTTTGAATTACTTTCAAGGACTTGAATTGCTAATGAAAGTGCTTTAATTCACTTGGAGGGACTTGGATTATTCTGAAAAATGCTTTAAATTACTTTTAATACGCTTAGCAAGGACTTACAATTATATGAAAAAGCTCGATCTCGAAAATTCGATCTCTCGTTACAACCGAAGATCTCTGCTCCAGGTACACTAGAGGAGCTCCTGGATTAGGTTTTTTATCGGAGTTTTCTCTCCGGCCTTTTTGGTCCGCGGGAAGTATTTTATTTCCTTCCTACCCTTCAGCAATTGCTGACGAGCATTCCCCTATCCGCCACCCGGGGACGCGCTCTCTAGGGTTAAGGCTCCCCCGAGAGTTGAGTTATGATTATTTCTAGTATTAACAGACTACATATTGAATTTAAAAAATATACCGGTTGTCTAAAAGTAGAGCTTCAAAATAACAACAAAAATCATATCATATGTTAAAATTGAGAAAATCGGAATTTTCAAATGAATTGAGAGTTTGCTAGGACTCAAAAGATCGACACCTATGTCATGTAGAAATTTTACTTTGTAAGTTTTCTTCATTTTATCAGATATCTGACTTTTGGATTCAGTCCTTTCTTCAAACTACCAATTAAATTATAGTTGGCTGGGCATTGTTTTGTTTCAAATAATTTTAATTGAATCTAAAGTGTGCTCTGCATTGTTTTGTTTTAAAGGATAAAACAAAAACGCATAGGTTGTAGCATGTCAAAGTGACTTTTAGTATTCAGTTTGTTCTCAAGTATCAGGACTACAGTTCCGTTATGGCAAGAATTGTGAAATTTTATTATCTTCAAGGTAAAACTACACAATGGAATGGCACACAATATATTTAAGTTAATAAAAACACTTTGTTCTTGGCTCTGAAACTTAGTTTGTAAGAATTATGAGAACATTAAAATTGAAACTCAAAAGGGATTAGAAATACCAATGAGATATATATATATATATATATATATATATATATATAAATATATATATATATATATATATATATATATATATATATATATCTCACTAGTATTTCTATAGTACCACAACCCAAAAACCTGTGTTTCTGGAAAAACCGAAGTAGGGGAGGAAGGTTTGGGGCAATAAGTGTGCTCTAGCAGGCAAGCTTTGAAGCTAGGTTAACACACTTTTGATTATTATAAAAATAATTTCTCTATTATTACACAGACACAACTCAAAAACACATGATTTTGAGTTGTGTTACCTTAGAAATACTAATAAAATATGTATACATTTTGCAGAATTCTAATATATAATAAAAGGAATGTATGTCTCTTTATTCACATATAGTTTATCTATGGTTTATTTCCATTCAATTTTTATTTATTAACTGAAAAATATAATTTATTTCTTATTTCGAGATTCAATCTTATAACTCTTGCTTTTCACTCTTCTTAGCATATTTTCCCTCATACACTTTGCTCTCAATTGTAACACTTTCACACCTCTGCTGGTCAATCAAAAACTCTTTTGCAGTCCAGGCCTGAGCGCCATCCTTAAACATGAAAATGGCGCGATTGTCATCCACCAAATACCTAAAATTAATAATAAAATGAAACTGAAAACAGATAACTGTATAAAAAATACAATAGCTGTATTGTATAAAACAAAGTTGTTCTCCGACACAATATTGTAGAAACATTAAAAATTTACTTTTTGAACCTGTGATATTTTTGTTGCAATTTGTGGTGCTATATAAGTTAAGTAAGATCATAAATACTCAATAGGTATAAAACAATTAAAAGAACCTTTCTGCTTGTATATGATTATTCCATAGTCCTGTCTGCCAGACTTTAGTAAGCTCCTCGGTTTCATCCCGAGTGGGATTACCAGCCACATTAACAAATGTCATCAAAGTACGACCCTTTTTAGTCATTTGTAAGATCCCTTCAGGATCATTTGCATCAAGTTTAGACATATCTATCTTAGGGGGCTGTCGTAAGTGCTCAGGTAGTTCATCCTCCTCCAAAGGATCATCATCCTCCTAAAATGATATGATTTAAAATATGTTTGATTTAGGAATTATAATTTTTGAAACCTCCCACTGCTCCAACAATCGCTCCATATCAGCATCTGAGTAATCCCTGATATCTTTCTTAGCCCACTCTGGTTTTTCGCCCTCCTTTTTCTTAGTGTGGCCACATATCATAAATATGCTCAGTGTTAGGTAGAATATGATCAATTTGTTCATTTTAATTTAGAAAATTGTAGCGTTTTCAAAGCAAACTATTATAACCTAAAATTAGGTTTCTAAAAAATTAATGTTTATATTGTTCGCAATATTTTTTAATTAGGGGATATTTATAAATTGAATTATTAAGGATCGGTTGTATAAAGAAAATAACTCTCCAGTTAATTCCAACACGTTGCTTTTAATAACTTTGACATATAATAATACAACGTTGCCATATATAAGGCATATGAAGCTATACAATGGAAGGTTTATAACAATGTAAGCAACATCTAACAATATAATTACGGATTATAGTTACATCTAGCCTCGGTTTTATAAAGGTGATTTAACTATAGTCCATGATTACATTTTTAGGTGTTGCATAAATTGTTGTTAACTTTCAATTTCATAGATTCATGTATATTTATTTATAAATGTCAACGTCGCATAATGTATCATAATAGGATTTTAGAGTGAATAAATCACACAAATGCATATAAGAGCTATGCCCATATTCACCAACATCCCATAAACTTTATAGCTCCCATAAGCTATTGAATGGATAAATTGATAACGTCATTGTGACAGAATATGCCAAAACAAATGTCAAACAACTTGATTAGTGCTTGCAATTGGAGCTTTGATGACACCTTTTGTTTAATTATTCAGTGTCTCCAATAGAGAGAATCTAAAGTAACTACATTCCATAGATAATATATTTATTGTTGCTATAACAATGAATACTTATGGGTTCAGTAGTTATTGATAGATTTATGGAATGTTGGTGAATACGGGGGTTATTCCCTAGTAGTTCACAACCATATTTATCAAGAAATCCCCAAAAAATAATGATGAGTCAATCATATCAATATAAAAATTAAATAAAATCTTCAAATTAAATTCTAAAAATATATTTTTATTAGATATACATACAATAAAAACCACAATCAGTGTACAAAAATTATTTTCTTTTCTTTATAGTTCCACTTTTATCATTTCTGATATTACAATCTCAACTCTCACTTCTTATAATTGTAAAATCCTTCTCCAGTCTTTACACCCAGTTTACCCTCTTTAACCAACTTCTTCACAGACTCATTGGGTTTAAAAAGAGGATTTTCTGGGTATTTATTGTGCCAACCTTCCATAATAGAATTTGAGGTGTCATGACCTACATAATCAGCAAGCTCAATTGGTCCCATTGGGTAACCAGCACCCAATTTCATTGCAATATCAATATCCCTGGTAGAGGCATCACCTGCAAAGTAAATATTATGTTGGTATATAATTCATAATAATTATATTTCTAATGATCTATAGCCCCAATTACCTCGTTCAACCATCCTGATAGCCTCTGCAATATAAGGCACCAACAACCTATTAACAATAAACCCAGGTGTGTCCTTGCAAGTGACACAACTCTTCCCAACAGCCTTCCCCCAAGCCATCAAAGCATTAAAAGTCTCATCAGAAGTCTCCTGAATCCTCACCACCTCCAACAACTTCATAACAGGAACAGGATTGAAAAAGTGCAGCCCACCAAACCTATCCTTCCTGTTGGTAACAGAAGCAATCTCTCCAATGGACAGAGAACTGGTATTAGAAGCAAATATGGTTTTAGCTGGAGCAGCCTCATCCAATCCTTTAAACAACTTATGCTTGATTTCCATCCTCTCAACAATTGCTTCAATCACCAAATCAGCATCTTTCACTGACTCATTTGTACTGGTAGACCCTTTAATACGCTGCTTTGTTTCATTAACAAACTTCTCTCCTTCGGCTGGATTGTCTTTGTACAACTTTTTGGCCACACGCCCCAAATTGACACCAATACTCGCTTCAGCTTTTTTTAGCAAGTCAGCATTCACCTCAACAAGGGTCACATTGTGACCTGTTTGTGCAGCTACCTAGTGACAAATTAAAGATGTTTAAGAATAATTTTGTTGTGCGATTTTTTTTTTATTGAATTACCTGAGCTATTCCAGAGCCCATTAGGCCGCCACCGATTACAGTCACATTTTTAATCACATTACGTGCTGCTGTGGTAGCAAAGCCGCGTTTTAAAACGGTTAGTGGTTGAGCCATGATTTTTAACAGAATAGTGTAGACTGTATTATTTATGTATGTTGGACTGAATACCGGCTGTACTCAGCGGGGGGTCAAGGTACAAATTCCAAAGTTAATGATAAGATAATTTAAAAGTATATTTTTGTACACCTTGAGTAAATATTTACAAAAAAAAATAATAATCGCGACGGGGTTTATATAGTGTAAATATTTTTGTCGCATAACAAATGTTAATTAAGGTTTAAGTAATTAATTGAGTAGTTGATGCATCCATCTGTTGTTAATTAGAGGAAGTAAGAATACCAAGTATATATAGTGTGGTCAATTAAAATTGTAGATCTTTCTATTGGATATAAAATGAAGCTGTTTCCTGTAAATCAAGCAGCCCTTTGTGATTTTTGACGCCACTACAAACATTTTTAATGAATATGTCGTGCTCTCACGACACCGCGCCCTAGGAAATCGTGGGGGCCTATTCCCACCTCAGATTATGAAATTTCTGATATGATAATGAATGAATTTTAGTCAAATTGTTAACTTAAGTAAAAGTCGTATTAGACAAGACAATTTCTTAGCTCAAAAGTTGTTCAAGAAATAAATTCATATATCCTCCTCCCATACAATTTGTCCTTGACAAATAGAAAGCGTTATATTTTTCTATTCGATCTACCATCCAATTCAATATTTCAACTAATTTTCTGTATGATACGAGACAATTTAGATTGTCTCGCATCTTGACTAACTTTTGAGTCAACAAATTGTCTTGTCTAAAGGTCATTTTAGACAAGACAATTTCTTGACTCAAAAAGTCAAGATGCGAGACAATCTCAATTGTCTCGTATCATACAGCAAATTATTTGAAATATTGAGTTGGATGGTAGATCGAATAGAAAAATATAACGCTTTCTATTTGTCAAGGACAAATTGTATGGGAGGAGGATATATGGATTTATTTCTTGAAGAACTTTTGAGGTAAGAAATTGTCTTGTCTAAAACGACCTTTAGACAAGACAATTTGTTGACTCAAAAGTTAGTCAAGATGCGAGACAATCTAAATTGTCTCGTACCATACAGCAAATTAGTTGAAATATTGAATTGGATGATAGATCAAATGGAAAAATAAACGACCTTCAGATGGGTTATCAAAAAATATAAAGAGAACAATTTATGACAGTGCATGAGAATTCTTGGAGCTAAGTGCTATCAAAATTTATTTGAAAGTTTTCTAAATAAATCTAAACAATATCGATTAATCAGTCCTACAAAGGGTAATAAACTAATTCATATTAAAATTTAGTTGAAGATAATTTAGGGATATCAGGGTTAAGCATATTTGAAGAAAAATTTAATCTTGAGCCATGTATGATAATGACAATACATATATTTTTTTAGTACATTTTTTTATTTTAGTTTCAACACCCTGTATCATATAAAATCACCAGCGTCATCTATTAGTAGTAAATAGAAACTCATTAATATATTTGAGGTTATTTAAATATCAAAATAAATACAAATCCTTACAGATTATGCTAATTTTGATACGATGGTGAATGTTATGAAAGGAATTTTAGTCAAATGGTAAGTTAATTTTAACTTACTACTCAATGTAATCAAAGTTTTCTGGTATACCAAACTGTTTGTCGAAAGTTGGACCTTCGATGAAAAATTTCCTGTTACACCACGATTTGAGTGTCAGAATATTGTCAGTCCAGCGATTTGCGGCGTTTTTAACATTCTAAAAGTTAAGAAATATTAAGAGAAGGCTATATTTGTTTATTTGTACTCACTTCTAAGTCTTGGTGAATTGTTTTTGGATCATTTTCATTGAATTTGGTAATTTTATTGTGTAATTCATCACGTTCCAATCGCAGGTCGTTTATTTTCACGAGTTCTTTACGACGTTCGATAGTTTCTTCTTTTCCTATCTAGAAACATTAATTTTAAAAAGAAATAGTTGTACTATAATATAAACATGCAAATATGAAGAGTGTGTTCATGGTCTTTTCTAATCAGGCATCAAGTGATATTTTTGTTACTCTTATTCTTACAAATAAATATATATTATTATTATTAATGATACCTATTGTCTACATAAATTTTCACTTCACAAACTTTGTTTGCTATATTAACACCTGTATTCATAAATGCCAGGAGCATTAATTTTTGTTATTGTTTATGAATATGGGACTCATCCAATATAATTTACCTTAGCTGATTCCAACTCATTTTCAGTTGATGCTAACTTTTTGGTGGAGGCCTCCAGTTCAGTCTGCAGCTCCTCAAGTTTTTGTTTCTTTGCATTTTCAGTTTTACTGAAACAATTTTAAAGTAACTTTTAATATCAGATATCTGCACTTCATCTATTCACAATAAATTGAATTAAATTAATATATATATATATATATATATATATATATATATATATATATATATATATATATATGTGTGTGTGATGGAAAGACCTGTGAAGGGTCAATAGTCTAATAAAGATGGTTATATATATATATATATATATATATAAATGCAAATTCTCTAAAAATTTCACCCTCCGGTGGGAATCGAACCCACCTCTCTGGCTATCGCGGCCAACGCGCTAACCAATTGCACCACGTAGGGTATTGATTGGTAGCACGCGAGATATTCGTTATATAGGTTTGTGAAGTGTATTCACATTTTTGCAATCAATATATCTAGATATTGATCCTGTCAGATCTCATCAGTACAGTTCAACAACAATAATAAAACAATATTTTATGTTAAATATTGGTTGTTCATGACATACATTATATTTATACCCATATTCACCAACCATAAACTGTATAGGTTCCATAAGCTATTGAATGAACAAATTGAAAACATCATGTTGAGAGAAATTGCCAAAACACCTTCAATAGCTATTGTGATTGGAGCTTTGATAGCACATTTTGTTTAATTATTCAGTGTTCCCAATAGAGAGAATCTAAAGTAACTACATTATCTAGATAATGTATTTATATTGATGGGTTCAATAGTTATTGATAAATTTATAGAGTAGATTAGCCTTTTGTAAATTGTAATACTCACCTAGGGAATGCCCAAAAATAAATTGAAGTTCCTATTTTATCAGTATCAACCAATCCATCATCCACCAAACTCTGAATCACATCCTTTACAGAGTTCACTATAATACCTTTCTCTTTGGGTGCTATTTTTTCCAATTCCTACAACATTCAATCATAACAAGGAATAAAATATATTTGGTTTAAGTTTTACAAAAGTAAATGTTTTTATCATCTCTACTGGGTACCAATAGCTGTTTAAAGGCAACAGGAAGGAATTAAATAAATAAATATTACCTTCAATTGAAAAAAGGTTTTTTTCTCATAAAACAATTGCAACATGCGGGTTTTCTTCTCCTCCGCGCTCACTCCTTTGCGTTTTGACATCGTTGACTACTACCACAAACAGAAATAAAACAGTATTAATTTTCTACTTTCAGTGACCCTGCTATGAAACAATTTCTACTACACTTGGACGAGACACTCAAGCTGGGACGCAAGTTCATCATTCAGGATTTGGACGAGGATCATTTGTTCATTTCCACGGACATTCTGGATACCCTACAAGCGAAAATCGACGACTTGATGGACCAGATCAGTTTTCCCATAATGGAGAAAACTATGCAATAAAATTGTTCTGTGCCTGAAGAATTAACAAGGATCAAACAACTATTCATTCTCTAACAAGCCACGCCACTTTATAAATAATTAGAACAGAAATTTCTATTGAATTCAGTTAGCTAACTGTAAATATATCATCAACATATCAATAATAGTTTTATTTAAAAAGTTGCATTCTAGATGAAACCTTCAAGAGGATCGAACCGGCTCAAAGAAAGCGAGCGGCAGCGCATCATCGACGACTCGACGCGCCGTCGTCGCATGCGCAAGTTTCTTGAGAGTTTAGAGGCGGACAACTACCACGACGATCCGCACGCGGATTTGGTGATGAGCAAGAAACTGCCCAAGTTCGACGACAACTTAGAGTCACGCACGCGCAGCAAGAAGCGCGAGCGCAACCCCGAGTACTATCAAATCAAATACCGCAAATCGTTCCAGCAGATGGTGGAGGACGATCGCAAGGAGGCGGAGGAGAATAATCGCATGTCCTATCTGGACATTGCGGCGCCGGTTGATCCCTATCCGCCGTTTCATGTATGCGCGGTTTGCGGGTATCTAAGCAACTACAGTTGTGTTTCTTGTGGGGTGAGGGTGTGCCAGACAAAGTGTTTTGATACGCATTTTGAGACGCGGTGCTTGAAATGGACTGGTTGAGTTTTTAAAGAAGTTTTTGAGGCATAAACAGTGAAGCGAGTTGTATAGTTGTATTGAGATTTAAATAAAAAATAAATAATGGAATGGTGTATTCATTATACATAACCATTTGTTGTTGAGGATCAAACTTATTTTAAATATTCTGTTAAGGCGACTATTTTGTGAGTAGACTAGAAGCCTGGTTGCTTTCGGAAGACATGACCAAGAGATTAAAGGCATGTGAAATGTGGTTTTACCCTAAAATTCTCAAATTCTCATGAATCGATCATATAACCAGCGATCTACATCTAGATCTAGAATTCAAGAGTAGTTTTCTGTTGCAATTTCCCCTTTCCGAAGAGCTCTATTGATGTCATGGAGAACCAGGCTTTTTAGCCATGAGATTCTTCTACTTCTCATATTTCTTTTTGCCTCTATCTCACCTTGCATTATTTTGCAGCAGTTGGTATCTATTGCAATTATGCATTATATGGTCTTGGTACTTAAAACTACAATATCTAGACCAATATTGTAGTTTTAAGTGCCAAGACCATATAATGCGTAATTGCAATAGATACCAACTGCTGCAAAAAAATACAAGGTAAGATAGAGGGAAAAGAAATATGGGAAATAGAAGAATCTCATGGCTAAAAAAACCTTAAGAGCCTGATTCACCATGACATGAATAGAGCTCTTCCAAGTGGCAGTCAACATAGTAAACATATGCCAGATGGTACTTAAAACTACAATATCTAGAACAATATTGTAGTTTTAAGTTCCAAGACCATATAATGCGTAATTGCAATAGATACCAACTGCTGCAAAACAATACAAGGTAAGATAGAGGGAAAAGAAATATGGGAAATAGAAGAATCTCATGGCTAAAAAAACCTTAAGAGCCTGATTCTCCATGACATTAATAGAGCTCTTCCAAGTGGCAGTCAACATTGTAAACATATGCCAGATGATAGCTAACATCAGGCAGGGATAGTCACATATTAATCGCGATTCAAACGTTAACGGTTTTCTTCAAAGTAGTAGGTAAACAGCTGATCTTTGTTTTGTTTGATCAACTGATTGCATTAAAATCATATGATTTCAGTCACTTCTACAATAATGCGTGATTGTTAATGTACTTTTAAGGTATAAATTGTATAATCTTGGCTCTATAGTCATGTATAAGATGAAAAAACAATTGTTATGCAATATATATATATATATATATATATATATATATATATATATATATATATATATACATATATTTACTATTGTTTAGAGGATTATAATTCCAATCGATAATCAATCAACTTTAGCTTATTCCTAACAAAACTGAATATATATATATATATATATATATATATATATATTACAGTTTTGTTAGGAATAAGCTAAAGTTGATTGATTATCAATTGGAATTATAATCCCCTGAACAATAATAAATATTTGTTGACATTATCATAATCTACAATTCTAACCCAACAAAGAGTACAGTGTTTCACAAAATACATCTTACTCAAATATTCTATTTAATAAATTTAAACATTTACACAGTTGAATAAAATAACAAATACTTTATAAGTAATATTTCCAAGTTGTTCATTTCATTATAAAATCAGACAGTAAACAAATGTTTTGTGGTTTTTAGTTGCCCCAAAAAACAATTTTAGGTTAGAATTTGGTTTCTGTTCGTGGTGAATAAAAGATGATTTAAAGAATACCTATTTTCGTATATGCTGCCTGTTGTATATTTAGTCCTTGCCTAGGATTTAGTCTCGTTTCTCTAGGTGTGTAAATCTTGGTAATTTCCCTCCAAATACGAAATCAACTGGATTTCGTCTCAAAACAAATTCAAACCAACAGTTTTGCCAACAATAGATTTTATACTAGTGATACCAACTTAACGGTTTTTTAAAAATGGAATACTGAATACTTTCCGTTTCCACGTCTGCGTTCATCTGATTAGAGGTCAATTTATAAAAATATTTGGTGTGGGCACCAAACAACTTTTCATATTATATTTGAAAAATCAAAAATAATAAGTCACGTAGTGTGTATGAGATATTTTAAATGAATCCACTGAGTTATAAAAAATTATGAAAAAATAAACAATTTAAGAAATTTAAATTTATTAAATTATTTTACATTCATAATTTAACTGGACTCAATGTAAGCCATTTTTTGATTACTTTGAGCCAAAAATAAAGTCTGCAGGAAGATTTTTATTGCACGTGCTGTTTTAAATTAATCGAGTGAGTTATAACAGTTATTTAAAAATCAAAAATTTAAGAAATTTAAATTTATGATATTATTTTACATTCTCAATTTAACGAGGCTCAATATAAGCCATTTTTGGTCAATTTTTACTCAAAAATAATGTCTACAGGAAGATTTTTAGTGTATGAGATATTTTAAATTAATCCACTGAGTTATAAAAAATTATGAAAAAATTTAAGAAATTTAAATTTATTAAATTATTTTACTTTCATAATTTAACTGGACTCAATGTAAGCCATTTTTTGATTACTTTGAGCCAAAAATAAAGTCTGCAGGAAGATTTTTATTGCACGTGCTGTTTTAAATTAATCGAGTGAGTTATAAAAAATTATAAAAAATCAAACATTTTAAAAATTTAAATTTATGATATAATTTTACATTCTATATTTAATTGGGCTTGGTATAAGCCCTTTTCTTAAAAATTTTACCCAAAAATAAAGTCTGCAGGAAGGTTTTTCTTGCACGAGATATTTTAAATCAATCGACCAAGTTATAAAAATTATTTAAAAATCAAAAGTTTAAGAAATTTAAATTTATGAAATTATTTTACATTTTCAATTTATCTGGGCTCAATATAAGCTATTTTCTGATAATTTTTACCTAAAAATAAAATTTTCATGAAGGTTTTTCTTGCACGAGATATATTAAATTAATCGACCGTGATATAAAAAATATTTAAAAATCAAAAATTTAAGAAATTTAAATTTATGAAATTATTTTACATTTTCAATTTAGCT
Organism: Lordithon lunulatus; assembly: GCA_963942505.1. NCBI lineage: Eukaryota > Metazoa > Arthropoda > Insecta > Coleoptera > Staphylinidae > Lordithon > Lordithon lunulatus. Next base: position 2,076,206 of record OZ012673.1, on the reverse strand, counting down.
GGGCTCAATATAAGCTATTTTCTGATAATTTTTACCTAAAAATAAAATTTTCATGAAGGTTTTTCTTGCACGAGATATTTTAAATTAATCGACCGTGATATAAAAAATATTTAAAAATCAAAAATTTAAGAAATTTAAATTTATGACATTATTTTACATTCTCAATTTAACGAGGCTCAATATAAGCCATTTTTGGTCAATTTTTACTCAAAACTAAAGTCTACAGGAATATTTTTAGTGTATGAGATATTTTAAATTAATCCACTGAGTTATAAAAAATTATGAAAAAATCAAAAATTTAAGAAATTTAAATTTATTAAATTATTTTACATTCATAATTTAACTGGACTCAATATAAGCCATTTTTTGATTACTTTGAGCCACAAATAAAGTGTACAGGAAGATTTTTATTGCACGTCCTGTTTTAAATTAATCGAGTGAGTTATAAAAAATCAAACATTTCAAAAATTTAAATTTATGATATAATTTTACATTCTATATTAAATTGAGCTTAATATAAGCCATTTTTTGAAAAATTTTACCCAAAAATAAAGTCTGCAGGAAGGTTTTTCTTGCACGAGATATTTTAAATTAATCGACCGAGTTATAAAAATTATTTAAAAATCAAAAATGTAAGAAATTTAAATTTATGAAATTATTTTACATTTTCAATTTATCTGGGCTCAATATAAGCTATTTTCTGAAAATTTTTACCTAAAAATAAAATTTTCATGAAGGTTTTTCTTGCACGAGATATTTTAAATTAATCGACCGTGATATAAAAAATATTTAAAAATCAAAAATTTAATAAATTTAAATTTATGATATTATTTTACATTCTCAATTTAACGAGGCTCAATATAAGCCATTTTTGGTCAATTTTTACTCAAAAATAAAGACTACAGGAAGATTTTTAGTGTATGAGATATTTTAAATTAATCCACTGAGTTATAAAAAATTATGAAAAAATCAAAAATTTAAGAAATTTAAATTTATTAAATTATTTTACATTCATAATTTAACTGGACTCAATATAAGCCATTTTTTGATTACTTTGAGCCAAAAATAAAGTCTACAGGAAGATTTTTATTGCACGTGCTGTTTTAAATTAATCGAGTGAGTTATAAAAAATTTAAAAAAAATTAAACATTTAAAATATTTAAATTTATGATATAATTTTACATTCTATATTAAATTGGGCTTAATATAAGCCCTTTTTGAAAAAAATAGATACCCCCTTCCCTATATATATCTAACTTCGCACGCCATTTTTCTTATTTCTGATTTTTCACAAAAATAATTTTAATAAAAGTTATTCAGAATAAAATTATACACCCACAATGTATCTGTAAAATTTTCGTACAGATGGACCGTTACAAAGTTATAGGCAAAACAAGATTTCAGGTGCAAATATCTTTCATGTTACATGTCAGATTTTGTTCAAATTACTTATAGTAGAACGAAAAACAATGCTAAAGTGGAACTGGGCTGAACATGTTGCCCAAACGAACTGTGGACCAGAAAGATCCAGGAATGAAGACTTCAGCAAGATGCCTACAGAAGAAGAAGGTGGCCACGATTGGCCGACGATATAAAACATGACAACCAATTCGATCCAAGATGCACAAGAACGAACAAATTGGAAAAGTTGAGAGAAGTGTACGTTCAATAGTGGACCAAAATGACTGAAGTCTTAAAACGTAAAAATTAGCAACTCGAAATTTTTCGCGATAACAATTTCCTCATACAGCAGTACTATATTCGGAAATTTAACTTCCATCTTTATAAGGCTATGAGGCTTTTCCGCCGGTAAAGAGGAATTTTAACACCCGATATTTACTTTTACTTCACAGAAAACCTATGAAAGGTGATTCGAATTGAAACTAGAAACTTGTTTAAGTTTCTTGAGGAATCTAATAAAAAAAAGTAATGTCATTCACGCTTTACTTGTACGAAACTTGTTCTAATTTACATAGTATGTCTCATCTCTGGAGCTGCCTTTATTCAAGGCAGCTTCAGAGAAGAAAGGTTTCAGATTTCTTAATGACCAGTAATTCATACATAGAAGTTATGCCCAGGGCCGTTTCAAGGGTTTAAACCCACCTAAATGTTATGTAAAGTATAAAATACAACGCGTTTACTACGTTTCCTTGCAAATTATTTGACTGAGCTTCTTTAATAACCCCCCCAGACCCCATTTTCCCCTAGATAAGGCCCTGGCTATGCCAGATATCTTCAGATATTGAGTCAGTTCGGGCACCGACGAATTACCCGTGTTACGGATTAGATAATAAAGACTGTAGACATATTTTTAGTGCAAGTATACTGAAACCTAAATGCCAGCAGTTTGATGTCACACTCTAATAAAAATGAGCTTTCCTGTTAGTAGTAGAATTGAACTACCGCCGTTCCATACACACTGGCTTCAAACTTCAAAGGATTATATTTTCTTTGCTTCAAACTTCAAAGGATTATATTTTCTTTGCTTCAAACTTCAAAAGATTATATTTTCTTTGCTTCAAACTTCAAAGGATTATATTTTCTTTGCTTCAAACCGTCGCACCGCCTCCGTTAAAGTTACTGGATACTTGAAGATCACTCCACAACTCCTAAAATTCAGTAACTTATAATTTATTATTTGTTTAAATTACAATACTATTTATATAAACAATACAGAATGTATTTTAAAAACAATTCGAATATCCAACAAGCATTTTCATATAAAAATATCTTTTATACTTCACATCAAGTGTGTGTGTGGAAGTTTTTGGGGGGGGGTGTGGCGTTTTCAACAAGCGTCCCTCGAGAATGAAAGTTGGATTTCTGAGCCGTCTATAGTCCTCTGATATATAATTCTTGTTTTACCTATATGGGGAAGTAATAAAAATCGGTCTAAAAATTTTACAAGTACACCTGCAGCTGGATGGCGCACTGCAATAGCACTTTAAGTCCCGGCATAAAGGAGCCAATCTGCGAGAAGTCCGGACCGGAAACGAGTTGTTGGTGCAGGCCTAAACTGCCCTGATAGTCCCCGTTTTGTACCTTCTGCACGATGTTATGGAGGCCGGTTAATGTATCCGATGTGAGCTATACAAAAATATATGTATTACTCAGCGAAATATTTATTTTAACCCTTTCGCTGTGGCATTAGAAAAACACATTAGATTTGCCTGGAACGTATATATATATATATATATATATATATATATATATATATATATATATATATATGGCAATAGTTGAGCCGTTAAGAAGAATAGTACTACGTATATATAGGGTGTGTATAAATTGACGAAAGAACTTGAGGTAGCGATGTTGCTCATCAATTTCAGACTCGAATATCATAACACAATGCAGACACGTATCACAGATACGTCTATAGCAGCGAAAGGGTTAAACAACCTAAACTAAAATAAAAAAATCTACAAATTATAACTTATGGTAGAAATTACTACCTAAAAAATTGTACATACCGATCCGTCCCTTAATAAGTCGTATAGAATTTCTAGTTTCCTACCAACATCCTCGATTTTCCTTTTCGTTTGCTAGAAAATAAAATCTAGTGTTTTAAACAGGAAATACCTTAAAGTATGAATACAATTCATGATCATTGAACTAGCGACAGCCGGGGTACATTTTCAATAGCTTATGGAACCTATACAATTTATTGGATGTTAGTGAATACCATATGTTAAGAATATGTGTATACTTATGATACAAATTGTAAAATTATATTAATATTCTAGCTGAAACTGTGCAGCAGAATGTAAAACCATTTTTAGTTTGGATATTTGTATGTTACCCATTTATCTATGTTTATAAAGACATATTATTCATTAAAATACTTCAATTATTGAGGCTACAGTCGAAAAAAGTTCATATAAAAATACTGTTACTTGTATAAAAAATTCAAAAAAGTATTAAATGATGGTATTTTGGATATTTTTGAGATATTTGCATGTCACCCATTTATCTATGTTTGTAAAGGCATATAATTCGTGAAATTATCTCAATTATTGAGGCTACAGTCAATAAAAGTTCATATAAGAATAATGTTACTTGCATAAAAAATTCAAAAAAGTATTAAATGATTGGATTTTGGATATTTTTGAGATATTTGCATGATACCCATTTATCTATGTTTGTAAAGACATAAAATTCGTGAAATTATCTCAATTATTGAGGCTACAGTCAATAAAAGTTCATATAAGAATAATGTTGCTTGCATACAAAATTCAAAAAAAGTATAAAATGATTGGATTTTGGATATTTTTGAGATAGTTGCATGTTATCCATTTATCTATGTTTATAAAGACATATAATTCGTGAAATTATCTCAATTATTGAGACTACAGTCAATAAAAGTTCATATAAGAATAATGTTACTTGCATAAAAAATTCAAAAAAGTATTAAATGATTAGATTTTGGATATTTTTGAGATATTTGCATGTTACCCATTTATCTATGTTTGTAAAGACATATAATTCGTGAAATTATCTCAATTATTGAGGCTACAGTCAATAAAAGTTCATATAAGAATAATGTTACTTGCATAAAAAATTCAAAAAAGTATTAAATGATTGGATTTTGGATATTTTTGAGATATTTGCATGTTACCCATTTATCTATGTTTATAAAAACATATAATTCGTGAAATTATCTCAATTATTGAGGCTACAGTCAATAAAAGTTCATATAAGAATAATGTTACTTGCATAAAAAAATCAAAAATCTATTAAAGGATTGGATTTTGGATATTTTTGAGATATTTGCATGTTACCCATTTATCTATGTTTATAAAGACATATAATTCGTGAAATTATCTCAATTATTGAGGCTACAGTCAATAAAAGTTCATATAAGAATAATGTTACTTGCATAAAAAATTCAAAAAAGTATTAAATGATTGGATTTTGGATATTTTTGAGATATTTGCATGATACCCATTTATCTATGTTTGTAAAGACATAAAATTCGTGAAATTATCTCAATTATTGAGACTACAGTCAATAAAAGTTCATATAAGAATAATGTTATTTGCATAAAAAATTCAAAAAAGTATTAAATGATTGGATTTTGGATATTTTTGAGATATTTGCATGTTACCCATTTATCTATGTTTGTAAAGACATAAAATTCGTGAAATTATCTCAATTATTGAGACTACAGTCAATAAAAGTTCATATAAGAATAATGTTATTTGCATAAAAAATTCAAAAAAGTATTAAATGATTGGATTTTGGATATTTTTGAGATATTTGCATGATACCCATTTATCTATGTTTGTAAAGACATAAAATTCGTGAAATTATCTCAATTATTGAGACTACAGTCAATAAAAGTTCATATAAGAATAATGTTATTTGCATAAAAAATTCAAAAAAGTATTAAATGATTGGATTTTGGATATTTTTGAGATATTTGCATGTTACCCATTTATCTATGTTTGTAAAGACATATAATTCGTGAAATTATCTCAATTATTGAGGCTACAGTCAATAAAAGTTCATATAAGAATAATGTTACTTGCATAAAAAAAATCAAAAAAGTATAAAATGATTAGATTTTGGATATTTTTGAGATATTTGCATGTTACCCATTTATCTATGTTTGTAAAGACATAAAATTCGTGAAATTATCTCAATTATTGAGACTACAGTCAATAAAAGTTCATATAAGAATAATGTTATTTGCATAAAAAATTCAAAAAAGTATTAAATGATTGGATTTTGGATATTTTTGAGATATTTGCATGATACCCATTTATCTATGTTTGTAAAGACATAAAATTCGTGAAATTATCTCAATTATTGAGACTACAGTCAATAAAAGTTCATATAAGAATAATGTTATTTGCATAAAAAATTCAAAAAAGTATTAAATGATTGGATTTTGGATATTTTTGAGATATTTGCATGTTACCCATTTATCTATATTTGTAAAGACATATAATTCGTGAAATTATCTCAATTATTGAGGCTACAGTCAATAAAAGTTCATATAAAAATAATTTTACTTGCATAAAAAATTCAAAAAAGTATTAAATGATTGGATTTTGGATATTTTTGAGATATTTGCATGTCACCCATTTATCTATGTTTGTAAAGACATATAATTCGTGAAATTATCTCAATTATTGAGGCTACAGTGAATAAAAGTTCATATAAGAATAATGTTACTTGCATAAAAAATTCAAAAAAGTATTAAATGATTGGATTTTGGATATTTTTGTGATATTTGCATGTCACCCATTTATCTATGTTTGTAAAGGCATATAATTCGTGAAATTATCTCAATTATTGAGGCTACAGTCAATAAAAGTTCATATAAGAATAATGTTACTTGCATAAAAAATTCAAAAAAGTATTAAATGATTGGATTTTGGATATTTTTGAGATATTTGTATGTTACCCATTTATCTATGTTTATAAAGACATATAATTCGTGAAATTATCTCAATTATTGAGGCTACAGTCAATAAAAGTTCATATAAGAATAATGTTACTTGTATAAAAAAATCAAAAAAATATTAAATGATTGGATTTTGGATATTTTTGAGATATTTGCATGTTACCCATTTATCTATGTTTGTAAAGACATATAATTCGTGAAATTATCTCAATTATTGAGGCTACAGTCAATAAAAATTCATATAAGAATAATGTTGCTTGCATACAAAATTCAAAAAAAGTATAAAATGATTGGATTTTGGATATTTTTGAGATATTGGCATGTTACCCATTTATCTATGTTTGTAAAGACATATAATTCGTGAAATTATCTCAATTATTGAGGCTACAGTCAATAAAAGTTCATATAAGAATAATGTTACTTGCATACAAAAATCAAAAAAGTATTAAATGATTGGATTTTGGATATTTTTGAGATATTTGCATGTTACCCATTTATCTATGTTTGTAAAGACATATAATTCGTGAAATTATCTCAATTATTGAGGCTACAGTCAATAAAAGTTCATATAAGAATAATGTTACTTGCATAAAAAATTCAAAAAAGTATTAAATGATTGGATTTTGGATATTTTTAGGATATTTGTATGTTACCCATTTATCTATGTTTATAAAGACATATAATTCGTGAAATTATCTCAATTATTGAGGCTACAGTCAATAAAAGTTCATATAAGAATAATGTTACTTGCATACAAAAATCAAAAAAGTATTAAATGATTGGATTTTGGATATTTTTGAGATATTTGCATGTTACCCATTTATCTATGTTTGTAAAGACATATAATTCGTGAAATTATCTCAATTATTGAGGCTACAGTCAATAAAAGTTCATATAAGAATAATGATACTTGCATAAAAAATTCAAAAAAAGTATTAAATGATTGGATTTTGGATATTTGCATGTTACCCATTTATCTATGTTTGTAAAGACATATAATTCGTGAAATTATCTCAATTATTGAGGCTACAGTCAATAAAAGTTCATATAAGAATAATGTTGCTTGCATACAAAATTCAAAAAAAGTATAAAATGATTGGATTTTGGATATTTTTGAAATATTTGCATGTTACCCATTTATCTATGTTTATAAAGACATATAATTCGTGAAATTATCTCATTTATTGAGGCTACAGTCAATAAAAGTTTATATAAGAATAATGTTACTTGCATAAAAAATTCAAAAAAGTATTAAATGATTGGATTTTGGATATTTTTGAGATATTTGTATGTTACCCATTTATCTATGTTTGTAAAATATTGCACACAAAACTCTAAAAAGTTATTAACTATGTTTAATACTTTTTAGATTTTTGTGTGTTGGCTCTAAAACTCATTTTATAAGATTTGATGACCTGAATTATGGTCATAAAATCTAATAATTATATGTACTAGCAGCTGAACTTACTGGATTGTTCGCTGCACATCGACACCGATTCCTCAACTCGTTAAAAACAGTCTGCATGTGAATGTGCTGTTCAGGGATCGCAGGCCGCACCCTCTCAACAGCCTCCTGGGCAACAGCATAAGCCGGCTCCGGCCGCCTTTGCACTGTTGGCGGCTGAGTGTAATTGCCCATGTCGGCCGGTCCCATGTGAGGCGCGTTGAAGCCCACCGGCGGCGGGTTCCTCATCATATTTGCAGCCGGGGGGAAGCTATTGTTTTGAGGGTACGGCTCGTAGCCGTTGGCGGGCTCCTCTTGGGCCGCAGCACCGAAAATGGGATGTGTGATCGGCGCAACTGCGTGTGGTGGTGTTTCAGTTCGTGTCTTTAAAAATAACAGAAGTACTCAGTCAAAAGTATTTATCAAAAATTATTAGTACCACACAACAAACAAAATTCATATTAAACATAGACATGAGACACATTTTTGGGTTCATAATCACACATTTAAGTAATCAAGTATGTAATAGCAATGTGTTGGTGCTACAAAAAAAAACCGAGCACTTGTTTTGTAGAGTATTCAGGAGACATGAAACTTTAGGGCTTTATTTATGTTACTATTGTTGATAAGAAATTGGCCTATATTGAAGAAAATAAAACTATTATTTTCATCTCTTCTTTTAAGTTATTTTGTATGATCTTGAAGGGTGGGCAAATGAAAAATATATATATATATATATATATATATATATATATATATATATATAATAATTTTCTATGTAGAGGGAAAGTTACATTACTTTAAAAATATGAAGTTGGCACACTATAATAATTCCTGGCGCAATGCAACAGTACTGTCATTAGTGTCACTCTTATATCCAATTATATTTGGTGCTCTTATAAACAAATCAAAAAAATCAACAAACATTTAGTGGTGTAACTCCCGTATTCACGAACGTTCCATAAATGTATCAATAACTATTGAACTCATAAGTATTCGTTGTTATAGCAACAATAAATATATTATCCAGGGACTGTAGGTACTTTAAATTCTCTCTATTGGAAACACTGAATAATTAAACAAAATATATCATCAAAGCTCTAATCGCAAGTGCTATTCAAGGTATTTGACATTTGTTTTGGCAATTATTGTCACAATGACGTTTTCAATTTGTCCTATCAATAACTTATGGGATCTATAAAATTTATGGGATGTTGGTGAATATGGGCGCAAGTAACTTTGATGTAACTATTGATTTGTCATTCATTCAATTACACCACTGATCCAACCATATACTACCTCCTTATTCCAAAGTCTCAGCCCAGAGTGCTTGGCATACATTTTGTTATCACCACCATAACTCTATATATAACAACAATCATATTAAACACATGTTACATGAGAACATGTAAATAAAATTCATCTTTAGCAAATAATTTACGTTTTTTTAACAGATACTATTGATTTCAAGCATAGTATTACTTACGGGTCGTCTAGCCGACTCCCTAAACATCGGTGGATCGTTCCAACCTGGCGCTGTTGACATCGGGAGAGAATTCATAGCACTAGGAGTACTTGGTGCTGCGTAATTATTATCAGCCGCATAACTCTGCACATCCCTTGCCGGTTGTGTGCGATTGAACATCACTGGCGCAACTGCCGCTGGGATTTGATGTGGAGGCACATTTGGGATAGGCGTGGGGAATTGTTGAGGAACGGCTGGTGGGAATTGGTTGTTGTGAATGGGATCCGGGACAGGAGCCCCGCCATATAGGTTGTTATCCTGCCCGTAGAAGTTACGACGGTTCGGATCAAGATCAGAGGGTTGGGGTGATTGGTACTGGGTGCGAGAACCGTAGTGGTTCGACTGCACGGACGGGTCCACAACGTATCGAGACCTATTTGTACCTATAAAGAAGAAAATAAATAGAATATGTAGCTGTAATAAATAAGTATAGGATAATTTGTAGCGCTGACTGTTGTTTTATACAACATGCTTAATTTATGTCTACTACTACCATTATACCTCTTGTTGTTCCCACGCTATCAGGTCTCGACGGAGGCGGTAAATTGGTCACAGGACGTACCACCGCCGGTTGTTGCATTTGCCACGGTTGTTGGGGCTGCTGCTGCGGCTGCACGGGTTGTGGCATACCGGTATTGAATTGTGGAGTAGCGAACGTATTAATTGCAGGCTGTCTGAATGTGCTGGGTGTGAAACTGGTGATGGAGGAGCGGCCTGTATTTTGTCGGCTCCTAGGCTGGGCTTGCCCGTATGCGGGTTTATGCCCAAGGGCGACATATAGACGTTCTTTCAAAGCCGTTACACGTTCATCAGGGGAGCGACCTAGGTAGTTCAGGGCCGTGTTTAGACTACCTTGTGAGGCCAAAAGGAAAGCGTACTTGGTAAGTAGATCAGCCAAGTTGCCACTGATCTAGAACAATACGTTTTTATTAAATATACATTCTTGGCTTGCTAGGATAACTGTGCCGTTAATGTATCTAGATACTAGAACGTATCGCCACAAGTAATAGCATGGATTAATTTCAAATATCATTAATTATTGGGAATACCTCTACATTCCTTCCTTGTCGTTCAACACTCTTCTGCAGGAACGTAATCAATTCAACAAGCTCCTGGAGGTTATCAATTGATGTATTTGCCTGGAGACTCCATGAGGCCACCAGTTTTTCAAAACTGCCGGCACATATGTAACACAGTTGCGCTTCTTGCACTAGTTTGGCATCTCCGCCGCTTTCGTCTTCCAGTCTTGTTCCCATTAATTCTAAATAGAAAACAAAAAAAACATACAAAAACTATTTGTACATTGTATTGGATTTTGAATTACCACACAAATTTGGAAGGTCATCGTCGGAGGCGTGCGTCAACGCGGCCGCCAACGCCTCCCTCCAACTATTGATATCACAGTTGTTTATAACGGACGCCCAGTCTTCAGCTATTAGAGCTGATATGAGCGACGGGATATAGCCCTCGGATTGGGCTAGGTACTTGTTTTGGGTCCTTGACAATAGCTCGGAACCACCTGAAGACATATTTAAATCAATAAACAATATTTACACTAAATATTAATTAAAATATTATTGTACAAATAAAAACATGGGGTTTAAATGGGGTAGAGCATGCGTACCACATGGTAATCGTAAAGAAAAACAAGAGAGAGAGGGAAACTCGTTATGAAAAGATAATAAATAATAATCCTATATAGAATCATTCACATACCAGTCATAGCTATTATAATGGCATCTGCAAATCTCTTGGCTTTCATGCACAACTCTACAGCTGCTTCAATATTGTTCATAAGCAATGCTTGAACAATCAATCCCTCTGTATCTGCAAAAAAAGAAAAACATATATAAATATAGTTTAGTTTTACATAGAATTTTCTTAATAAATTAAGCCTCAGATTTCTATAACTAGTGAAGAATTTAATCATAAACAACGGGAATGTTATAGTTATCAGTACTATATTATTTTAAATATATTGTATAAATGACAATAAACTCACCATTTCCGGTTTTGATTTGATACGATTTCTTAGGTTCTGTGGGAGGCGTGGACGGAATAAATCCAGCGCTATCAAGGATTGCATCATCAATCTAACACAAATCAGTATAAATGTGACATTAATTTGAAATAAAGAGGTGATGTCGGTAAACTGAATACTAGTTTTACGTTGTAGGCAATGGACGAATTTACACGGAGAGTGCCACGCCTAAAGTAAAATTTGTATCCAGTATACCAGATCGTCTAGATCGTTTATGAATACGGGCATGAAATTAATATTTACCCTAGTTATATTTGCGAAGGCATCTGATAGTGGATCAATTTCATTTGTAGTTGGTGCTTCAGGAATAAACTCGTTCAATTTTGCGTTTACATCCTCAATTTTGTATCCTAAAAGGTTTAGCAACTCGGCACGTGGATTCTGCTCGAAGTTCGCTTTGAGGAAGTACCAAATATAACGCTTGTGTTGGTCGGATGTTGTGTCGGCCTTATTTCTGCAATATTCTAATAAAAACTATAATAAATCTATAGCATAAAACAGGTACAAGTACTTATGTGACCATTAGGTTAATGCAGGGATGGACAAACTGCGGCTCGCGAGCCCCATGTGGTTTTGTAATTGCTCTTCAGATATCAAATTAAAAATGACAATAATATAATTAAATTTAGGAGTTACTTGGTTTCCATCAATAGTTTATTTTACTTACCTATAAAATTTCCGTTTTCAACAGCCTGTTCCAATTGATTTGACTTTTCAATCAGTTCCGACTCAGTGATTACCTGACTGACATAAACCATCCTGGGAATACGACCTTCCGGTATGCACACAGCTGGAGTCTTCTCATGTTCAAAGGTGAATAATTTACCACCAAACTATAAAAGAAAACAAGAGTATGAAATTTCTCAAAAGCTACTACACATTCAAATGAATCACCTGAAATTCACATTTTCTTATAATTTATTTTCCAGGTTTCTTTAGTATGCACAAAATGATTGTAAAGCATTGTAAAGTCGATGGGAAAAACTTTAGAACCGTGAAAGTAAGAAAACATCATCATAAAGATAAATATGATTTACTTTCCCGGCTTTTCACGGTTCTACATCGACTTTACAATGCCCAATTTATTTTCCCCCTACATAAATGATTTAAACTTTATAATGCCTTTCTCATCTTACTACAATTTAGAAACCGCGAATCGAATTTACATAGTTCAAACTGAAAAGCTGGAGAAAGAAGTTGTTCTAATTTAGTACAATGAATTCTAACTTTATACAGGGAACAAGTTTTAATCTTACCCCAAAGGTAGCTCCTACAGGTTTCTTCAGCCATTTAGGCGGCTTACTAAGGTCCGCACTAACAGGTGCAGTGGTTTGTTGAGCCACTGGCGCTTCCACATAGCCCTCCATTCCGGGAAAACTGTCTGCAATTTTGTTGGTCGTCTGTATTTGTTGTGCTTTGCCTAAAAAAAACAAGTAAACCATTAAAAAAAAAGTTTTGTATGTGAACATTACAAACATACCACCCATGATTGAATACACTGAAACATGTCCATCAAATCCTGGCGTGGCAACGAGCGCAGGGTTTTTCGGGCACCAAGAAATATCGAAATTCCACTGATTCGTAAGCGCCACCTCCGAAAGTATCTCCCCGCCGGGGTTGGTCGAATTCGGGTTCCAGCAAACAATTCTGTTATCTTTGGCACAAGATATGAGTAAGTCTGGGTCCTGCATGCACCAGGCAATCGAAAGAACACCTCGCTGGTGGCTTTGTAACGTTTTTAGGGGTGATGTCGCGAAACGTAAGTCCCATAGTTGAATCACAGGTGCTTGATCTTCCTCTAAAAATAAATTTAAATCAGACCAATTCCTAGATAGTTTGGATGCTAATATATGGGAAATCGCGTCCATCATATCTAGAGCAAGCTAGATGCAATTGAACATATTTCTATGTAGAGTTTATAATTTTTGGAGGCAGTTTACAATGCGAACATGTTCCAGAAGACCCAAAAACCTGTTTTAAAAATAAAATAAATATTACCTGACGCTAGACACAACTGTGTTGCAACATCGGGATGCCATGCGACTTCCTTCCACCGAATCCGGGAAACTGTATCTGATAACTTAATAATAGGCTCGTTTTTTCGCAAATCCCACACCACACACTTGGAAGAAAATGTTGATGCCAAAATGTGCTGCACTTGTCGGTTCCACTGTATGCTCAGCACATCCTCCAATGGTTGTGACTTTGTCCCTTTTAACAACATAAATGAAATAGTACTTTTTTACATTTATAATATTTTTTTTAGTCTGTAAACTGTATAGGTATCGTTTTAACAAAAAAAATCTAGGGATTCGCCCATTTCCAACATTCTGGGCCTGGCAAGGGGCTTGGGAGAGGATCCCCACCATTTTAGGGCCTGGCAGGGATTCCCCCACCATTGTGGGACCTAGCAGGGATTCCGCCACCATTCTGAGGCTTAGGAGGGGATCCCCATCATTATAGGGCCTGGCAGGGATTCCCCCACCATTGTGGAACCTGGCAGGGGTTCCCCCATCATTATGGAGCCTAGCAGGGATTCCGTCACCATTCTGGGGCTTAGGAGGGGATCCCCATCATTCTAGAGCCTGGCAGGGATTCCCCCACCATTGTGGGACCTGGCAGGGGTTTCCCCCACCACCATGTGGTCTGACTGGAAGGGGGGTAGAACCAGGAAGCTCCTGTCCCTTCCTGGTTCTACCCCCCTTCCAGCCAGACCACAGAATGGTGAAGGAAACCCCTGCCAGTAACCCTGAAGGAGTGAGAGGAGTCTGAAAGGGTTTGGGATGCGGTGCAAAGCGTAGAAGGGCGCAGGACCAGGCTCTATATACATATAAATTAATATTTTTACGCACGCGCGTGCAGACAGCCCTGGAATATGGTCACATGTTATATGTAGTAGTTACAAAATGTTTTAAATCTAATTACACACCAGCATTTATTTAAAATCAATAACTTTTAAAAACAAAAAAAATATTTCTGAAAAATTTGCAAAGTTCCACACCAGATATTTTAAATGTAGAACTTATAGAGCCCCCTAAAACTATAAAATCAATTTTAGCATACAGGAAGGTATAGTTACCAGGAGTCATTGGTGATGTAGTATTATTCATATCCCAAATATAAATTTCTGATTCAGCAGCTCCAGTTGCAAGTAAATTTGCTTGAAATGGGTTAAAATCCAACGAATGCACAGGACCATTATGTTTATCCTGCCTTGAAACAAGTGCATTCTCGCCTTTTAGCACCTTATCAGCATTATATATGTCCACGATACCCCCATCACAACCACCCACAATGGTTCCACTGCCATCACCACCATGTGCCCCCCAAATGAGTTTATGAAATCGCTGCTCACAGGAGATGCTAGCCTTTGCTTCCATCTCCATGCCAGGCTCCGATAAGTTAAGGGCAAATATTTCCAAACTGGCATTTGTGTTGAAAGATGCATCTAATTGTTGAGCAGCTGTGCCAGCTGCTAGGTAAATTGGGTTTAGTTTTGCTGGCGACCAGGCGATGTTCGCCGTCCTCTCCAAGTCCTTCACCTTCATCTTGTCAATTTACTTTCAACTGCAAATGAAAATCCTGTATACAGATATAATATTTGGAAATAGTTTATTATAACTAAGCTCTTGGACTATAATTCACACAGTAGGTAAACTTATGAAGTTTTAAGTTTGGTTGTATAAAGGTGAATTAAGTATAGTCTGCGATATTGTTAGATGTTGTATAATTTGTTGTTAACTACTACTGTATATTGAAGTATTTACAATACAATTGATTTTAGTAGTAGTAGAATTGATTGAAGTATTGTAAATACTTTACAATTGTTTCTTATGAAATCAAACTGTTCTGCAGGTAGAATGTCCTCCGAAATCATAAACAACAGACTTATGGACTCAACAGTCTGTTGTTTATAATTTTGGTTAGTGGTAGTAACCAAAATTATAAACAACAGACTGTTGAGTCCATAAGTCTGTTGTTTATCATTTCGGAGGACATTCTACCTGCAGAACAGTTTGATTTCATAAGAAACAGAAGCTGTGAAGATGCAATTAAATTTGTAATGATGTTATAGTAATACTTTACATTCTCTCTATTGGAAACACTGAATAATTAAACAATAGGTGTCATCAAAACTCTAATCACAAGTGCCATTCAAGGTGTTTGACATTTGTTTTGGCTATATCTGTCACAATGACATTTTTAATTAAATCCATTCAATAGCTTATGAGACCTATAAAGTTTATGGGATGTTGGTGAATACAGACATAACACTTGTTTATTTAGGCTACATGATTTATTATCTATGGTCAGAGGTTTATGGTGATAAAATAAAAAGTAAAATTGACCAATAGCCTGGTAGAGGAACTAAATGTATGGAATTAGAGAAGAGCTAACAAAAATAATGACAAATGGAATAAAATCATAGAAGAGGCCAAAACCCATTCACATAGGGTTGTAGAAGCAAACAAAGAAGAAATAATTTTGTTTATATTGTTTGTTTGTAATATAAATTAACCCTAATATTGATTAATTAATTCTTATTTGATTTCAGCATGAACCCGCCCAAGTCTAGCTTTCATATTAATTTAATAATAAAGTACCAAGTTTACGATTATTTATATATTCTACATATGGTGAACTAAAACTGAGAAATATCATTATTACCAAGAAATGTTTGTATATCTTAACTTATATTAGTATTATATTAATATAATGTAATTATATTAGTATTATATTGTTCCCAACAATCTTCAATTGAGAGCAATAAACATCAGATTATTATTAATATAAATTTCTTGATATCAAATTACACCAGATTTATTAATTAGTTTATTTTTTATCAATGTTTTCGGAGTAATTAAAGCAATCCAAAATAATATTATGCTTGAGAAACAATTGGTTAAACAACAAACAACTTTTATCCAAAACTACAACTATACTACAAGACCTATTAAAACAGAATTTGGTAGGTTGCACAGTAGCACAGTTACTCACCCTTTTCCTACAATTTTCAACACATTTAACAACAATTTGGGTAGTTTATGGAATATTTTGCCGAATCAACTGACAAGTCGACACTTCCAACGTGGCTGGCAACAATTTGACAGATCGCGGGTGGCGGTTCGCGACTCGGATGCTGCCGCTAATTGAAATTTTGAAACAAATCGTTGATTTTATGCAATAATTTAGATTTAAATATAAACAACTATATCAAATATACTGTTTTGTATATGAAGATATTTTAATAATTAGTTTTTTTAGATAGTTTAATTGGGTTTTAGTTTAAAACAACTTGGGTTGCATATAGTCACTATTAAAAAGTCACATGCTCAAAATTGTTGATAATTTCAAACTATATTTATATTATTATATTATCATAATTATATTTTCTTTGGTATCAAATCACTAGTACGTTCGTTTGAAATTGAATTTAGAATTATATTTTCCTTCTTTATATGACCAATTTTAGGCACCATCAACTATCAACAATTTTAGGCCCCTAATTTTTCAATAGTAACTATAGTCAATGATTTGATTGCATTGTTCAAAATATGTAAAGATAAGTAGATTTTAAGTGATATTTAAAGATATATGAAAGATATCGGGATTCAAATGTTAAGGAGTTTCTTCAAGTTAGCTGATCATTGTTATTGTTTGATCAGCTGATTGCATTAAAATCATACGATTTCAATCACTTCTACAATAATGCGTGATTGTTAATGTACTTTTCAATTATAAATAGTAAACCTTGGCTATATACTCCTGTATATTTGTTTTTTGTTGAGGTTTGTGATGTGGAGGGGCAGTGAGGCAAATGCCAATAAAGGTCTTTTTTTATGATGAAAACCAAATTTTATGATAACAGAATACCTACTAAAATTAGTTCATTTTCTGCCACCAGAGAGAGTACCCTCCGGATTGAATTGCCCATATAGAATAGAAATTGGTATACAGGACCGTAACGATTTTTTGTTTGTTTTTTGTTTGTCATTAGAGGGCGGAGTTTAGGATTCTAAATGGTTGGATAACTTTACTTGTGTTGTTATGGAAACCTAAATTAGGTTATGTTATTTAACAGTGAAACACAAATACGCATAACTAATGCTCTTTTGTCAGTTTTAATGTCTTTGATGTTTACACGTGTATACCTACGAGTTGATAAGTAAAGACCTAAAATCGTTGTTTGAATTGTGATGTTGATAAATAGTGATAATAGTTATGGAGTATTTCCGGCATGTACAATATTTGCAGGTAGTTATATTGAATAAAGCGTGAATTACATTGAACTAGATTCGTCAAAAAGGTATCTAGTTTCAATTATCATAGAAATTTGTTTCAAATACTATCAAAATAGGAAGTGGAGTGAGCGCCATATTGCTATATGCTATCTTCACCTCATACTATGACCAATCACATGTCTTGAATAGAAACTTGAATAAAACTTGATAGAAAAGTAGGGTCAGATCTATTATTTCTTGTACTTTTTTGGATTTACATGGTACACATTTCAGCTGGA
The DNA here is from genome assembly GCA_963942505.1 of Lordithon lunulatus. NCBI lineage: Eukaryota > Metazoa > Arthropoda > Insecta > Coleoptera > Staphylinidae > Lordithon > Lordithon lunulatus. Next base: position 2,058,264 of record OZ012673.1, on the reverse strand, counting down.
GTAGTCTTGTATGATAGTTCTACATGTATCTTGACTCATGTTGGACTCATATGGTATATACATTATACTCTGGTGTGATTCCTATACCATATGATTCCAAAAGAGTGACATATCTATATGCTGAGTAATTCTTGATTATTATAAATATCAACAGTTGTAAGAGTGTAAATTGGTTATTTATTTGAGTAATTCTTGATTAATATAAATATAAACAGTTGTAAGAGTGTAAATTGGTTATTTATTTGAGTAATTCTTGATTATTATAAATATCAATAGTTGTAAGAGTGTAAATTGGTTATATATTTGAGTAATTCTTGATTAATATAAATATAAACAGTTATAAGAGTGTAAATTGGTTATTTATTTGAGTCATTCTTGATTGTTATAAATATCAACAGTTGGAAGAGTGTAAATTGGTTATTTATTTGAGTAATTCTTGATTAATATAAATATAAACAGTTGTAAGAGTGTAAATTGGTTATTTATTTGAGTAATTCTTGATTGTTATAAATATCAACAGTTGTAATAGTGTAAATTGGTTATTTATTTCAGGGCACTGTAACACAAGTAGATCCAATTCTATTCACCTACAAATTTCTAACAAAAGACTCTAAAGAAACAACAGTATTTGTAGCACCATGTGCTGCTGTAAACCCCACACAATTACCCCAAGTTGCTGATGAGTTTGTTATTAAAAATTCATACCTTAAACCAAACAATGATTGTGGATATTTCATGCTACATGATAGTAGATTGTTTGTAAAAAAATTCAGTGAAAATCGTGTATATGACTACGAATCAAATACGTTTTTGCAACTGATAAAACTGCACAAACTGACTCCTGAGCAGATACTGACTTTTCATTTATATTACAAAGATATTGATTTTGATTGCAAGGAGAATAAATCAAAGATCAAGCTGGTGTTGCTGAAACATTTGATAGAGCATGAAAATGTTTTGCATCTAGATAATTTATTGGTGTGTAAATTTACTACACCAGCCGATTGTCAGTATATCATCAAGCAGCACGTTTATGAGAAATTTCCATACCATGGGTTTATGCATGGCGTTCATCATGGTGAGAAACGTGAATACCTTGTGGGGCGGCTTTGTGTGAACAAGTTTGGATTGTTTGAGCTGTGGCATGGGTCTTCATGTATACATCTGAAAATACTAGCTGACAATAACCATCGTTTGCTGTGTTATCACAACAAATTTATTATTGCAGCCAGATTTACTGTGTTTACTGAATTGTATGAGTTTGGACTGAATTTCGATTATGCCATTTGTAATGCGGATGATGTTAAGGTGTTGAATTTGACTGGAAATGATGGAAATGTGTATGTAAATGTTTGTGATGAGTTACCGACTGGGATTCGGTATGATCATGTGAATACTGTTAGTATTAAAAATATATGCTCGGTAAGTTAATGTTTTGTTATAGATTAATTAAAAAATTACTGTGAATATGGGATATGGGCATTACTGGGGGTTTTGTTATGAAAATGTACATACTGTTACTGTTATAACAACTAGGTGAAATTCGCATCGTACGACGGGGACTGATGAATCAATTTTAAAATGAAATCTATTTAAGATAAACTATACTTAACTTATTTAACTAATAAATGTGATAGTGGGGAATAAAAATTATGAAAAAAAAAGATGGAATCTTCATTCAAGGATCCATTCTTTGTCCTTTTTTATGGAACATTTTTTATGATGGTGTATTAAATTTAAAGTTATCTTTAGGTTGATATCTGGTAAAAATTAAAGTGAGCTCAAAAATTTGGCAATAGAAACTATAAAAAAAATAGTGGACCAAACTTTGGCAAATGAAAAAACAGAATTAATTATCCTTGATGATAGAAGAAAATTAAATAAATATAATTTAAATATAGGTATGAATGTTATTAAAAGTAAAAAAGAAATTATAATCTATAATATCTTTATCTATACTATATTACTTTCAAGTGATGAAATAAAAATTTTAGCAAATGTTTCAAATTCAATAATACTATACTAATATATATAATATTTGTACTTTGTAGCCGAATAGTATTGAAACCAAACAAACGGAAATTTGGTTGGATGTATGGGTTTTAAAGGACCAAACATGGATGCACCAATACCTTTGCGTGGAGCAAGGACTTTTTAACATGCTTCCATATTTAAATGTAGGAAATATATACAATGTGCATAGTAAACTTCCCTGGTAAGTTCAGAATTTGTCACATGATTTTATTTCAAAATTATTCAGAGTGGCTGAATGGTAATATCATGTATTATTTAATTCCTCGGTACCCTCCATAATATGGCAACCATTCCTCTATCCGCCACCCGATGTGGGGCACTAACAAAACATCACAAGAGTAGCTTCAACTGTATGTATTTATTACAGGATACCATATAGCGATCCTGAAATCAAAAGGGCCGCTCTCACACCAAGAACATATAAAATTCAAGGCAATGAGGCTTATTTTGTGAAAAATAGTAGCTCCGTATTGCCTATGACTATACCAAAGACTTTATTAACACTCAAAGAGGTGAATAATTTGTTAAAAACATTTGGAAATAAGAAGTATATCGATTTTGAAGCTGTAATCGATCTGAAGGTTTTTGCAAACAATTCCAATACATCTCGTACCAAAAGACAGATTATGAGCCAGGCGTATGGTACACCAGGTATGAAATTTTGGAAAAAATTTATAGCCCACATTAAACGAAATTGTTGCCATCAAAACGCGCTCTAATACTGGCATATGCAGCAATAATCTTTTTGGCCAGCACTTAAAAAATTCAAAGAACTAATTAGGCGCCTACAAACTTCCTGTGTTATGAGTATCAAATTTTTAATATAATTATAAATTAATTATGAATTGTTTATATATTTTATTTTAATTCTAAGCAATCTGTAAAATTAATATCAATATCCTTGGATTTGGTTGCTAGGTAACATGTCGGTCGGCCATCATGGATTCATGGCTAGTTAATATTTTCTAGATGAACAAAACTGTATCTCTAAAATATCAACTAGCCATGAATAATCCATGATGGCCGATCCACGGCTGATGGTATTAATTTTACAGTTGCGATTATTTCTAATAAATGTTCTTCTAATGCAAATAGTTGTGCCATATTTAGGGAAAAACTACTCTATAATTGACAAAATAATGCTGCATGTACGCCTAATGTAGTATGCATATTTTTAATTAATTTAATTCGGAAATACACCAAATATTTTATTTTAAAATATATTCAATTCTAGGTAGAAGAACACACGTACTTAAATTCACCCCAATCACCGATGAAACCGTGTCGTGTAGTTTATTTTTAAACAATTGGGAGAGGAAACTGTGCCCTTTAGGGCTTCTCCCTTATATGAAGGTGGTTGTAAGGCACGCAGAAGTCGCGAGGAACTATTTGAAATCGAATGGTTTAACTAGTTTTACGGTCATTGGTTACCAGTGCCCTATAAAATTCAACACAGCGAACTTGAACTTGTAAGGTCGTTTGAAATGCATTATTTGATGTGTGTTATTTAATTTTTTTTTGTTTGTTATTAGATTATCAAATAATAGCAAAGTTTTCTACAGTTGCTTAGGGGATGGACATCACATGCCTGTACATGTGCTCGTGCGGACCAAAGCGCGATTCAAACGCATCAAGAATTTATCAATCAGCTGTGTAGATGATACATTGAAAATGAATGCTATGTAAGTTTTATTTATTTGAAATTGATAAGTATTTGGGGCAGATATTTGTATGTAGTAATGCGGTGTGGTGAAATAATGCGCACGAGTTTAGCACACCAAAAAGGCTTCAAAAAGTTAAGATATAAGTTTCAAATGTTGTAGTCATTAAATATGACTGTTCATAAATACATTAAAGATAATCTTATCAAAATCTGAAAATTATAAAAGAAATTACAACACTTTGTGATCTTGTTAATGCCGATTTTGTAATTTTCGAGTTTAACACCCCAAAAAGGCTTCAAGAGTCGAGATATAAGCTTCACATGCGTTTTTACTCAGCCACTAACTTTATATTCATAATCTAACACAAAAATGTATATGCAAACTACCCCGACAGTCGGGGCTGCAAGCAGGCACTTGGCCCGCCACAGGTAGAAAATGGTTTTGCTATGAAATATTTGGATTTGAAAATCGGTCAAAAATCAGTATTTAATGAAAAAAATATTTAACATTGTAAGTAAGAATCCTGGAAATGTTTTACACACAATGGAGTATTTTTGGTATAATTTTGGCAATTGTAACTCGAGTTATGAAGATTTGAATCGAACAATGTCCGAAATATTTGGATAAATAACTTTGAAAATTCGTAAAAAAAATCAGTGTTTAATGAAAAAAAAAATGAATATTGTAAGTAAGAATCCTGGAACTGTTTTGCACAAAATGAAGTATTTTTGGTATAATTTTGACAATTGTAACTCGAGTTATGAAGATTTGAATCGAACAATGTCCGAAATATTTGGATAAATAACTTTGAAAATTCGTAAAAAATCAATTTTTAATGAAAAAAAAGGAACATTGTAAGTAAGAATCCTGGAACTGTTTTACACAAAATGAAGTATTTTTGGTATAATTTTGGCAATTGTAACTCGAGTTATGACGATTTGAATCGAACAATGTCCGAAATATTTGGATAAATAACTTTGAAAATTCGTAAAAAATCAGTTTTTAATGAAAAAAAAAAGAATATTGTAAGTAAGAATCCTGGAACTGTTTTGCACAAAATGAAGTATTTTTGGTATAATTTTGACAATTGTAACTCGAGTTATGAAGGTTTGAATCGAACAATGTCCGAAATATTTGGATAAATAACTTTGAAAATTCGTAAAAAAATCAGTTTTTAATGAAAAAAAAATAAATATTGTAAGTAAGAATCCTGGAACTGTTTTGCACAAAATGAAGTATTTTTGGTATAATTTTGACAATTGTAACTCGAGTTATGAAGATTTGAATCGAACAATGTCCGAAATATTTGGATAAATAACTTTGAAAATTCGTAAAAAAATCAGTTTTTAATGAAAAAAAAAATGAATATTGTAAGTAAGAATCCTGGAACTGTTTTGCACAAAATGAAGTATTTTTGGTATAATTTTGACAATTGTAACTCGAGTTATGAAGATTTGAATCGAACAATGTCCGAAATATTTTGATAAATAACTTTGAAAATTCGTAAAAAAATCAGTTTTTAATGAAAAAAAATGAATATTGTAAGTAAGAATCCTGGAACTGTTTTGCACAAAATGAAGTATTTTTGGTATAATTTTGACAATTGTAACTCGAGTTATGAAGATTTGAATCGAACAATGTCCGAAATATTTGGATAAATAACTTTGAAAATTCGTAAAAAAATCAGTTTTTAATGAAAAAAAAATGAATATTGTAAGTAAGAATCCTGGAACTGTTTTGCACAAAATGAAGTATTTTTGGTATAATTTTGACAATTGTAACTCGAGTTATGAAGATTTGAATCGAACAATGTCCGAAATATTTGGATAAATAACTTTGAAGATTCGTAAAAAAATCAGTTTTTAATGAAAAAAAATGAATATTGTAAGTAAGAATCCTGGAACTGTTTTGCACAAAATGAAGTATTTTTGGTATAATTTTGACAATTGTAACTCGAGTTATGAAGATTTGAATCGAACAATGTCCGAAATATTTGGATAAATAACTTTGAAAATTCGTAAAAAAATCAGTTTTTAATGAAAAAAAATGAATATTGTAAGTAAGAATCCTGGAACTGTTTTGCACAAAATGAAGTATTTTTGGTATAATTTTGGCAATTGTAACTCGAGTTATGAAGATTTGAATCGAACAATGTCCGAAATATTTTGATAAATAACTTTGAAAATTCGTAAAAAAATCAGTTCTTAATGAAAAAAAATGAATATTGTAAGTAAGAATCCTGGAACTGTTTTGCACAAAATGAAGTATTTTTGGTATAATTTTGACAATTGTAACTCGAGTTATGAAGATTTGAATCAAACAATGTCCGAAATATTTTGATAAATAACTTTGAAAATTCGTAAAAAAATCAGTTTTTAATGAAAAAAAATGAATATTGTAAGTAAGAATCCTGGAACTGTTTTGCACAAAATGAAGTATTTTTGGTATAACTTTGACAATTGTAACTCGAGTTATGAAGATTTGAATCGAACAATGTCCGGAATATTTGGATAAATAACTTTGAAAATTCGTAAAAAATCAGTTTTTAATGAAAGAAAATGAACATTGTAAGTAAGAATCCTGGAACTGTTTTACACAAAATGAACTATTTTTGGTATAATTTTGACAATTGTAACTCGAGTTATGAAGATTTGAATCAAACAATGTCCGAAATATTTTGATAAATAACTTTGAAAATTCGTAAAAAATCAGTTTTTAATGAAAAAAAAAAGAATATTGTAAGTAAGAATCCTGGAACTGTTTTGCACAAAATGAAGTATTTTTGGTATAATTTTGACAATTGTAACTCGAGTTATGAAGATTTGAATCGAACAATGTCCGAAATATTTGGATAAATAACTTTGAAGATTCGTAAAAAAATCAGTTTTTAATGAAAAAAAATGAACATTGTAAGTAAGAATCCTGGAACTGTTTTACACAAAATGAACTATTTTTGGTATAATTTTGACAATTGTAACTCGAGTTATGAAGATTTGAATCAAACAATGTCCGAAATATTTTGATAAATAACTTTGAAAATTCGTAAAAAATCAGTTTTTAATGAAAAAAAAAAGAATATTGTAAGTAAGAATCCTGGAACTGTTTTGCACAAAATGAAGTATTTTTGGTATAATTTTGACAATTGTAACTCGAGTTATGAAGGTTTGAATCGAACAATGTCCGAAATATTTGGATAAATAACTTTGAAAATTCGTAAAAAAATCAGTTTTTAATGAAAAAAAAATAAATATTGTAAGTAAGAATCCTGGAACTGTTTTGCACAAAATGAAGTATTTTTGGTATAATTTTGACAATTGTAACTCGAGTTATGAAGATTTGAATCGAACAATGTCCGAAATATTTGGATAAATAACTTTGAAAATTCGTAAAAAAATCAGTTTTTAATGAAAAAAAAAATGAATATTGTAAGTAAGAATCCTGGAACTGTTTTGCACAAAATGAAGTATTTTTGGTATAATTTTGACAATTGTAACTCGAGTTATGAAGATTTGAATCGAACAATGTCCGAAATATTTTGATAAATAACTTTGAAAATTCGTAAAAAAATCAGTTTTTAATGAAAAAAAATGAATATTGTAAGTAAGAATCCTGGAACTGTTTTGCACAAAATGAAGTATTTTTGGTATAATTTTGACAATTGTAACTCGAGTTATGAAGATTTGAATCGAACAATGTCCGAAATATTTGGATAAATAACTTTGAAAATTCGTAAAAAAATCAGTTTTTAATGAAAAAAAAATGAATATTGTAAGTAAGAATCCTGGAACTGTTTTGCACAAAATGAAGTATTTTTGGTATAATTTTGACAATTGTAACTCGAGTTATGAAGATTTGAATCGAACAATGTCCGAAATATTTTGATAAATAACTTTGAAAATTCGTAAAAAAATCAGTTTTTAATGAAAAAAAATGAATATTGTAAGTAAGAATCCTGGAACTGTTTTGCACAAAATGAAGTATTTTTGGTATAATTTTGACAATTGTAACTCGAGTTATGAAGATTTGAATCGAACAATGTCCGAAATATTTTGATAAATAACTTTGAAAATTCGTAAAAAAATCAGTTTTTAATGAAAAAAAATGAATATTGTAAGTAAGAATCCTGGAACTGTTTTGCACAAAATGAAGTATTTTTGGTATAATTTTGGCAATTGTAACTCGAGTTATGAAGATTTGAATCGAACAATGTCCGAAATATTTGGATAAATAACTTTGAAAATTCGTAAAAAAATCAGTTTTTAATGAAAAAAAATGAATATTGTAAGTAAGAATCCTGGAACTGTTTTGCACAAAATGAAGTATTTTTGGTATAATTTTGGCAATTGTAACTCGAGTTATGAAGATTTGAATCGAACAATGTCCGAAATATTTGGATAAATAACTTTGAAAATTCGTAAAAAAAATCAGTTTTTTATGAAAAAAAAAAATGAATATTGTAAGTAAGAATCCTGGAACTGTTTTGCACAAAATAAAGTATTTTTGGTATAATTTTGACAATTGTAACTCGAGTTATGAAGATTTTAATCGAACAATGTCCGAAATATTTGGATAAATAACTTTGAAAATTCGTAAAAAAAATCAGTTTTTAATGAAAAAAAATGAACATAGTAAGTAAGAGTCCTGGAACTGTTTTGCACAAAATGAAGTATTTTTGGTATAATTTTGACAATTGTAACTCGAGTTATGAAGATTTGAATCGAACAATGTCCGAAATATTTTGATAAATAACTTTGAAAATTCGTAAAAAATCAGTTTTAAATGAAAATAAAAATGAATATTGTAAGTAAGAATCCTGGAACTGTTTTGCACAAAATGAAGTATTTTTGGTATAATTTTGACAATTGTAACTCGAGTTATGAAGATTTGAATCGAACAATGTCCGAAATATTTTGATAAATAACTTTGAAAATTCGTAAAAAAATCAGTTTTTAATGAAAAAAAATGAATATTGTAAGTAAGAATCCTGGAACTGTTTTGCACAAAATGAAGTATTTTTGGTATAATTTTGGCAATTGTAACTCGAGTTATGAAGATTTGAATCGAACAATGTCCGAAATATTTGGATAAATAACTTTGAAAATTCGTAAAAAAATCAGTTTTTAATGAAAAAAAATGAATATTGTAAGTAAGAATCCTGGAACTGTTTTGCACAAAATGAAGTATTTTTGGTATAATTTTGGCAATTGTAACTCGAGTTATGAAGATTTGAATCGAACAATGTCCGAAATATTTGGATAAATAACTTTGAAAATTCGTAAAAAAAATCAGTTTTTTATGAAAAAAAAAAATGAATATTGTAAGTAAGAATCCTGGAACTGTTTTGCACAAAATAAAGTATTTTTGGTATAATTTTGACAATTGTAACTCGAGTTATGAAGATTTTAATCGAACAATGTCCGAAATATTTGGATAAATAACTTTGAAAATTCGTAAAAAAAATCAGTTTTTAATGAAAAAAAATGAACATAGTAAGTAAGAGTCCTGGAACTGTTTTGCACAAAATGAAGTATTTTTGGTATAATTTTGACAATTGTAACTCGAGTTATGAAGATTTGAATCGAACAATGTCCGAAATATTTGGATAAATAACTTTGAAAATTCGTAAAAAATCAGTTTTAAATGAAAATAAAAATGAACATTGTAAATAGGAATCCTGGAACCGTTTTGCACAAAATGAAGTATTTTTGGTATAATTTTGACAATTGTAACTCGAGTTATGAAGATTTGAATCGAACAATGTCCGAAATATTTTGATAAATAACTTTGAAAATTCGTAAAAAAATCAGTTTTTAATGAAAAAAAATGAATATTGTAAGTAAGAATCCTGGAACTGTTTTGCACAAAATGAAGTATTTTTGGTATAATTTTGACAATTGTAACTCGAGTTATGAAGATTTGAATCGAACAATGTCCGAAATATTTTGATAAATAACTTTGAAAATTCGTAAAAAATCAGTTTTTAATGAAAATAAAAATGAACATTGTAAGTAAGAATCCTGGAACTGTTTTGCACAAAATGAAGTATTTTTGGTATAATTTTAACAATTGTAACTCGAGTTATGAAGATTTGAATCGAACAATGTCCGAAATATTTGGATAAATAACTTTGAAAATTCGTAAAAAATCAGTTTTTAATGAAAATAAAAATGAACATTGTAAATAGGAATCCTGGAACTGTTTTGCACAAAATGAAGTATTTTTGGTATAATTTTGACAATTGTAACTCGAGTTATGAAGATTTGAATCGAACAATGTCCGAAATATTTGGATAAATAACTTTGAAAATTCGTAAAAAAATCAGTTTTTAATGAAAAAAAAATGAATATTGTAAGTAAGAATCCTGGAACTGTTTTGCACAAAATGAAGTATTTTTGGTATAATTTTGACAATTTTAACTCGAGTTATGAAGATTTGAATCGAACAATGTCCGAAATATTTGGATAAATAACTTTGAAAATACGTAAAAAATCAGTTTTTAATGAAAATAAAAATGAACATTGTAAATAGGAATCCTGGAACTGTTTTGCACAAAATGAAGTATTTTTGGTATAATTTTGACAAGTGTAATTCGAGTTATGAAGATTTGAATCGAACAATGTCCGAAATATTTTGATAAATAACTTTGAAAATTCGTAAAAAATCAGTTTTTAATGAAAATAAAAATGAACAATGTAAATAGGAATCCTGGAACTGTTCTGCACAAAATGAAGTATTTTTGGTATAATTTTGACAATTGTAACTCGAGTTATGAAGATTTGAATCGAACAATGTCCGAAATATTTTGATAAATAACTTTGAAAATTCGTAAAAAATCAGTTTTTATTGAAAATAAAAAATGAACATTGTAAATAAGAATCCTGGAACTGTTTTACACAAAATGAAGTATTTTTGGTATAATTTTGACAATTGTAACTCGAGTTATGAAGATTTGAATCGAACAATGTCCGAAATATTTTGATAAATAACTTTGAAAATTCGTAAAAAAATCAGTTTTTAATGAAAAAAAATGAATATTGTAAGTAAGAATCCTGGAACTGTTTTGCACAAAATGAAGTATTTTTGGTATAATTTTGGCAATTGTAACTCGAGTTATGAAGATTTGAATCGAACAATGTCCGAAATATTTGGATAAATAACTTTGAAAATTCGTAAAAAATCAGTTTTTAATGAAAATAAAAATGAACAATGTAAATAGGAATCCTGGAACTGTTCTGCACAAAATGAAGTATTTTTGGTATAATTTTGACAATTGTAACTCGAGTTATAAAGATTTTAATAGAACATTGTTTTGGCAACTAGAATTTATACAAGGCATATTTCCTATAAATAATAATACTATTTCTACATATATTTAAGTTATTATTTATTCCTACTTATGCTATAATAACGAGAGTGGTGACGGTGACAAGTCTGCAAGAATAAGTTTATATTTTTTTACGTCAATTGTTTATATTTTAGTTTTATAACAAAGGATGAAAAGGGTGATGCTTGTGTGATAACCCAGAACACTGACTTCCTTAAACACATGCTGCCCAAGGCAATCCCATTTGAACAATGGCTGGAGAAGTTGAAAAAAATTGGTCACTTTAATATTTATGACGAAAATCTACAGAATCATGCTTCTGACGAGGTAAGTACTTTGCTTTTCTATAGAAAAAAAAATTTTACTTTGGATTCATCAAGGACCTATAAAGTTTATGGCGTGTTATAAGGGGCATAAGTCTAATAATCTGGTTAAATATTCTTCATCTAAATATGATTTTCGATTTTAAAATTTATATAAAAAACGTGAACACGTTTTCGGTAAAACAATACCTTCCTTTACATCAGTGATGTATTCGGAAAGTAAATATAGCTCACTCACATTTCAGATCAGACAACTCTACGAGGCCATTCATAACTGCCTGCACCTCACTCTAAACGGTGGCTTAATGTACATCGATATGCTCTGCAGAAGACTGGAAGCGAAAGAGCTGACCGATAACAGCGGGGTTCCCCTGTGGTTCGCCACGGAAATTATTGAAATGGTTCTGTAACTTATTTTTATAAACATAAACGTATTATTTAAATAAATTCGTTGATTAGTTTATGTTTGTCTCCTTTTGAATCGTATTTAAAACATGTTTAACATGGCGTATTATGGTTGTACGTCAACGAAATAGAATGTATCATTCTATTTCGTTGGTGCAGCAGACGGAAGGAGGTGAAGGCCGAGCTTCCGACGCCTCAAAACTGGTACAACCCGGGAAGAAACCCCAACAGAAATATATTCGTCCTTCAAAACTGACGGTTGAATCCTGCTCAATTAGAAAAAAACACTTCTAATTTTTCTAATTGAGGAGGATTCAACCGTTAGATTTGAAGGACCAGGATTTTTCTGATGGAGTATCTTGCCTTAGCTGATTTGCACCAGTTTTGAGGCGTCAGAGGCTCGCTCTTCACCTCCTTCCGTCTACTGCACCATGTACACCCATAGTACGCAATGTAGACGAAAACGTGAAAGTGGGATTTGTTTGTCTTTTCTGGACTGTTTTGTCGTATATGTATATCGGCACTCCATACTACCTCTGAGAGCCTTACCAACCATTCGACTTCCAAAATCTCCTTTTCATTATTATAATTTTTGTAATTGTCAAATATGACTGTTTGTGTTAAATGTGGTGTCATGTGGAAAAGTAGTTTTGTATACATAAGTAAAAAATGGCTTGTAATGTCGCGGGTGAACTAGAATCTTATATATTGTACTTTGTTTATGTTTTAGACATTTTTTTGAGTAAATAATGATTAAATTCATATGTGTAACTTTATTTGTGTAGATGTTTAGAACGCGAATTGGATGCCCTTCTGCAGGAAAGAACCAACCCCCAAAATATGTTTGTTTCTGTTATTTTTATACTCAAGGTAAACAAGTTAACTTAACGAATTCAAAAAATATAGCTCTAAAGCTCTAGACGTCCAAAATTAACCTGAAATAATTTTTAATTTGTATAAATCTTTATAAAAATCTGTTTTCTTAACTTCAAAATTAGGTGGATTGGTTTATTTCTGCAGAAAGTCGTTTAATTCTCCTATAATGAATTAGTTTTGATGACAGTTTGTTTGCATTATATGATACGTTAGTAGTCACCACCGCATGTGTCACTTTCCAACCAAAATTTGTTGTCGCGTCGTGTGAATATTTTTTGAACACTAAATTTTTTGTCGTTTCGTGGGAATAGGACCTTATATTATATATATAATCTGTACTTGTATGCAACTAATTCTACTTATATGTGTTGCTGTGCGGCATCCCACCCAAAAATATATTATAATATTTACATTCCCCGTTTCTAAAATGACCTTTAGCTTACCGCAATCGTAGGCCAGCTAAATAAAAATCAACAGTCGCGCTCCCGACAATTGCACGCACACCCGCAACCATGGCACAAGAACCGCCCAAATACCTCAAGTTCGTTTTCGGGGGCTCCGCAGGGTAAGTAAATTACAACCACTATATCACCCTTAAAAAATAAGTAATATAAGTAATATATAACAATATTCATAGTATGGCGGCTACGATATTCGTACAACCGCTAGATCTAGTTAAAAACCGTATGCAGTTGAGTGGTAAAGGTGGTGCAGCACGAGAGTACCCCACATCCCTTCATGCAATTCGAGGTATCATCCAAAAGGAGGGTGTATTCGCTTTATACAATGGGCTATCAGCAGGGATGTTAAGACAAGCCACTTATACAACAGCCCGACTGGGAGTGTTCCAATGGCTATTCGATTCATTCTCAAAAGATGGCCATGCACCAAATTTCTTAATGAAAGCTGCTTTGGGGATGGCAGCTGGTGTATCAGGTGCTTTTGTGGGCACACCTGCTGAAGTTGCTTTAATTCGTATGACATCTGATGGGCGGCTACCAGCTGCTGAACGAAGAAACTACAAGAATGTGTTTGAAGCACTTCTTAGGATAACTAAAGAGGAGGGTATTTTAGCTCTGTGGCGTGGGGCTATACCTACAATGGGGCGTGCTATGGTGGTTAATGCTGCACAACTAGCTAGTTATTCGCAAACCAAAGAATCACTTTTAGCATCCGGTTATTTTGATGATAATATCAGTTGCCATTTTGTGGCTTCAATGTTTGCTGGGCTGATTACTACTGCTGCATCCATTCCAGTTGATATTGCTAAAACTAGGTGAGATTAATTTTGATTACCTATAAATATTCATATTCATATTAATAATGGTTTTAATTACCGGACTGACTGTCAAACAGTAATGAGTTCCAATACTTATTAAGACTGTAACTTACAAATTGCATTGTTTAAAAATAATAATCAATTATTGAAATATAATATAATAATTATTATAATTATTTTAGGATACAAAACATGAAAATTATTGATGGAAAGCCAGAATACAAAGGCACCATTGATGTTCTAACCAATGTTGTTCGTAAAGAAGGATTCTTTGCTTTGTGGAAAGGTTTCACTCCATACTATGCCCGGCTGGGACCACACACAGTATTAACATTCATCTTTTTGGAGCAGCTTAATCATTTCTACAAGACACGGTTTATGGAAAAGAAGCCCTAATTTAATGCTTGATATAGGTAATGAATTACATATTATTCCATGTATTGTACAAATATATATATTCAAGAGCTTTATTATACATAATCTAAATATGAATGACATTTATTTATTTTGTGATGGAATAAAAGGCGTTATTATCTCTGCACCAGTTTATCTAGTGACAACTGATAACATTTGTGTACTCATTTACTTATCAAATCAATCCGTGATTGTTTACGCTGGGGTTTAAATAATATTTAATGTGCTTTGGTTGTATAGACAATATTTAACATGTTATGATAGTAATGACTTACACAATTATATGAAAATTATTCCATTGGGATATTTATTTCAATTTCGCAATAGGAGTGCGGTTGACGAACCTAATGGCGCCTTCGTTTATCATTTCGAACGGTTCGAACCGGATTTACTCGTCGCGGAACGATAAAAGAATATACAGTAGTCGCAACTATGAATTTTCTTGGGAAATTGTATCATGTACAATTTCCATAATATAATATTATATATAAATTAAAATGATAAATCGGTTATAAAATGATGAAAAATAACTGCAATCGCGGTAAGGGATAAGGTATAATATATAGGTGCGTTTCAGAAACGGCTCGCACGGATAATACGAGACGAACATCCCAGAACTATAAACAAAAGCGGCTTAATAGTACTATGTATAGAAGATATTTATAGCAAATATTTTGTTATATTTAATCTTATATAGAATAACTAGTTTCTTAATAACCATGAGATGGTATTTTCATTTACTATAAATATATATATATATATATATATATATATATATATATATATATATATATATATATATATAAACTACAACCTTAAAGGATTAATTTTGCGCTACAGGGTCGTAACTGCGTTCTTCTTGTCCCCACCATGGGGTGCGATTCCTGATATTACTCGTACCTGTTGAACTGTTGAATTCGCTCCGCAAAATATGGACAATTCACGATTTGAATTCGTTTAGGGTTTATTAGTGTTTTTTTTAAATACTAATAAACCCTAAACGAATTCAAATCGTGAATTTTCCATATTGTGCGGAGCGAATGCAACAGTTAAACGAATACGTTTGGAACGAGTAATATCAGGAATCGAAATTTCATTTATGGAATTTCGATTTATTAGTATTTTTATTGCTCGTATTCACCAACATCTCATAAACTTTATAGGTTCCATAAGCTATTTAATGGTCAAGTTGGAAACGTCATTGTGACAGAAATTGCCAAAACAAATGTCACACCTTGAATAGCACTTGTGATTAGAACCTTTTGTTTAATTATTCAGTGTTTCCAATAGAGAGAATCTAAAGTAACTACATTCCCTACAACAACTAATACTTATGGGTGCAATAGCTATTAACCGTATTTATGGAACGCTGGTGAATAAGGGGGTAAACTAATTCCCATCGTGAATTATACGTATTTTGCGGAGCGACTTTGATACTCAAATGAATACGTTCGAAACAAGTGGACAATCACCTGTATGTGCAAATGAATCATAGGGATTTTAATCTAGTTTAAAAATTCGCATAATATTTGGTCGCATAATAGTATTTATTTATTATTATCATTTCTTTTTAAAGAATAAAATGTTGATTCTATATCAACAATCTACAATATTACATTATTTTAAAAGTATAACAACTTTGAATATTTAAACAAAATATTTTATAATCAAAATATGGCAAATATGACAATATAGTGTGCACTTTATTATCAAAGTCACTGTCTGGTATGGTAAAATATATGTAATATGTATTAGGGAATTCGGTAAAGTCGTAAACACTTTTATGTAAAACGTCTATTAAATTTCAACAAGCCATGTAAAACTAGCACGACCTTGAGTATTAATTTACGTTGCAATTATCACATAGCATGTTCCAGTACAAACGTTACACACGGCCGGGCATTTTTACGCTAATTGTTTATTATAATAGAAATTTTTTCCCGTCGATTGCGACGATTTACGTGTGTTACCGCGTTTAAAAATAACACAAGGCATTTAGGTTTAATTATAGATCGGAGATTTGATGCCGAATATTCACATAAGAATTAGGTCATAGCGACATTGAAATTGGTTTGATTTATTTAAAGAGTAAATGTAAAATTATTTTATCCAAAATTAATTTCGATTTTATTTTCGAATTTCGTTGAAAATTATTAACATTGATATATTTCCGGACAATTGCGGCTGCAATGGCCGAGAGGTGCTAGCCCGGCTTATGTTAAAACATGATCTGGCGAAAGGCTACTTGTGGGCGTTACGGAAAGTAGTTTTTTTTTACAAGATCGTCTGAACTTACAGAATAAACCCCATGGTTTTGTAGTTCGGGACTTGAGGTACAGGCTGGGAAGATTTGTCAAAAAAAATAACCCCAAAATTCAAATTCTGACATAGTCTGTCTGAGATATCAAACAAATTAAATATTAAATATGACGTTGGTCAAAAATTACATGTAATTAGTTCAATACAACAGCTATATAAAATATCTGGTGTAAGCACCATAAGATTTTCAATGCGTACACACGTTTTATAATAATTAAACCATTCCAGGAAGAATTTTATCCTATGGAAAAACTATGATAGCAAAGGTGAGGTGATTGGGCCACCCCTACCAACCTGACTATACCCGTCCACTATTTCAAATGACTAATGCCCGTATTCACCAACATCCTATAAACTTTATAGGTCCCATAATCTATTGAATGGATAAATTTAAAATGTCATTGTGACAGAATATGCCAAAACAAATGTCAAACAACTTGAATAGCGTTTGCGATTGGAGCTTTGATGACACCTTTTGTTTAATTATTCAGTGTTTCCAATAGAGAGAATCTAAAGTAACTACATTCCCTAGATAATGTATTTATAGTTGCTATAACAACGAATACTTATGGGTTCAATAGCTATTGATACATTTATGAAACGTTGGTGAATACGGGGATGAACCTCTGCACTATATTGTTATCTGTTACTTTCTATGATTCAATTAATTTCATTTATTAATTTACGCCTAATTCGTAAAAAAATGTGAGAAACAATGTAGTGCAGAGTTCAAGTCATTTGAAATAGTGGATGGGCATAGTTTGGTTGTTTAGGGGACACCCGCCCACCCCACCTTTGTTCGCATAGTTTTTTCAATAGGTAACACTCGTCCTGGAATGGTTTAAACAATATAAAACGTGTGTATCCTTTGAAAAAACTATGCGAACAGAGGTGGGGCGGGCGGGTGGCCCCACCAACCAAACTATGCCCGTCCACTATTTCAAACGACTTGAACTATGCACTTCATTGTTTCTCACATGTTTTTACGAATTAGGCGTAAATTAATAAATGAAATTAATTGAATCATAGAAAGTAACTCATAACAGTATAGTGCAGAGTTCAAGTCATTTAAAATAGTGGTAACACGGCATATAAGTCTTTGTCAAGTCAAGTCCGTACAAAAAAAGCGTTTGAAACAATATAGAGCAGAGTTCAAGTCATTTGAAATAGTGGACGGGTATAGTTTGGTTGGTGGGTGCCACCCGCCCACCCCACCTCTGTTCGCATACTTTTTTCAAAGGATACACACGTTTTATATTGTTTAAATAATTCGAAAAAGTGTGTTATCTTATGGAAAAAACTATTCGAACAGAGGTGGGGTGGGCGGGGGGTCCCCACCAACCAAACTATGCCCATTCACTATTTCAAACGACTTAAACTATGCACTACATTGTTTTTCACATGTTTTTTTACAAATTAAACGTACTTTAATAAATGAAATTAATTGAATCATAGAAAGTAACAGATAACAGTATAGTGCAGAGTTCAAGTCATTTAAAATAGTGGATGGGTATAGTTTGGTTGGTAGGGACCGCCCACCCACCCCACCTCTGCTCGAATTGTTTTTTCCATAGGATAACACCCTTCCTGGAATGGTTTAAACAATATAAAACGTGTGTATCCTTTGAAAAAACTATGCGAACAGAGGTGGGGCGGGCGGGTGGCCCCCACCAACCAAACTATACCCGTCAACTATTTCAAACGACTTAAACTCTGCACTACATTGTTTCTCACATGTTTTTACGAATTAGGCATAAATTAATAAATGAAATTAATTGAACCATAGAAAGTAACAAATAACAATATATTGCAGAGGTTCATCCCCGTATTCACCAACGTTCTATAAAATAATCAATAGCTATTGAACCCTTAAGTATTCGTTATTGCAGTTATAAATACATTATCTAGGGAATGTAGTTACTTTTGATTCTCTCTATTGCAAACACTGAATACATCTGGTGGCACAAAATTAACTACATTTAGTAGGGAATTTGTTTGCATACCGTAAAACGAGGTTACTTTGCACCGCGTGGGGTAACTTTGCACCAACGTCCGAAAAAGATTCATCGTGGAGCCGTATGTGTAGTTTCTAATTTAACTGCGCAACATGTTAATCACAAGATGGAAATCTGTAGATCTTGTGAGAGAGTGATTAGGAGATTTCTACATCAAAACCTAACTTTACGGGACTTGTTTATGACACCAATCTGTTGCAGTTTTGTTTAGTGTTGAAAAATTGCGTGTTCCACCGATTCGTGTGTAATACTATCAGATAAGTCACCATTTTAGTACCAGTTACACATCTTTGGCTATATATTTTGATAATTAGTTTATAATTAAAATCATCTGGTAAGTACTTGTTAACATTTTTAACACGTGGGGTAACTTTGCACCACAATATGGGGAGACTTTGCACCAACGTCAAACTGTGTTAAAACTGGTGAAACATTTTTTTTTAATTCACAAAATATATAAAAGACAGAAGAAAGGCAATAGGATATATCAGAAAAGACAAAGCGAATCCAGCGGGATGATGACACTGATGATCCAGTATTGCAGGACTCTTCAGATGAAGAATATCCCAATTTTCAAATATACTCGGAGCAAATGGAAAAGGAAGAAAAAGCTGCAATGATGGAAGGTACGAAATCTCTAGCAGATGCTCTTGGCATAATTGCCGCAAAGAGAGTTGTAGGAGAATACATGATTTTCAAATACGAAGGGGAATTGTTTTCTGGTAAAATAATACCATTGGAGTTGTAATTTCTTCTATGGTTAAATCTATCAAGTCGTGAAAATTGCCTGAAAATCCAGATGTTTCATACTATGATAGGGAGCATGTATTTGACAACATAAACCCCTCTACCATGGCAAATAGAAGAGGATTGTATCGAATTCCAGAAATGGAAAAGTTGGGTTGGCTGTAAATAATTAATTTGCAATGTGTCGTTTATGTTTTTTGAAGAAAAAATCAGTTCCATGAATAAATTTTGTGTGCTCTATTGATTTATGTTTTTAACTTAACGCATCTTTCCTATATACAACGGAGTTTCGATCAAAATGATGTGATGGTGCAAAGTATCCTACTCAAAGGGGTAACTTTGCACCAAATTTATATAATAAATATTGCATAATAAATTACTCACATTACATATATTTTATATTAAATAGCAACTAATAACACTAAAGAACAAAATGCAACAAGTCCCATATTTTTAACGTGCTTCAAAAAATATTTCTGTTCAATTAAGGACAAAAAACCTGAAAAATGGTGCAAAGTAACCTCATTTTACGGTAACATTTGTTTTTTCATCTTATACATGACTATAGAGTCAAGGATATACTATTTATACCATAAGTACATTAACAATCGCGCATTATTATAGAAGTGACCGAAATCATATGATTTTAATGCAATCAACTGATCATCAATAACAAAGATCAGCTGTTTACCTACTACTTTGAAGAAAACCGCTAACGTTTGAATCACGAATGGGTTGTAGATTATCAATTTACTAATTTAAACCGGTGTTTTTATTTTATTTTACGGTTGCTAAGGCATGAGTAAACAATTGTAGAAAAAAACATTTTTTTCTCCACATTTCGTTTAGTAACAATGCACCGAGAAAGAAGACTCCGTCGCGCGAACTGAGTTTATAAACAAACTAGTTCAATTAGCCGAACTGGTTTGTTTGTAAACTGTCCTCAGATCATATTCAATTAACAGATAAGACAAATTCTGAAAGGAAATTCATTAGATCATATGATATGTCCTTTGTATAGATTGTCGCATGTTTTTAACACATATATTGACATTGATATTTTTAATATGCCGAACGCCTCTGTGGTAAGTGCTATTAAAAATATATAATTTGAATGTTCATTATATATCTTTGTGTTATGTTTTTTCTTTCTTTTATTTGTTATGTTGTTATTATATCATCTGTAATTGGTTAAACTGTAGATGTCTATATTAAATAAATAAATAAATAAATATAAGCGATATATGTTTCTATGTATTCAATATGAATGATATAACTCTAAAAACTGCATTTATTTCGTTTTAATATCAGTAAATGGCAGTAATGTTCTGGAAATAAATATAACTATTACAACATATTTAAAAGTTTCATATGGAGGTAAGATACAAGTTCAAAAACAGTAGCATTTTAGAGTTGGATAATGTTAATGTTAATGTGATAAACGATTTGACTAAAACACTTTGTTTTAAAAAACGTGAAGTAATTTTCGTTAAAACAATACCTTCCTTATACAGCAGTGTTGTATTTATATATAAAACAACTTGTATAAAGTTTCAATATTATCTTTATAAAAGTAATTATTATTATTATTCACATGTGTATAAAAATTAAATCAAACCAAACACCACACCATGGATTTCGAAAGAATTTAAATAGTCTATTTTAAATTCCTAAATAAACTTACTTCGTCATCTCAGAGCGAGATGAGCGGATATGAAGAAAAAAACGTAGTCGACCACCTGCGTGTTTTATGACCGTGTTTTTTTGTATACCCTGCGTACGTGTTCTCTATTCAATCCTCTTGCTAGCGGCCGAGAAAAAAGAATTCCCAGAAAAAAAAACTGCACATAAAACATATCTGTTCGCACATGTTTTTACTGCCGGTTTTTTGTGTACGTTCTCGAGGGGAGATTGTTAAAAATGCCACACCTGCGTTTTAGGATGACTTAAGTGAGATTTATTTATTTTATAAATAAAAATGGAATATTTCACATAATGAATTGCTTGTTTAAAGTAATAGTCCAGTCGAATTAGAGTTTGGAGATAAAACAAATCACACTTAATATTTTATTGCACACTACTGTGGGAAAGGATCACTAGAATCATAATATATTTGCCCTAATTTAACGATCTTGTATATCTTACGATACAAAATGAAGAGTACTAGGTAGAAAGAATGTCAGTATATAAATATATAAATATATATATATATATATATATATATATATATATATATATATATATATATATATATATATATATATATATATAGCAAGTAGATTGACGGACTGTTAAGCATATAATATGGATGACGGGTATAAGTCCAAATAGGGAATACTGGAAACCAAGGGCGCAATAATAACATAATACACCGGAACCACATAAGATCTTGGCTTTAATTATTGCACCTGGCCCTTGGTTTCCAGTATTCCCCATTTGGACTTATACCCGTCATCCATATTTTATATATATATATATATATATATATATATATATATATATTAGAGGGAGATTGTTGGGAATGCGGCGATTAGGGCTAAAAGAAACCTCTTCTCTTTAGATCGATATTTCGCTCTGAATCCAGAGCATCATCAGAATTTACTAAAAAACCAAACTGTTAACAATAATCTTCGTACAGAATATATAAGTTATAATGAATTTGAAGCTAAAATAGTGAATGAATAGTTATGATATAATATAAAGTTAAAATATATATATATATATATATATATATATATATATATATATATTCTAGAGTTACACTGACATTCCCCGTTTCTGCCTTGTTACTCTTCAAATGTGAGATCAAAAAAAAAGGTTGTTTTACGACGCCGCTTCCTAATCCAAGGATTTTGTGGTGACCTCTCAAGATAAACTTAAATACCACAGGGGTGAGACCGAATTTTGGATTTTGAAGGATCATTGGATTGGATTTATTGGATCCACACAACTTAACGGTTAGGTTGCAATATTTGTGCAGCGTTCTATCACATATATTTACAACATATGCGCAATCGCCTTACTAAAAGGTTTTGGGCGGTTTCAGGGGCGAGAATCAGGGAGATAATCACCCCTTCGTCATAAACAATCGTCAATATTGACGACCATTAACAACATGTGTTCTCCACAGTAACTTTTCCAAAGTAATGGGGCTGTAATCACACATCAACCATCACTTAAACCCATAACCCTTTACTTAAGATATTTTATGGGTAACCTCCTACATTACCAATAACTACTTAATATTCTTCGCATAACATGCATCCTTATAGTTCGTGACATTGAACCCGGCAAAGTAGTCGTCATGTATAAACCGAATGATGTCCTCGATTTTACACAGATTAATTTTAGTGTCCACCGTCACTATGTCCTTACAAAAGCCGATTTGTCGTGTAACGTCACGTCCGTTGGCTAGCACCCGGAAGTAAAGTCCTCTGGCGCCGCTCTGTGCGTCCGTGTAGACCTCAAATATAATGCGGCCCGCATAACGCGAGAGCAGAGGGTCTGTTTGTAAACCCAGTGCTGCTGAGACCTGTTCCAAGGTGTGGTCATGGCCGGAGTATAGCACTAAGTACGGTCCATTGCTGGATACCTACAATTATTATTACGATTATTAACTTAAGCATGGGACTGTGCCAAGGGTTCTCTAAAGTTCTGGTTTCCCAGGACGCGGTGTCGATAAAAGAGATCGTTTTATTATAAGAAATGTTATAAGTACGTGTAAATGAATAAAAGGATCATAATCCACTGTAATTCAGGACTTTATACCATTACGTATAAGTAAACCGCTCTCTGGGTTAACATTACATATATATATATATATATATATATGTACCGTAAAACGAGGTTACTTTGCACCGCGTGGGGTAACTTTGCACCAACGTCCGAAAAAGATTCATCGTGGAGCCATATGTGTAGTTTCTAATTTAACTACGCAACATGTTAATCGCAAGATGGAAGTGTCATCTGTAAATCTTGTGAGAGAGTGATTAGGAGATTTCTACATCAAAACCTAACTTTACGGGACTTGTTTATGACACCAATCTGTTGCAGTTTTGTTTAGTGTTGAAAAATTGCGTGTTCCACCGATTCGTGTGTAATACTATCAGATAAGTCACCATTTTAGTACCAGTTACACATCTTTGGCTATATATTTTGATAATTAGTTTATATTTAAAATCATCTGGTAAGTACTTGTTAACATTTTTAACACGTGGGGTAACTTTGCACCACAATATGGGGAGACTTTGCACCAACGTCAAACTGTGTTAAAACTGGTGAAACAATTTTTTTTTAATTCACAAAATATATAAAAGACAGAAGAATGGCAATAGGATATATCAGAAAAGACAAAGCGAATCCAGCGGGATGATGACACTGATGATCCAGTATTGCAGGACTCTTCAGATGAAGAATATCCCAATTTTCAAACATACTCGGAGCAAATGGTAAAAGAAATGGAAAAGGAAGAAAAAGCTGCAATGATGGAAGGTACGAAATCTCTAGCAGATGCTCTTGGCATAATTGCCGCGAAGAGAGTTGTAGGAGAATACATGATTTTCAAATACGAAGGGAAATTGTTTTCTGGTAAAATAATATCATTGGAGTTGTAATTTCTTCTATGGTTAAATCTATCAAGTCGTGAAAATTGCCTGAAAATCCAGATGTTTCATACTATGATAGGGAGCATGTATTTGACAACATAAACCCCTCTACCATGGTAAATAGAAGAGGATTGTATCGAATTCCAGAAATGGGAAAGTTGGGTTGGCGTAAATAATTAATTTGCAATGTGTCGTTTATGTTTTTTTGAAGAAAAAATCAGTTCCATGAATAAATTTTGTGTGCTCTATTGATTTATGTTTTTAACTTCGCATCTTTCCTATATACAACGGAGTTTCGATCAAAATGATGTGATGGTGCAAAGTATCCTACTCAAAGGGGTAACTTTGCACCAAATTTATATAATAAATATTGCATAATAAATTACTCATATTACATATATTTTATATTAAATAGCAACTAATAACACTAAAGAACAAAATGTAACAAGTCCCATATTTTTAACGCGCTTCAAAAAATATTTCTGTTCAATTAAAGACAAAAAACCTGAAAAATGGTGCAAAGTAACCTCATTTTACGGTATATGTGTATATATATATATATATATATATATATATATATATATATATATATATATATATATAAATATATTTAAATATATACATAAATGTTTATTCAATATTAATTAATTCTAAAAATTGTAAAATTGTGTGGTGCCCACACCAGATATTTTTTTAAGGGCCAATCTTCCATAAAGTGGCATACACGAATTATTCTAGTTCTTACCATATGTAACATCTGCGACACAATATGTTTGATTATCCCATATGATCGTAACAGACAAAACCGACGCCAATTGATATTCTTCCACTTTTGATGAGCTATCCAGTCTGTGTAAGCAAAGATACCAACCACATTTTGCCTTCTACAACATTAAAAAAAACATTCTTTCCCAATTATATATCATAATCCGCTTTCGTTTAACTGCAGCTGTTGTTCTCATGTTAGAACCACCTGGAACAGCTCGCGAGCGATAAACGAAAGCGCACTTGATGTCCCTAATTAAGGTATTCTTAAGGCTGGGTTGTATAAATGCAGAATAAAATCATAACTCGGAACTAATTTTGAATCCTTGATTCAAATGTAATTTTTAACAATTTTGACACATAAAGCGACGATTCCATATGTAAATAGAGATACGTTTTTTTGTGAAGTTGAGCTTGAAAACCTGGAAAATGGCATTAAAACAGTTTTTGCACACACACACACACACACACACACACAAAACTTCTATCTTTAAAGATAACAGGCTGACAGTTTAAGCAACATCTACCAGTAATCACATGCTACAATTATCTCGTCTTTATACAACCCAGTCTAAGTGAGTCATATCTTCAAGTTGAAATATCTTGTTAATAATAACATACCTAACACAGTTACTGGGTGTCTCACAAGGTAAACTACTCCCGTGGCACACATATGCCATTAGTGCATCCCTCACTGTATGTGGATCACTAGTTAAACCACCCTGCTCAATGCCAGGTGAGAATATAGATCGACTCGTCACCTCGGCCAGTAAACTAACAGCTGGATGCGATTTTAGTTCACTGTTTATCGCCTTCTGGACTGCCCTTAAATAATAACATCAACTATCAACAACTTGATAACTAAAAGCATTTACCGCTCAACAAAACAACTGGTGCATGGGGTAGAAATTTAAATAACTTGTTCACCCATTTGCTATGGGTGTTAAGGGAGCCACAACTAAATACGGACCTTCTACCACAGACTCTTGATACTCGATTTAGGCCCGTATTCATCAACATCCCATAAACATTATAGGTCCCATAAGCTATTGAATGGATAAATTTAAAATGTCATTGTGACAGAATATGCCAAAACAAATGTCAAACACCTTGAATAGCGCTTGCAATTGACACCTTTTGTTTTATTATTCAGTGTTTCCAATAGAGCGAATCTAAAGTAACTACATTTCCTAGTTAATGTATTTATTGTTGCTATAACAACCAATACTTATGGGTTGAATTGCTGTTGATAGATTTATGGAACGTTGGTGAATACGGGGGTTAATTTCGTATTCTTAATCGAATCCTGTTCAAGAACTTTTAAGAAACGAAAATATCGATTCAGTAGCGCCTTTTGTTGCTAAACGAAAGCGCCTTTTATAAGAATAAACCGTGTACAACTTTTTCGAGAAGCCCATTTACAAATAATTTCAAGTTACACCATATACCTACTTACTTGGCATATTTATCAGATACCGGGCAGCCGCAATCCTTAAAACAAAAGCTCATCGATTGGCTTTCGACCACATTCAACTTGCTTAGTGTGTCTGACGATATAAGTCCATACAGGAAAGCCAATGCTGATTGAAAAGTTCGTCTATAGCGAGTACTATAAACAGAAACTTCGGATTGCGTTAGATTATTCAATTTGGGCCATATGTACGAGTAGCTCTGTCTTAAAACTTGTCCCAACGTCAGCAATTGCGATACACCCTGCATGGTCAATTGGCCCAGTTGACACTGGCGTGGGTGTGTGGGCAGTAATGGAAACCCATGAAACGAACCGGGTCCAACCCATGACACTTTACCTGAGACTGTTAAGTTATGCAAAAAATTCTAAAAATAATAATAATTTAATTTAAATGATGTTGGTAAAAACAGTTTTTACCTTATACGAGTTTAATAAATCGGTTTCTGGTGTGCTACAATGTACCGTGGATATATTACGTATGTGCTGTAGCGGACCTCTGTCCCCATGCCTTATTAACACTAGGAGGCCTTTCAGAACCCACTTCTTCGACTCCAAAACACCTACAACATAAACTTCTATTAAGAGGGGTACTACTGTGTCGGATGCACGTTATAATTCTCTTTACTGTTTCAGCTGAGGGCACATTCGTGCGCTAAGCAGGCAGGGTTTTTTTTGCAGAGCCTACTGACGCATACTGTAAATACTGATGATGATGATGTTCTAGTCATTTTCAGCGAATCTAACACAATTTTAAACAAATCTATAAAGATAGAGTAACATTTATTTTCATTGGATCTAGGTATAAACAAAATTTCAAAACAATATTACTTTTCTTTTTTAAATTTTATATCCCTAATTAAATGCTTATGTAGATGTTGAACTGATGTGTTATTGTTGTATGATTTAATGATGATATAAAATATATATATATATATATATATATATATATATATATATATAAATTAAATTGTATGCACATTTGTTTGTTTATTTATATTTTTTAACTAAAAGTTGTTTAAAATATGAAGTAGCTGTTGAGAAAATGACTTTCAAAGATTGTATATAAAAATATTCGAACAGTAGCCTGTACATAGTAAAAAAAAATAGAACAGACAGGTACGCTTTTAATGCTGCCGTATGTCAAATGTCAGGATCAAGAGTGATAGTGATAGTGAGGAGAAGGATAATAACCTATTTTACTATCTTAATATCATTTTTGACAAATTTGTGACATTTGATATAAGGCAGTATTACACTAGCGTTTACAGAGCGTGGGGAATACCAACGCTAAAACAGTTGTTCATTTGGTTGCCATGGTAACAAACCAGTTTAGAGAATCCCAGAAAAAATACAGTACTACACACATTTTGAGAAGTCTTTAGTATAGACATGCTAAGGTTTTAGGTAGAAAGTCTGTAGAGAATGTGTTTATTTTGACTGAGCCTAGTCATAAAAAATATCAAGGGATAGGTGAATGTCTCTCTTCAAGGAAGCGAATTAAGTCGATAGTAATAATAATAATGATAAAATTTTAATTGGTGATTAACATAATTACAATAATATCATTAATTGTGAGAATAATACCAAATAATGTTAAAAATTGAAATAATCATAATTCAAACCTGCAAATTTGATTTGATTATATTTGATATTATTTTTATATATGTTTTATTATCTATTCTTATCAGTACTCTAAAAATAATATAGGTCGTGAACCGAGTGGTGTCGGTGGGAGTTGGTAATGTTTACGCTTTTCATTTCCAAATCGAATCCCATAATAAATCAAGCCGGCGTGTTGCCAAACTTCGCGTCGCGCCACCGACTCGATTTACGTTCAAAAATTTATTACACAACGGTTTTCGGTTTCGCGTGTCCGCTTATAAATAGCAATGGCGCGTTTGAAAATAGCAGGACAATCTGAAGTTGTTGCACTTGAAAACGCACTCACCTTCGTCGCCGTCGGCGATCTCGTGCGGCAGGTTGCACAGCTTGAAGATGCGCTTGGTTTTCACGTCGAAGCCGAGGTTTTGGAAGAGCTCGGTTGTGATGGTGGTGGGCTCGAGGATTTTTTGCGAGGGCTCGAGGAACTTGTAGATGCCCGCTACTAGGAGGAGGATCCAGATGCTCATTACTATGTAGCAGTGGAGGGCCTTCTGAGCGGGCATACGGATGAAGTCGAAACCCATTGTGATTGAATATCAATCTAAAATTCAAGAAATCAAAATGTGCCGCTTCATTTTAATTTCCTTATACAGCAGGAGAGCGTTCAGAAAGGAATCGAGAAGATGATCCGACTAATAAAAGCGCACTCTATTTACAAATATATAGATGGAGAGATAGAGGTGCGTTCCGAGCTTTGATGTTAGTGAGCTGCGGCGATAACAAATGAGCGACGTGTGTCTACATTGTTCTTATACAACTTCTATGTCTTCTTGTGTACTATCCCTAAGGTCATTTTAGACAAGACAATTTCTTGTTGTTCAAGAAATGAATTCATATATGCTCCTCCCATACAATTTGTACTACTACTACTACTAGAACGAGTTGTATTTTTCCATTCAATCAACTATCTAATTCAATATTTGAAATAATTTGCTGTATGATACGAGACAATTTAGATTGTGTCGCATCTTGACTAACTTTTGAGTTATTATTATTATTATATAGAAATTGTCTTGTCTAAAACAATCTTTAGGCTG
This sequence comes from Lordithon lunulatus, assembly GCA_963942505.1. Taxonomy (NCBI): domain Eukaryota; kingdom Metazoa; phylum Arthropoda; class Insecta; order Coleoptera; family Staphylinidae; genus Lordithon; species Lordithon lunulatus. The sequence goes on along the minus strand of OZ012673.1, from coordinate 2,029,325 downwards.
GGAACCAAATGTTCGCTTGGTTGCCTATCGTTTGTAGCATATTTTCATGTGTATGTGTGGTTACATAGGAAGATATGTGAATATACAGAGGGGCCAATATATACAGAATGCGTCCATAAATAAAATGATCAAAAATAATAAATGTTGGCTATGATATAAAGAGCTTTTGATACATGTTTACAATTATAGCTTTACATAACTAGTACAATAGTTAAAAAGATCAAATTCAAAGGATTCTAAATACAAAATTAATCCCTTTGAAATATCCTTTAATAAATCACACTCTTGATAAAGATTTACCAAACGCAGACAGAAACTTATTATTATCGAATTTATTTCTGATAACATAATGGGATACAAGATAATGTCGCCGGTCATTAAATCCTATGGGAATTTTGTTTGTATAAAACAAGTAAAGGGGAATTAATTATGTTCACATCCGCGTGGTATCAATCAACATATAATGCAGATACGAATCTGAGACAAATAATAAAAATTGAAGGTCATTAATGTGATTCAACTTTTTTCATAAACAAGTTTCAGGATAGCATATTGTTTTCATGGCTAGCTGGATATCATAAAAAAAAAACTCTCCTCATATCAATATTCAATTGCAATACTGCTGTTCATAATTAGAAATACTATTGCCCGTACTCACATCCCATAAACTTTATAGGTTCCATAAGCTATTGAATAGGTAAATTGACAACGTCATTGTGACAGAATATGCCAAAACAAATGTCAAACACCTTGAATGGCGGTTGCAATTGGAACTGTGATGACACCTTTTGTTTAATTATTCAGTGTTTCCAATAGAGAGAATCTAAAGTAACTACATTCTCTAGATCATGTATTTATAGTTGCTATAACAACGAATACTTATACGTTCAATAGCTATTGATAAATTTTTGGAATGACGGTGAATACGGAGGTGAATGGATAAATTGAAAACGTCATTGTGATAGAAATTGCCAAAACAAATGTCAAACACCTTAAATAGCACTTGTGACAACGAAATAGAATTTCGTTGACTTGTGATTATAGCATTGATGACACCTTTTGTTTAATTATTCAGTGTTTCCAATAGAGAGAAACTAAAGTAACTACACTCTCTAGATAATCTATTTATTGTTGCTATAACAACGAATAATTATGGGGATTCAATAGATAAGATAAAGATAAATTTATTCTTCAATTCTTCAATAGAAAGATAAATTTATGGAACGTCGGTGAATACGGGGGTATTACTAAATTTATTTTGATAATAAACAAATAAAATACTCGATCACTTCGCAAGGAATGCCTAACTTCCACAATTATTCCTATCATATATCTGGAAGGCAACTTTAACTAAGGATGAGACCATGCTACAGAAATTAAAATCAGAATTGAAAAAGCAAGAACTGCATTCAGCAACATAAGTGTATCGTGTAAACATCAGATTACAAACAGGACTCTCCGATGCTACGTTTTTTCATTATTATACTAAATAATAGAGATAGTGATAGGGAATACTATAAAGCGACTTTGAAAACATATGAATTCTAGTTCTACCAATCTCCTGGGCACACCCAGAGCCGGTCTTGGCGGGGGCAAACACAGACGTCGCCCATAGGCGGCCAAATTAGGAGGGGGGCGGCCACGGGCAAATTAGGAGGCGGCCGTGGCCACCAGAACTTGGGATAGGTTATTTACGTTTTACATTCATTCGGGCAACTTGCAAGAGCAACAAGAATAACAGCTAATATTAAACCTATAGAACTAAACAGAGAATTGCCCATACTTCTGAAAACATTGAAATTTAAGAACATTGGCCATGTATTCGTCTATTTATGAATTTAATAGGGTGGCGAAAGGTTGGCACGTACATACACCCAGGTCTGGCTCTGGACACACCATGCAACCAACTGGAGGAGCTTAACAAAAGAAGAAAAGTAATTGTCACTGTAAAAATACAAAAAACATCTTAAGCCCGTATGACATTATCTAGTTTCCTATATCGTTTTATATATATAAGAATTGATATATAAAACTGTATAACTATTTCTAAATAGAAAATTAACATTGTAACGTTGTGTTATTATTGTTAAGTGAATTTATTATTATTCCGCCGCTATATCATTTTCTACATGTGTGTATGACACTATGTAGTTTGTGTCTGCATCGAAAACGATATAAGAAACTAGATAATGTCATACGGGCTTTATATTGGACATATTGTGTGAGCAAAAAATACTTTCTGGATAGTTGGCTGGAGGGTAGCAGTCTTACAGTATGACTTGTAGTAGAAAGTATTTTCTTTCACAATGTGCCCATTTTGAGGCCTAAATGTCTGTAGCTAACTTAGGCCTCAAAATGGGCACATTGTGAAAGAAAATACTTTCTACTAAAAGTCACACTGTAAGAAAAGTTAGATGGAAACAAAAGAACTGATTGAAGAAGGATATCATAGATGAAGAACATATGGCAATGGAAAGGATTGACATCAACCAAACTATTCAGTGGCTAATACAATTAGATGGGACATGGTAATTGCTAATATCCAATGACAATATGGTATCCCAAGAACAATAAATCATTTCTAATTCTGGGACATCTATATATGCAGGATGCAGAGCTAGAAACTGAGGTTTTACCAGATGAATCATTTTAGGTTAACATAAACCACCCCAGACAATAATGCAGAAAAGTATACTGTAAGAGGTTTAAGAACCTTGTTACTGATTCATTAAAGTTTTTATAAGAAAATCACTTCATTCTAAATCTAAATACAGTCTAATTTGGCTATCTACTACAATAATTTCTACACACTTTCTGTATTCAAATGTTGAGTGAAGGAATAATGTATTTCTTATGCAATGGTTCAACATACTAGCAGCTGTTATGCATTTTACGATTATATTACAATTAAACCCTCTACATTCGAAAATCTACGTTTTATTTACCCCGATTTAGCACACACTGTAGATAGATATAGATTCGGTCGCACTGTTGTTTACATTGTGACAACTTTTAGGTTATGGGGGTTTAGGGTTGATTCATTACATGTGTCACTTTCAACAAAAATACATGTATATTTTGTATTCTCATCAAAATTCTCGTCATTTTCTAGCAGACAAGGCTACACCAGTGTGATCATCTCAACCTTAACGGGGTTCCGGAAAGAACAATCAAGGGACGTGTATAAAGTGCGCGGTCAGGCTCATTACGTAATTGGGTGGCAATCTTATCATCACGCGGAGATAAACTCTATAAATAAACGGTCGTTGTTTACATCGCGGCCAAACGCACACATACTGAATTGTGTTCAGGGAGCTGGTGTTGAGCGCAAACGCGGATTTATTATTATTATTTTTTTTGACTTGGTTGCACGGTTTCCGTGGTTAATTAGCGTCTTGTTAATTGCTGTGCAATTTCGAAATCGCCTGTTGTAATAATAGGCCGGCGTAAACAACACGGCCACGTGACCGCGGCATGCTCCTGGCTGGCGGCGGTGGGGGTGGCGGTGCCGCCGCGAAAATCGACCTAAGCGGCAAAACAGTCGTCGGATACGCGACCGGGGTCACGTTTGCCACCAGTCGAAATTCGTTTGGGGGCTCATCTCCGCGCCGAGCCGCCCAGACATTACACAAACGCAGCTGTTTATAGACTGTTTTACCGAGAGTGCGGTTGTGTTGTTACTATATTTTGCCTGTATTCGACTGCATCTTCTGAATTACTTTTTTGATTGGACTTGATTGGAATTTGCACACGATATTCAAATTGATGACATGTCCCAGAGGGATACCGTTATACATCTAGTGGCCGGGGGGTAAGTGATTTTTTTCTTATATATATTTTTTTTTAAAGTAAATATAACCTTACAATTTATTTATGCTGCGCATTACATAATTACGCGTATTACTAGTTACTAGATAACAACAGCCATAGTCACCGCAGTTATTTCCAAAACAAAACATCTTATTGAAATTCCACATCAGTACACATACGCCTACTTGCACATAATACACAGTTGAGTCAATCAGTACTACAACAACAACAAAAATGCTAATTAATATAAACATCCGATTGTTCTTGATGAGTAAACCGGTTTATAAATAAACTGCTGCCATTGCAAGTGCTTTTTATAGCGAAATCAACATACCAAAAATTCCGCTTGCATATCAAATTGAATTTCGTGCCATTTTTACTAAAGGAATAACAATAGACAGAACAGTCCTCTCTAAAAAAAAAATTGCAAACTGTCAAACCTGTTGTCATTTATATAGGTTATGTCAGTCGGCATCCAACAGCCAATCAGACACTAGGTTTGAAGTTCCAAACCTGACCTCTAATTGGCTGATGTTGTAAAGGTCGTTTTAGCCAAGACAATTTCTTAGCTCAAACGTTGTTCAAGAAATGAATTCATATATCCTTCTCCCATACAATTTGTCCTTGACAAATAGAACGCGTTATATTTTTCTATTCGATCTACTATCCAATTCAATATTTCAAATTATTTGCTGTATGATACGAGACAATTTAGATTGTCTCGCATCTTGACTAACTTTTGAGTCAAGAAATTTTCTTGTCTAAAACGATCTTAACGTATAGCAGGAATACAGACAGAACTGTCCTAAGATATTTGGCTCCCATGGGATACTAAAAATAATGCGTCTCTTTTTATGCATACAAATTTGTAACATTTGGCATAAGACAGTATTATACTACTACTATACTACTATACGACTACTACTATACTACTATACGACTACTACTATACTACTATACGACTACTACTATACTACTATATGACTACTATTATACACTGAAATAGTTGATTATTTCATTGCCATGGTTAACAGGCAAGGATGTAGGATGACAGACTGCCAAAGAGAACTTTAAAACAGTCGAATGTACGAGAAAAAGCCAGTCGGGAGACTCCAAAAAACGATGGGAGCATGAAATACATACGGATGCATGTGACCTTATGGGAATCCGAGTCTAAAAGAGAGCGGCAACAGAGTGCCGTGGAGGCAGAAGCTACAGGAGGTCGAAGCCCAACGTGGGCTGCAGCTTATAGCATTTGCTTTAACTCAGTTGTTTCTATACTGAGAGCAAAATTAGTTAAGGGAAAACCCGCTAAAATTTGTTGATGGTTGAAGGAAAAAGACTCACGACTTACGCCATGACCCTAATTTTGCTCTGTATCTCGATAAATGCCTGTATTCACCAACATCCCATAAACTTTATAGGTCCCATAAGCTATTGAATAGATAAATTATAACATCATTATGACAGAATATGACAAAACAAATGTCAAACACCTTGAATAGCGCTTGCGATTAGAGTTTTGATGACACCTTTTGTTTAATTATTCAGTGTTTGCAATAGAGCGAATCTAAAGTCACTACATTCCCTAGATAATATATTTATTGTTGCTATAACAACGAATACTTATGAGTTCAATAGCTATTGATAGATTTATAAAACGTCGGTGAATACGGGGGTTATATTATTATCACAATTAATGTTTTATTATTATTATGTTCACCTTCTCAGCATTAAATAACTAACCTAACATTATCTAGGAAATGTAGTTACTTTAGATTCTCTCTATTGCAAACACTGAATAATTAAACAAAAGGTCTCTAATCAAAAGCACTATTCAAGGTGTTTGACATTTGTTTTGGCATATTCTGTCACAATGAAGTTGTCAATTTATCCATTCAATAGCTTATGGGATCTATAAAGTGTATGGGATGTTGGTGAATAGAATTTCCAGCTATTAAGTCTAGATACTTGTCTTCTCTATATTTTCCATTTTCTAACACGCCAAAATCAACACTATTTTGGATTTTACTTCGAAATGTTTGCTTATTTCTATTTATAAATCCTTTTATATTTGCACACATTTTTTGTTTCTTTTTCGCGATGTGATAGAAATTGCCAAAACAAATGTCAACACCTTGAAAAGAGCTGGTGATTGACGTTTTGATGACACCTTTTGTTTAATTATTCAGTGTTTCCAATAGAGAGAATCTAAACTAACTACATCCTCTAGATAATGTATTTATTGTTGCTATAACAACGAATACTTATGGGTTGAATAGCTATTCATAGATTTATGAAATGTCGGTGAATACGGGGGTTAATATTTTGTAGAGAGAAAAAAAATGAGAATGCATGTTACAAATACAAATACAATAATAATATCATCATGCATTGGCTTCACAGCCACCGCTTGTGATTGGATCTTTGATGATACATTTTTTTAAATTTTACAGTGTTTCCAATAGAGCGAATCTAAAGTAACTACATTCCCTAGATAATTTATTTTATTGTTGCTATAACAACGAATACTTATGAATTCAATAGCTATTGATAGATTTATATAACATTGGTGAATACGGCGGTGAGGATTATGATTTATAGTATTCACTTCAGCTAGTTTCTATATTGTTACGTGATTGGTAATAGTACGAGCTGAATATAGTACATTAATAATTGAAATAGAAACTTATTCAAGTTTCTTATTTATTTATTTATTTATTTATTTATTTATTTAATATAGACATCTACAGTTTAACAGAAACCAATTACAGATGATATAATAATATAATATTGATGAATCTAGTACAATATAATTTATATTTTGATAGCTGTTGTATTCAGAGCATTATCTTAAAGAATCTCCTAGGGGTCTAGCTAGCCCAGAACAGTTTCTGAACGATAAACGAAAGTGGCTAGAGTAAGTCTGATTGACTCGTGATCATGTTTAAATCCACACATGCCTGCTGCACTTACACACACTTATTCAATTAAACTATACAACAGAACAATCAAAACGCACATTAATGTAAACATCCGATTGCTACGATGATGAGTAAACCGGTTTAAAAATAAACTGCTGCAATACGAATGATTTTTATGGAAACATATGCATAATAAAAAAAATCTACTGACTTACAAAATCAATTGCGTGCTATTGTTATTGTTATTGTAAGAAATAGAGCCAATAGTTATTTTTCTGTAGCATGTGGGAAGGGCCAGATTAATCTACTTTGAGGCGTTAGAAATTTGTTTCCCTGCCAGACCTCCTCAAGAAATAGTCTATACAAAAAATATAGGGATAAACTTATATTTTTCTATAAAGGAGATGAATAAAACTACTATGTTTTTTACCACTTGTACATAGTAGTTTTATTCATCTCCTTTATTGAAAATGAATTACCACGTAGTAGACGTCAAAACCATTCAATTTCTTATAATTTTATCTTATTTAAAAGTGAATGGTGTGATCAGGCCCATAAAGTTTATAGGCCCCACAAGCTAATGAAAATGTCATTATGACAGAAATGTTCAAAAATGTGAACACCTTGAATAGCGCTTGTGAGCTTTAATGACACCTTTTGTTTAATTAATCAGTGTTTGCAATAGAGCGAATCTAAAGTAACTACATTCCCTAGATAATTTATTTATTGTTGCTATAACAACGAATACTTATGTGTTCAATAGCTATTGATAAATTTATAGAATGTTGCTGAATACGGGGGTAAGAGTGAATTCACGCGTATTTAAAAAAACGATTCCTTTACATGAATGTGATACATGTTATAAAGTAATGTGTACTGACCTCATCAGATTGAGAAATATATAGATAATTGTCATCATTAAAATGAGATATTGTGCACCTAAGGAGTAAGGTGCATGTATGTTTAATTTTTATCACCATATTTTGTTTATATATTTGTTTCGTCTCCTGTACTTAGTTTGATTATTCTTATCGTTAACTTCCAGTCGTATTAACCGTTTCTGTCGAAACAAATTATTAGCTATTTCATTTTAGCTATTAGATTTTATATTTAAATATGATAATTTTTCAAAAATCTCTAAATTTCTGATTACAATAATAATTAGGTATTTAGTATGGGTGGGTTGGTTTCATGTCATTAACTGACGGTGTTAAACGAAAAGGGACAATATTCAATTTCATCATTCAATCACTTATGCTCGTATTTACCAACATCCCATAAACTTCATAAGCTATTGAATGGATAAATTGGCAACGTCTTTATGACAGAATATACCAAAACAAATATCAACCACCTAGAATAGCGCTTACAATTGAAGCTTTGATGGCACCTTTTTGTTTAATTATTCAGTGTTCCCATAGAGAGAATCTAAAATAACTACATTTCCTAGATAATGTATTTATTGTTGCTATAACAACGAATACTTATGGGTTTAATAGCTATTGATACATTTATGGAACGTCGGTGAACAAGGGGGTTATGCTCGTATTCACCAACATCCCATAAACTTTATAGGTCCCATAAGCTATTGAATGGATATATTTAAAATGTCATTGTGACAGAAATTGTTAAAACAACTCTCAAACACCTGGAATAGTGCTTGTGATTGAGCTTTAATGACACCTTTTGTTTAATCATTCAGTGTTTCCAATAGAGAAAATCTAAAGTAACTACATTCCCTAGATAATGTATATATTGTTGCTATAACAATGAATACTTATGGGTTCAATAGCTATTGATACATTTATGGAACGTCGGTGAATACGGGGGGTAAATAAAGTTTAATAACAACATACAAAACATGGAAGGTCTATAAAAGTGCCATATTATTTATTTCTGTACACCTGATTTTAATTACGCCAATAGCCACTAATCTAAAGCATCATGAAAAAATGATTTATTATGATGGCGCTGTTTACTTTAGCGTTGTTTTGTTCGTATCGCTTGTTTTTTTACTGCACAAATTTTAAATTTAACAAAACTGATAAGATTAGAACATTTCAGTGATAACGGGAATTCAGTAGGTCAAAATCAATCAAATCAATTGACGCACACCGAAATTCAAGTAAACATAGTCTACGTAGTAAAAAGCTATAGTGGATTTTAAATTAGTACCGTTCGTAATTATACAATTAAGATTTGAGGTACGAATTTTGACCAATCGCTGTGAATATGTCGATGAAAAGACGGTATTGCGAATGGCGTCGATTTTTGACTCCTTGCTTCGTGAAAAATCTATCTTTGATAGTTATTGGTAGTTATCATTTGATCTTAATTTTTGAAATTAATCCATAGCTTTAACATGTATATGCATGGTTATAATGATCATTTAATATCGCACCCCTGACTGTTGGACCGTTTATTTTGAAAGTGGTGTCCAGTTTTAAAATAAATGAGATATCACATAATTTGTGATTAATTTAGTGTAAACTTTTGAGGGAAAATTAGTCCATTTGGTTTTATTCAAGATAAAATAAATCATGAACAAAACCAATTGGATTAATTTTCCCGCTTTTCAATATACAAGGCACGTCCAGAAAGTAACTCCCGTATTCACCGACGTTCCATAAATCTAGCAATAGCTATTGAACCCATAAGTATTCGCTGTTATAGCAATAATAAATATTATCTAGGGAATGTAGTTACTTTAGATTCTCTCTATTGGAAACACTGAATAATTAAACAAAAGTTGTCATCAAAGCTCCAATCGTAAGTACTATTCAAGGTGGTTGATATTTGTTTTGGCATATTCTGTCACAAAGACGTTGTCAATTTATCCATTCAATAGCTTATGGAACCTATAAAGTTTATGGGATGTTGGTGAATACGGGCATAAGAGTACTATTTTTCTCTCGTATTGTAAGATTTTCCCCCCAAGGTTGGCACAAATGAGTGATTGTAGAGATTCTCCTAAACAAATAAAATCCTGTATTTGTTTTTTTAACAGAAAAATCTAGTATTCTTACTTTTTGGACGTGTCTAATATTATAATGAAAATCTAATGTGAGTAAACCTATCTCTAATTTATCTTCATACCAACGCTATTTACTAAATTTCAAAATTGTCTATTGAAATACAATTAATGAAACGCGGCGTGTGATTTGGCGGCGCCGCTCATTACGCAAGGACGTAATAATTTGCCGCCTCCACCTCGTTAGCTGTTCTTCATAGCAGTATGAAAACTGTTGACATGTCGTTCTGCGTACGCGGCGTATGTAATTTGCCGTGAAATTAATCCGTTTCGTGTTGAATAAATTGTTTATTAACAATAACACATTTTCGACGCAATTTTCGAAAACTATTATTACAATAGCTATTTATGTAACAAATACATCATCTAGAATTGTTTGGACGCTACCAAGCGTTAATAAATAATTTTAATATACAGACTGGAAAAAGTACCGAATAAATTCAATAAAATCTGTATTTATGATTTTTGCAAACTTTTGCTAATTTTTTAATGAAAATGTCAATTTTTGTCGAATATTTTTGAATGAGCAATGAGGCCATAGATATTTTTTTCAAATGACAACCTTATTTTTTGATTGCGGATTCTGAAAGAGATTATTTTCCTGCGATCAGCGATGTATATTATAATATAGGTCACATAAGGAAATTTCCGGGAAAAAATTATCTCTTCATTCCATCATCCTATACCTTACACGATCAGTAATACTGTCAAAGTTTTAGAATACTGATGCCCGACATTCCATAAACTTTATAGGTCCCATAAGCTATTGAATGGATAAATTGACAACGTCATTGTGACAGAATATGCCAAAACAAATGTCAAACACCTAAAATAGCACTTGCAATTGGAGCTTTGATGACACCTTTTGTTCAATTATTCAGTGCTTCCAATAGAGGGAATCTAAAATAACTACATTTCCTAGACAATGTATTTATTGTTGCTAAACAACGAATACAAATGGGTTCAATAGCTATTGATATGTTTATGGAACGTTGGTGAATACGGGGGTGACCCCCGTATTCATCCACGTTCTATAAATGTATCAATAGCTATTGAATCCATTTGTATTCGTTGTTATAGCAACAATAAATACATTATCTAGGGAATGTAGTTAGTTACTTCATATTCTATCTATTGGAAACACTGAATACTAAAACAAAAGGTGTCATCAAAGCTCCAATCATAAGCGGTATTTAAGATTTATCCATTGAATCCCATACCTGTTATGTGTCCGAAATCAAAAACATAACATTTAAAAAAAAGCTTATGGGACATACAATTTATGGAATGTTGATGAATACGGGCATGAGAAAGAATATTACTGGCCGTATAATATGGTGCCTTTAAGAATCAGAAAGAATAAGCCTACTATATATCTATAAGGTCAATGTTACAAACTGAAGTTCAAAAAATTAACATGGAATCTACCGGAAAATTGTTCTAGTCAATGCCAACAACGTTTGACCATACACACACGCGCTTCCTTTGTTATTGTTTTGATTCTATTAATTTGGTAGATGCGAATGGAAACTTGTTTTCGGTTTGACGTTATTTTTGTAACCGAATAAACAACTCTATTTGCCACGCAAGTGGCAAGCATAGAGATCGGATCAGCTGTGTTAATAATAAATTTTTGGCAGCCGAACAGATGCGGAAAATGCGCCAATGCAGCCGTGAAATTGCAATTACCGATACGAAATTAATTTTATTTTTATTTTTATTGATTGCCAATCGTGATCTATTTATACAACACTCAAATCAACGTCGCAGTTGAATAATAATTAATCATTCTAATTACAACGGAGATTATTTATAAAATCGCTCTGTTGCAATTTCTAAATGCGTCATTAAAAAGATTAAGAAGATATTTAAAACAGTTTATTATTTATTCAAATTTTTTGTAAAAATATACTATTTGCTATCAAAATGTTAATAGATGTGTGCTATTTTGAATAATAGTGGTTAATTTTTATAATAGCATCGATTACGAAAACAAAATATTGAGTGTTCATTTGGTACATCATTTATTTTATATAAAAAGGTATATAAAATTTTTAAATTGCTGAATACAATAATAATTATTTAAGTAGTAAGGGTGAGTATTGGTTTATGTCAACATTAACTGACGAAAAGGGACAATCAATTTCCAGAATGTTTCTAAAACTAAAAACTTCGATTCTAATTAATTAAAAAGGTATACGTAATTACATTTTATTTCATCCTAAATTCTTATAATTATATTATAACTCTTTATAAGTCCGTATGACATTATCTAGTTTCTTATATCATTTTCGATGCACACAAACTACATAGTGTCATACACACATGTAGAAAATGATATAGAAGCTGAATAATAATAAATTCACTTAACAATAACAATACTGTAATACACAATGTTAATTTTCTGTTTAGAAATAGTTATACAGTTCAATTCTTATATATAAAACGATATAGGAAACTAGATAATGTCATACGGGCTTAACAACGAGTTGCGTTAAGCCACATTTAACAACACTAGTATTGCAACACTATTTCACCACTTGTACTTATTTAGTGGATAGTTTCCTACTATATTTTTTAGTTCATAATAGCCGACTATCGATAGTATTTAGTCGATAGTTTCAACTATTAATAGGTTTTAGTCAGTTGTTATCGAAAATGTGTTAAAGGTATATTTTGAAAATTCTTTTATAGCAAAAAAAAACAAAGAAATAAAATCGCGAAACAATAAAAAACAAACACCTGTTAGCAAAACTGTACACACAAACACGCAGCCTGTGCTTTAATTCGTGTTCGCCCTATATTCTATTTATAGATGCGGGCCGTTCACCTTGAGCACGAACAAAAAAGACAACAAAACGCAACTTTGTGGGACGAGTCAATTTTTTTTACGCTGTTGCAGGCTTGGGGCAGCGTTTGTAATTTAATTATCGCGAACGTACTAACCACGCGGTTTGATTCTATTCGCAAACAGTGCCCGCGTTTTGAACACTCGCGAACCTCGTGCAGTGGATAAGGATAGGATTTTAATTGACCCGGAATGTTAAACAATGAATGATATTTCATCAAATTGGAATAATAATACTAGCAGGACTAGTTGTATATTTTATTCAAAGGGTTATAGATCAGTAACGGATTCAGAAATGCAATTTACGAACGGTCTCTTGCATCCACCTCTGATACACACCAGAGTATGTACAAATTGATTGTTATTAAATTCTAAACATAATCAATACAATTTCAGTTTGGGGAACATTTTGAAAAACCAAAATTAGTATTATAAGAAATATGGGCTGTTTTCAACGAAAATTATTAAGTAAAAAAATACAATTTATATACTGTTCACAACAACAAGAGAACAACCTGTTGTGTGTATTAAGTACACACAACAAACCCATCAACTTTAATGGAATAAGTAAACAATTTATTTTGCAAAATTGTTCATTCAACAATTTTGCAAAATAAATTATTCCATTAAGGTCGATTTAGAGTAGACAATTTCTTAGTTCAAAAGTTGTTCAAGAAATGCATTCATATATCCTCCTCCCATACAAATGTTCTTGACAAATAGAACGCGTTATATTTTTCCATTAAATCTACCATCCAATTCAATATTTCAAATAATTTGCTGTATGATACGAGACAATTTAGATTGTCTCGCATCTTGTCTAACTTTTGAGTCAAGAAATTGTCTTGTCTAAAACGACCTTTAAAGTTGATGGGTTGTTCTCTTTATACCACCATCTAGGTGATGATACAGCACTAAAAATTATAGGTCCTTTATTTATGATTCTGAACAATTTATTTACATACATACATATTATATTTGTATTCTTTATAGAAATGTCACTTTACCTACGTTATTTAAAAAAAAATTCGAATAAAATTTAATTTTATAGAACTTTGTATAAACCCATTATATTTCATTCTCATCAATTTATTTTAATAATGTTTTGTTGTATTCTTTGTTGCAATGTCACTTCTATCAACGGAATTAAAATAAATTTATGTTTGTTATTTTAAGGGTTGCAGGCACAGTCGGTGCCATAGTGACGTGCCCGCTGGAGGTGGTGAAGACCCGCCTGCAGTCCTCCAGGTCAGGCTTTCACGAGATCCCGCATATAGCGCAGGACTCGAGCAGCAAAACCACCTGCAGGACGTTGCCCGAGCAACGGCGTAGACTATGGACTTCGTCCGGCCACTTACGACCCCAGGTCGTAGCCCTATCAGGCTACGTCTCACCCTCCTCCTACCAGTCAGTCGGACTAGTCCAATGCCTTAGGCATATTATCAAATATGAGGGACCTATGGCCTTATTCAAAGGCAAGTACAAATCACTAATTATATCTTCCTCTAAAGTCAAAATTTAAGATAAAATGAAAAAACAGAGGAAACCATTCAAAAAATCGTTACAGCAATAGATTTTAAAACAAAAGCAGAAGATACTTAATTCTTGAGGTGAAAGAATTCAAGGCCTACTAGATTTAGAAAATCTATTTATTTGCTAGCAAGCGTATCAATTATTAGATGACACTAGGTTCGAATTTTGTTATATGTATTTGAAACCGGAAGTACACGAGCGTTGTTTGAATTATTAGATTATTTAATTAGATATGTTTTAGACTTTCCTTCTAGGGCGCTAGTTGCATTATATTTGTATATAACCACTCGAGATATTGTGTGAATTGATCCTTATTGGCTGAGCTACACTGATGAGATCTAATAAGATAAAAATCTATATATGTAGATTACTAGATTCACACTTATATATGTTTTGTCAAGTTTTTTTCTCTGGACCGATTTTGCTCAAATTTTCACGAGATCTCCCCAACTCGTTTTCTCAACTGATTTCCATATGTCGTCGTGATGTGTTACTCGATTTTCCCGGAATTTTGTTTACAGACATACACACAGACTGACGTACACACAGAAATTTTCCAAAAATAATCGTATTTTTTTTAAATTTAAATTTTATTTTTTAGAAACAAATGTTTATTTATTGTATTTATGTATATTTATCACATAATTTATTTATTTCGACTATATTAGTCATAAAACGTAAAGAAAAGTCAAAATTGGCAATTCGTATTCGGACAGTAATTCGGTGTGGTATCACAGTCTGTAGACGGACCGTGGGGTGGTAGTGTATCCCTAGATCTGATAATGAATCCTGATAAAAAAAAAATCATTTAGTCTGAAGTGTACAAAATGCACAATATAGAGTTTCGCATTTTAAGGATTGAATGCTCCAAATGAACATGATAATGAATGAGACAAGGTCGGGAATAATTGGAGTGTTTGGCTTAAAAATTTCCACAACTTAAACAAATAAACACGCGACCTTGCTTGATTGATATTTAAACAATCCGAATTAGGAAGATTCCGTGAGTGTACAGTACAAATATGTGCCCGAACAAAAGTTGTTTAGTAAATACCACGGAACAATTAATGGTGATTACAAATCACAACAATTCTTCAAATTCATTCAAATAATTTAGAATAGATATGGTAATTAATTAGAAGTTTATAAAGAATTATTCGAAAATTGATTTATTTTTTGGCGAATTTTATATCACGAATATCTCAAATTGGGTGAGTAATATTACAATAATTCGAGTTGCAATGGCCGAATCCTCTTCAAATCTACTAAAATTATTTAAAATAGCAATGGGTGTGGTTGAAATAACTCCCATATTTAAAAGATTAAAAAAAAAATAGTACGAGGTATCATCAAAAACTTCTTATTTCTCAAATGTAGATATATTTTTTTTTTACTGTCTTAAGGTGTAACAATTATAACGTACAAATGGTGGCCTTGATGGCCGATACATTTGTAGACGTAAAGAGTTAGAGTAAAAAACTTTTTTATATCTATATTTGAGAAATAAGAAGTTTTTGGTGATACCTGGTACTATTGTAACGTAGTCAGTGTGAGTAGAGACTGTAGTATCGTTGATTGGTGTGGTTTTGAAACCAAAGCCCTTTATTTGTTGCTGATGGTGTACGAATTTTATTGTTAACTTCTTACAATCTATATGCGTTATACACGTTTTGATGCGTTAAGTAATGTGTTGTGTCTGGCGCCTATGGGGCCATGTGTTTTATGTCTTTTCTTAGCACTTAGAGGGTTGTGCGTGCGCCGAGGGCGCGTTGTCACTTTGCTGAGGGAGGGTACAGAAAAAGCGCGTACATTTAAATTCATATGCGCCGCGACAACTAATCTTTTTTAATCTCTCATTTAAATATGCGAGTTATTTCTACTGCACCCAGTATTTATTATTGTTGCTATTTCAAATAATTTTGTAGGAACTCGAATTATCGTAATATAAGGCTCAACTCACACATAAGTGGCGTCGGGCGGAGGCGCGGTGTAGGCGCGGTGTAGGCGAAGTGCAGGCGCGACGTCGCACAGGTGACTGTGATGTCTATATGCAGTGAAGGGGTGGACATTGCACCTTATGTTTACATAGAGGCGGCGTGGAAGATTTTGCCTCTCGCCTCGCAGGCACCGTGTCTCAGGCGAAGAGGCGGCGAGTGGCACGACGCTTTCACGCACCCTCTATATAAACATGTGGTGAAATGCCCAGTTAGGGGACGAGGCGCGGGCATTTGCCTCGTGCCTCTCGCCGCGCCGGCATCGCGTCTTCGCCTAAGACACGATAGGCGAAGAGGCGAAACTCTTCCACGCCGCCTCTATGTAAACATAAGGTGCAATGTCCACCCCTTCACTGCGTATGGACATCACAATCGCCTGTGCAACGTCTCGCCTCCACCTCGTCTACACCGCGCCTCCGCCCGACGCCGCTTATGTGTGAATTAGGCCTTACTCATCCAACTTGAGAAATTCGTAACATAGGATTTATAAAATTCGCTAAATTGTATAAGTATACAAACAGTATGAACAAAATCTTCAATTTGAGTTTATGATAACGATTTTCTAATGTTGATTGACAAAAATTACGATATTTCGGGTATTAATTGTTTTTTTCTAAAATTCTAAAAATAAATATTTTTGTTTTAGGTCTGGGTCCAAATCTAGTTGGTGTCGCGCCCTCACGGGCGGTTTATTTCTGCACATACTCGCAAGCGAAATTATTTTGGAACTCAATTTTACCCCCCGACTCCCCCATGGTGCATATGCTTTCGGCCTCCTGCGCCGGCTTCATGGCCTGCACGCTCACCAACCCCATTTGGTTCGTGAAAACACGACTGCAACTTGATGTCAACAAGGATGGAAATAGGATGCGGACATCCGAGTGCGTCAGGAGGATTTATGCACACTCGGTAAGAATATATTGATTCTTTCTCAGTCACGGTAATTAATTATGGTAGAGGCCTAAATCAAGTAGGCGGCATACGTTTATTAGGATGATAATATGTGGCGCTAGTATGCGCAAATTAGAACAAAATAAATCACCAAAGATTAACACCTCAAAAATATTGGCCTATAAAGCCACCTTACACGATCAATATTACTGTCAATATTTTAGAATAATGACAATATTACTGTAGGATAAAATATTTGATATGTTCATTATTCTAAAATATTGCCAGTGTTATTCATCGTGTAAGGTATAGTAAATATGTAATGAAGAGAATACTGATCTTTATCCGGATAATTGATTACTTGATAAATATAAAAGGAGGATTGAAGCAAATATTAACAGTACTAGGAATGACAGTATTATTGACCGTGTAAGGTGCCTTATAAATGGGCAACAGTAGTGACGAAAACAGCTTACAATCGAATTATCGTAAGCTGTTGCAATTCTCGAATCCTCATCAAATTTATAAAATAATTTACAAAATCAATAAAAATTTCTGATCCACTACATGCCCGTATTCTACAATCGCTATAATATAAAAACGAAGACTGTTTTGAAACTGACCGACCTTTCATTTATGACTTTTGTGCTGTCAGTGTATCCCATGGATAAAAGTATGCGAGCAAAGACGGGGTGGGTGGGCGGTCCCTACCAACCTGACTATGCCCGTCCACTATTTCAAACGACTTGAACTCTGCATTGCATTGTTTCTAACTTTTTTTTTCGAGTTAGGCGTAAATTAACAAATGAAATTAATTGAATAGAATATAAAGTAATGGATAACAGTGTAGTGTAGAGTTCAAGTCATTTGAAATAGTGGACGGGCGTAGTGTGGTTGGCAGGGGCCGCCCGCCCACCCCACCTTCGCTCGCATAGTTTTTTCAATGGATACAGACGTTTTATATTGTTTAAACTATTCCAGGAAGAGTGTTATCTTATGGAAAAACTATGCGAACAAAGGTGGGGTGGTCGGGGGGCCTCCACCAACCTGACTATACCCGTCTACTATTTCAAACGACTTGAACTATGCATTACACTATTATCCGATATTTTCTATGATTAAATTAATGTCATTTATCAATTTAAGACTAATTAAAAATAATATATATATATATATATATATATATATATATATATATATTTACAAAAACAACGCGATAGTAGGATAGTTAGTTGATGGTTGAGGTGAAACTCCCGTCAAACGATGGCGTATGATGATGGTTTGACGCGAGTTTCACCTAGAATCCCATTAAAAGTTTAAATTCCGCGCCTTTATTGTTTATTATTGATAGGTTACAAAACCATCATGGCGTTCATAACAGCGGCCATTATTATTTCCTAGCCTATCAATGACGAGCCTTTTGGCGCGAGTTTTAAATGATTGCTCGTCAAGTGATGACAAAAACAATGCGATAATATATTATTATCATAGAAATTGCAACTGTATAGTGAGAAGAACAAGCAGTGCGGTCAATATTATGTTTGGTAATATTTTGATAGGAAAGGTGTATAAACCGTCACACGGGCTCACAAGTTGGCGAGATAATTGATTCATTATACACCGTCAGATGACGAGAATTTCACCTAGTATCCTATAAACTTTATATGTCCTATAAGCTATGGGCAATTCAAACTAGTCAGTACTCTATCTGGTGGCAGAAAATTAACTAAAATCTAGTGGGATATCTCTACGCTTAAAATGTATTTTCTCATCATATATGTGACAATATTTGCAAGGTTTGTCTAGTTAACCTTTACAAATTTATTAACAACCACGCATTACTGTCCAAGTGATCAAAATCGTGTATTTTTTTTTATCTAATCAGCTGATGAAACAATAACAAAGATCAGCTGTTTACCCACTAGTTTGATGAAAACCGTTGACATTTGAATCGCGAATTGAATGGACAAATTAAAAACGTCAGTGTGACAGAAATTGACAAACCAAATGGCAAATACCTTGAATAGCGCTTGTGATTAAATCTTTGATGATACTTTTTGTTTAATTATCCAGGGTTTCCAATAGAAATAATCTAAAACAACTACATTCCCTAGATAATGTATTTATTGTTGCTACAACAACCAATACTTATGGATTTAATAAACGTTGGTGTATACGGGCGTTACCGTTCTATAAATCTTTCAATTGAACCCATAAGTATTAGTTGTTATAGCAACATTAAATAAATTATCTATGGAATGTAGTTACTTTAGATTCTCTCTATTGGTAACACTGAATAATTCAACAAAAGGTATCATCAATCACACGCGCCTTACAAGGTGTTTGACATTTGTATTAGCAACTGTCACAATGACGTTTTTAATTTGTCCATTCAATAGCTTATGGGACCTAGTAAGTTAATGGGATGTTGGGGAATACGGGCATTAGAGCTATATAATCCCCAATGTAGGTTTTCTCGCTGAGTAGTAACGTTTTCCCGGAAAATGTAAAAGACTTGTTACATCTACTATAGCTGTTTTATTTATTACCATTGGAAGATGAGTCCAATTGCAAATGTGTCAACATTTATAATATTACTATGTATAAATATATATTATCAATTTTAGGGTCTCAAAGGTTTCTACAAAGGAATCTCAGCCTCCTACATGGGCATCTCGGAGACAATCGTCCACTTTGTGATCTACGAGGCGATCAAAGCGGAGCTGATCGCCCACCGGCAGCGCGATTCAGACACGCGCGACTCCCGCGACTTCCTGGAGTTCATGATGGCCGGCGCCATTTCGAAAACAATCGCCTCGTGCGTGGCCTACCCGCATGAAGTGGCGCGCACCCGTTTGCGGGAGGAGGGCAACAAGTACACCTCGTTCTGGCAAACTTTGAATCTAGTTTTCAAAGAGGAGGGCATCCGCGGAGTGTACAGGGGCCTCACCACCCAACTTATTCGACAGATCCCGAACACGGCTATAATGATGGCCACGTACGAGGCTGTGGTTTATATACTGTCGACTAGGTTGGAGAACGAGTTTTATACGAAGGATGAGGCTCGGACGTAGTAGGAAATTATTAAATCCATCCATATCTGTTGTACAAAATAATATTTTTTATATAACGTAGTGCCAAAAACTGGTACCATATGAAAACTAGGCCGAATTACCCGAGTATCCTTATCTTATCAGATTGGGGAGTTGTTGCATAATGTCTTTCCCCGCCCGTAGTACACATGTAACGCGTTACTTAAAGAGTATCTTGGTTTTATAAATAGAAATTTTATGTAGGCGTTGGAAGTATTGGCAGTGGCGTGGAGGAAATTGTTACTATTATGAATTAAAGTGATTTTGTAAATACATATATTTTATAGATTCTATATATACTGTAATTATTATATACAGTAAGAACAGCTAGGTCTGTTTGCTGTATATTTGATATAGTCTGGTCATTGCTTCCTTTCGTTGTTTCTTTTTTTTGTAATAGGAACGTTTATATTATTGAATACTTAAATTGTTTAGTGTTAATGAAAATCGAGCTGTATATAGCCTTGTTGAATAAATTCTATACAAAATATTCGTCATTTAATTTTAATTCATACAAAAAGTTGCTATCAAATAAATTAGTTGAGAATTTATTTGGTATTAATGCTCCAAATGATCCATGCAAGAATTTTTAATTATATTTATGGCAATTTTCAGCCCTATAAAGTTTAATTGGCATCAAATGGAGCGGAATTAGTTTTGGTCTCACAAGTACATTCAGAAATCGGTTTGTAGAAATATACTCTAGTTGGCGACAAAAATTGTCGAGATTGTTTCAAATAGAACCGGAAAAGCACAAGACAATGGCAAACTTTTGAAAATTTGAGTAAAAAAATTTCATGTTAGAATGTTGTTTAATTTATCGAAAAAAAAAGTAACAAAAGTTGTAAAAAGACAATTCCGAAAAATTATTGTTATAAAAAGTGTACAGTGGTGGCAATAAAGCCGAAGAAGTGAAGAAAAATATAATACAAATTTCCAAAACCAAATCAACTGAAGCCTGTATAATAAACAATGTATGATAAACAATTTTCAATCCAATAAAACATCTTTTCCCCAAAACAAAACCCGTCACATGATAAATTGTGAAAAGTGATAAAAGTCGGTATAAATACCAAACATCAAAGCAGGGGTCGTCCTAGAAGTGAGCTGATCCTGAAACTAATCTCATTTGATTTGAAATATAATCTAAATGATGAAATTGTTTCAAATAGAACCTCAAAAGTAATATAATAATAAGAAATTTGAAAGAAAAAATAACTTTTAACCTTTCGGCACTCGCGCCCAATCTCATAGACCCGGAGCATATATATATATATATATATATATATATATATATATATGCTCCGGGTCTATAAGACTGGGCGCGAGTACCGGAAGGTTAAATATTTGTTCAGATTCAAAAATATATTGACTGATACAAATTAAAAAGCGAAATTCTGATTGTACATGTGATTAAGCCTGCTCACCAACGCCAAGGTACTAATTCGTCGAGCAGGAAGGATGGGTTAGGCAGGAAAGGAATATGTTTAATAGAATCTGAAAAATTGTAAAGTTTGGAATGACGGGATTGTTTTCTATTGTCGTTAAAGCTAACGTAAGCATTAACTGTTACCGCGAGTTAAAGCCCTAACGTTGTCAAAGCTTAAAGTAAAGCATTCAAATTAACATCCAATGTCGTCAAAGCTCACGTAAGCATTAACTGTAAATATATATATATATATATATATATATATATATATATATATATATATGTAATAAAACCATTTACACAAGAGCAGCTAATCACCACTCTGCATGAGCACCTCAGGTTCAAGCCAAGTTATGTAACTGACGAGCTTTTGTCTCTCAATACAGATGATTGGCTACACGAAGACCCAAGAGCTTGAGCTTTAAAAGCTACCCGAAGCCCCTAGGTTCAAGCCACATCAAAAGAGAGAGAACAAAACTCAAATCGCATATTACGCAACCGGCTACTTAGAGACCATCGGAATTCAAGTTAACGGCCGAGCAATTCTGAAAATGTTGTGGAATACAAAACATATAAACAGTGATTTAATACAAATTTAATTGAAATGAAACATTAGGTCGAGATAAATTAACCTATAGAAAATATTTTATGTCAAACAAATATTTAATGAAATAAATTACTAGTGAAAAGTTTAAGTTGAAAACAAGTTTAATTTAAAGCTACCTTTTGCCAAAATTAGTACAATACAAACAGGTTACACAAATATAATAGCGACGACACACTTAGATAATCCGCCTAAGAAATGTAATAAACACAATATTGAAATCTAAGGTGTTATAAGCGCAACGATTCGGATTTTTTTGGCGCAACTAAATTCCCCCTAATTGGCGCAATGCGATCGTGACCCGTAATTCAAAAAAGCACTTACTACTTGGTTGCGAGGATCCCTCACGTTAGGAGATCACCCCGTTGATGTCTTCAATTTGCTTGCGCGGTGCTCCTCCATTCCATCTCCAGCCCATGTAAAGCACTGACTTTAGTTGACATAAACATCAAGCCCTAATTTGATATTATTAAACTCACTCGCGAGATTCCTAACGTGGCTAAAGAACGCGGACTAATAACACTTTTATTTATATAGTTTGCAAATACAAAGCTAACACTCACACTGCAACACCTGTAACAATAGAAATTTGATTTCAGTTTCGAATAAAATGTAACATACTAATTATGTATGTTTGGTTGAATACAATTGTATACAACATGATATCGCTATGGTGAAAGGAAATCATGTGCCGTCATTGTCTCCAACACACAGCAGATTTAAATCTGCCCCAACCAATCGTGTCGTGCCGCCAAATATACAAATCCGATCTAGCTCGATCGTAATGATATTTAAATTTACCGCCAAATATCACTGCTACAGTTCGATGACGACATATGATTTCGTTAGACCATGCTATGCGGTGTCCTATTGTATACAGTGCTTGGGAAATATTCCCTAGCTAATAATCATAACCTTCTATACTACTAAAGGATAAATAAATGATTATACTTACATTGCCCCCGTAACGATTCCACCTTTATCTTCCTTCATGGTAGTAGTATGGAACTGCATTCGTTTCAGGGTGCAAATCGCCTACGCGGGTTTTTAAGTTTCGGAACGCGATTGAATCCAGTTTCCGAACGCGATTGATTCAAGTTTCCGAACGCGATTGAATCAAGTTACCGAGCGCGATTGATTCAAATTTTGCGAACGCGATTGATTCAAGTTTCCGAACGCGATTGAACCAATTTCCATACACGATTATATCAAGTTACCGAACGCGATTAATTCAAATTTTCAAACGTGATTGAATCAAATTGTCGAACGTGATTGATTCAAGTTTCCGAACGCGATTGAATCAATTTTCCAAACGCGATGGTATCAAGTTACCGAACGCGAATGATTCAAGTTTCCGAACGCGATTGAATCAAGGTACCGAACGCGATTGATTCAAATTTTGCGAACGCGATTGATTCAAGTTTCCGAACGCGTTTGAATCAATTTTCCAAACGCGATTGTATCAAGTTACCGAACACGATTGATTAAAAATTTGAAACGTGATTGAATAAAATTTCCGAACGCGATTGATTTAATTTTCCAAACGCGATTGAATTAAGTTTCCGAAAGCGAATGATTCAAATTTCCGAATGCAATTGAATCAAATTTTCGAACGCAATTGAATCAATTTTCTAAACGCGATTGTATCAAGTTACCGAACGCGATTGATTCAAACTTTCAAACGTGATTGAATCAAATTTCCGGACGTGATTGATTTAATTTTGCAAACACGATTGAATCAAGTTTCCGAACGCAAATGATTCAAATTTTCGAACGCGATTGATTCAAGTTTCCAATCGCGATTGAATCAATTTTCGAACGCGATTGATTCAAGTTACCGAACGCGATTGATTCAAATTTTCAAACGCAATTGAATCAAGCCACCGAACGCGATTGATTCAAGTTTTAGAACGCGACACGTCGAAAAGCTGTATGAAAAAGAAATTGTATTAGAGATTTATGAAATTGAGTAATGTACAACAGCCTGGAATTTAAATTAAAGTTAAATCAATTGTGTTGTTTAATTTTTTTTTAAAATTAGCTTCAAGTTTTATGTATATCATTTTGTTCTATAAATTGCATACATATTTACTATAAATCAAATGAATTAGTTGAGAATGTATTGAAATAAAGTGAATATATTTGATATAGAATAATTACGGTTTGCTCCAAACGATCCATGCAAGAATATTTAAGTTGGCAATTTGCAGCCTCAAAAAGTTTAAATGGCATCGAGTGGAGCGGAATTAGTTTTGGTCTCACATGTACATTCAGAAATTGGTTTGAGAATTAAAGAAAATCAAAGAGTGTTAACGAAAACAGCTATGACTGGCAGAGAGCAAAATGATTTGAAACAAAATGTATGCCAAACAAGTTAATTATTTAGTAGAAATGTAATAGAAATAATGAATATTGGATTGTTAAGGCGTCTACTTTGTGATAATTCATTTTAAAGCATAAATAAAACGATTTTTTACTATGTTTTTTTAATCACACATCAGTTACACTTTGCAACTAGTTTCGGAGGAGCTCGAAAATGGCTAGAGCTTAGCCGAAACTAGTTACAAAGTGTAACTGAAGTGTGATAAAAAACAAAGTAAAAAATCGTTTTATTTATCCTTAGAAATAATAAAGTTTAGTCGTTTAAATTGACATACTGAAACCAAAAAAACGTTGAAAATTTGTTATGAAATAAGTTACAGAGTTAATGATTTAGATTGTAAGCTAATGCTCTCTAATAACTCCGTGGTGTGAGTCTAGCTAAATAATCTCAAAAAATATATATAATTTGAACATTCGATAGCAATTTGCATGTTTTATAATATGTTGCCAACTATTTGAATGGTATACTCAAGTAAAGAATTTTTAAATAATGGTGAATACAACGGCAATGAAGGAAATAGTATGGGCCCTTATACCGCCTACAACACAATTTATGTCAACGTGATTTTAAAAAATAAAAATTTAATAAATATGATTATATACAAATATTTGTAAAAGTTATTAGATATTAGAGTAAATAGATATATTAATGCTATATACTGCAGCATTAATATATCTATTTAAGACTTATGTTGCCATAAATAGATTGAAACTAATTAAATAAATAATCTGTGATGATACATATCACACTAAGGGCCATTCACTAAAGTGTAAAGGTCGTTTTAGACAAGACAATTTTTTAGCTCAAAAGTGAACAACTTTTGAGCTAAAAAATGAATTCATATATCCTCCTGCCATACAATTTGTTCTTGACAAATAGAACGAGTTATATTTTTCAATTCAATCTACCATCCAATTCAATATTTCAAATAATTTGCTGTATGATACGAGACAATTTAGATTGTCTCGCATCTTGACTAACTTTTGGGTCAAGAAATTGTCTTGTCTAAAACGACCTCAACAGTCTCTCAACGTATATTCAACCTTTCAGTAGTGGCAACCTTTCTAATTATCATTAAATCTGGCTGATGACTAATCATTCGATCATGAATTCGTTCCAAACGTAAGTTTATTGAAATTGAATTCATAAAATAACTTTTTGACATTCGAAAACATATTTGATAAATTATAAAGACGAAATTCTCAATGTACATGTGATTAAGCCTGCCCACCAACATCAAGGTACTAATTCGTCGGGCAGGTTTTCAGAAAAACTTAATTAGGATGGAAAATATATAACGTACACTTCTTTCAATAACTCAACTTATAATATAAATATAAAACAAAGTTCCCTAACCGTGGAACCATTTGGGACAATAACATATATAACATATATATATATATATATATATATATATATAACATATATATATATATATATATATATATATATATATATATATATATATATTTATATTATAAGTTGAGTTATTGAAAGAAGTGTACGTTATATATTTCGTTTCTTATGAACTTATCACTTGAACATGATGTTGGTAAACCGCCATTAATAATTTTTAAAAAAATACAGGTGATACAGTGATCAAAAGTTTGGCTACCCCTGATATATAGGATATAATAATATCCTATATATCAGGGGTAGCCAAACTTTTGATCACTGTATCACCTGTATTTTTTTTTAAATTATATATGGCGGTTTACCAACATCATGTTCAAGTGATAAGTTCATAAGAAACGTACGTCATTTAAGGCCGAACAAATAAGTTTAAATTTAAAATATACATAGATACTAATACATATTTTTACTAATATATATTCAATATACAAGTTATTTTAATGAGAAATTTTTTTTTTTCTCAGAAACTAATTGAATCTGAGTAAAAAAAACCATATAACTCCAAAATCGTATTTTACATAAAATCTGTTTTGTGGGAAAAGTATACACAGAGACAACAGACACACTCACACACACACTTGATACAAAGAGACAACAGACACACACGCACACTCGATACAAAGAGACATCAGACATACTCACACACACAGTTGATGCACAGAGATATCAGACCCACTCGATACACAGAGATATCAGACACTCACACAAACACACACTTGATACACAGAGACATCAGACACTCACACACACACTCGATACACAGAGACATAAGACACACACGCACACTCGATACAAAGAGACTTCAGACATACTCACACACACACACAGTTGATGCACAGAGATATCAGACACACTCGATACACAGAGATATCAGACACTCACACAAACACACACTTGATACACAGAGACATCCGACACTCACACACAAACTCGATACACAGAGACATCAGACACACTCAATACACAGACATAAGACATACACATACTCGATACACAGAAACATCAGACACACTCACACACACACTCGATACACAGAGATATCAGACACATTCACACACACACTCGATACACAGAGACATCAGACAAACACACACTTAATACACAGAGACAGCAGATACACTCACACACATACTCGATACACAGAGACATCAGATACACTCACACACACACACAATCGATACAGAGACATCAGACAAACTCACACACACAATCGATACACAGAGATATCAGGCACACTCACACACACTCTCAATACACAGAGACATCAGACACACACACACACTCGATACACAGAGACATCAGATCCACTCACACACACACTCGATACACAAATCAGACACACTGACACACACACTCGATACAGAGACATCAGACAAACTCACACACATACTCGATACACAGAGATATCAGGCACACTCACATACACTCTCAATACACAGAGACATCAGACACACACACACTCGATACTAAGAGACATCAGATCCACTCACACACACACACTCGATACAAAAATCAGACACACTGACACACACACTCGATACAGAGACATCAGACAAACTCACACACATACTCAATACACAGAGATATCAGGCACACTCACATACACTCTCAATACACAGAGACATCAGACACACATACACTCGATACAAAGAGACATCAGATACACTCACACACACTCGATACACAGAGACATCAGACACACTCACACACACACACACACACACACACTCAATACACAAAGATATCAGGCACACTCACACACACTCAGTACACAGAGACATCAGACACACACACTCGATACACAGAGACATCAGATACACTCACACACACACTCGATACACAAAAACATCAGACACACTGACACACACACTCAATACAGAGACATCAGACACACTCACACACACACTCGATACACACATACACACACTGGATACACAGAGACATCAGACAAATTAGATTCACAAAAAATAGAACATGGAAGTGAATTATAATATATGCTTTAGGAGGCAGTAATTTAGTAACTTATGAACACAAATAATCCAACACGCATATGTAGTGTAACACAAAGCAACTGTAGCTAATTAATAATTAGCCAAATACCAATTAAAACAGCATGAAATGTATAAATAGATAAACAGCATAATGCACTGACCTTTTTACAACTGAGGCGCTGGTATAATCCTAACCGACCATCAAGTTCTTGCGTTGATTATATATTTAGTCTTCCAATTTCCAACCTCTCATACATGCAGCACTTGTTTTGGATATCCCGGGTTGATTATGCACGACCACAACACAAGTATCATACATCACCAGAATCCCCATAAAATCCCCGTCAATTTAACATAACTCACTCCACTGGGGCAGTTGTTTAAGCAACAATATTGCAATAAATATTTGCAACACGTTCAAAGTTGTGTATTTCAGGCGGCCATCTTGCAGTTGACTAACGCGTTGCGCGTTTCGTACCTGGTGCGCCATCTAGCGGCAGACGGAGACATCACTTGTAAGTAGTTGCTAACTGCACAACGGCTTATGTGTTTTTAAGCCATAAAAACACACAGCTACCGGCACACACCCCCATCAGGAACATAAGCCATAAAAAAACACCGCCCCCGGCACACACCCCCATCAAGAACATATGCCATAAAAACACACAGCCACCGGCACATAAGTCACAGGAACCGTTGATTGAAGTATTGTATAAATACTTCAATCAACGCAGGAACAGAAGCCTTAAAAAAATACCGCCCCCGGTACACACCGCCATCAGGAACATATGCTATAAAAACACACAGCCCCATCAGGAACATAAGCCATAAAAAACACCGCCCCCGGCACACACCCCCATCAGGAACATATGATATAAAAAAACACAGGCATCGGCACACACCCCCTGCAGACACATAAAATACCCCCACACACACCAAATACACAACTTCATCAGACATCATATACATCACACCACAGAAAATCGTTTATAACTACATAGTCAGGTTTTTAATACACGCCAAGCGAGGTTGAGCACATTTCGTTATTTGCTTGTCATATAGCACCGGCAAGATGTGTGCCCGAAAAATTGCTTTCGCCGCGAGCTTAATACTGTAAAATCTAGCACTAACCTGTTCCCAACACATAAGCATCTTCATCCAGCACAGCGGCTCACACACCCCGGGATGCAGGATTAGTTTTCTATGCACAAACCACAAGACGCCTCCACAAAACACACCAGTACCCGCCAAAGAAGTCCGTTGAATACAAAAAAGCTCCTGCGCAGCGTCCTGTGAACCCCGAAAAGTTCAACCAATCACACGCCAGCATGACATCATCATCAGCAAATAATGTGTATAGTGTTTTTTGTTTTAACAGTTGGCAGTATATTTTGTGGTAACGGTTGGCAGCCCGTGTTGTCGAAATTTAGTGGTTAGTGCGTTATTTTGGCGCGTACCTGCTGTTTTTGTGAAGTGTTTTGTGGTTGTTGCAAAGAAAACTGATGCTGCTTGTACGAATATGCATTGCCGCGATGCTGGAGGAGGTTGCTTACAGGTTAGTGTTAGATTTAACAATGTGTAGCTCGCGGTAAAAACAATTATTCGGACTCACATTTCTCTTGCTGTTTTTTATATGTTATGCAAGATGCAAAATGTGTGCTAGCGTGTATTAAAATCCTAACAATGTTTGTACAAACGATTTTCTGGTCTCGCATTGCCCGTTTTGCAGTAGTTAATAACACAAATATTCTGTATTACGCAAGTGTAGTGGTGAAACGCCGTCCCAACATGGTACGTCTTTAAAACTCTTGATGTAGTGGATATGGAGAATATGGCTAAAGCCAAAAGAGGTTTTAATGCATATTGATATAAATAATAATTTATAATAAAAACAAAATCGTGTATATACAGTTGTATACATAACCGATAGATAACAATAAGCAAGGTAACTGTGTGCCCCAGTAAAAGGGTGCCAAAACGCTTTGTGTCAGAAATCATATAGGGCAGTTGCAGCAGGACGTCAGCTAACCAAGAGCCCTGGCAAAAGCCAACCAAACTATGCCCATTCAGGTTTGTCAAAGTCAGAACTATCCTCTTCAACTGATTTAGCCATCCGAGCAATGCCCATTCACCATTTCAATTGACTTCTAGTCTGCACTACACTATTTTGTACAGCTTTCATATATATATATATATATATATATATACTTGATAAAACACTTTTTTCCAGAATTTTCTACGATTCTAACAAAATCCTTATTAATTAAGCTTTGACCTATATATATATAAGCCTACACCGAAAAGTAAAAGGCACATAGATTATATATATATATATATATATATATATAATCTATTTGCCTTTTACTTTTTGGTGTAGGCTTTGGTATATATCAAAGCTTAATTAATCAAGGATTTTGTTAAAATCATAGAAAATTCTAGAAAAAAGTGTTGTATCAAGTTGAAGTCATTTGATATAGTAAATCTGTGTAGTCTGGTTGATTAAAACAGTTGAAGAGGGTAGTTTACCCTCTTGGAAACACTGAATAGGTAGTAGTTCAGTTGGCCTTTAAATACCCACTCACCGAACTTTCTCCACATAGTTTATTCCATGGGATAATACACTTTTCAGTTATGTTTAAACAATGTAGCATCGATTGAAAAAAATCTATGCAAATAATGTTTAGGCAGGCTCATGACTAACCAAATCATGCACATCAAGTGTAAATTATCCTCTTCAACTGTTTTAACCAACCAAACTTACTCAGTCACACTTTTAAATGACTTACGCTACAGTATTATCTAGAAATGTCTATGATTCTATTAAATTCATTGATGAATCAAGCTTTAATATATAGAAAAACCTTTAAAAAAAATATAGTGCTGAGTTCAAGTCATTTGAAATGCTGAATGGGCATTATTTGGTTGATTAAATCAGTTGATGAGTATATTTCAGACTTTTGGAAACACTAAATGGGCAAAGATTGGTTGGCCTTTGCACACTACACTATTTATTTAAATTTTATACAATATAAGAAAGTTCAGTGATTAATCGAGCTTTAGATCATATAAAAAAACAGTGTAGTATCTAGTTCAATTCAATTGAAATAGTGAATTGGTGTAGTTTGGTTGGTCGGCTGGCTCATGACCAACCAAACTATACCAATTCGCTATTTCAATTGACTTGAACTAGACACTACACTGTTTTTTTTATATGATCTAAAGATTAATCACTGAACTTGCTTATATCGTTGAAAACCACTCCATCACTTCTCCCATAGTGCTTTTTAATGAGACAGAGGTTTTACATTGTTTTAACAACTCTGAAAAGTGTGTTCCCATTGAAAATACTATGTGGTTGGTAAGTGGTCAAAGACCAACCAAACTATGCCCATTTTAGTTAAATATTTTGTATGAAATTTTGCAAAAGTCGTATTATTTTGCATTCTGAAGTTTATTTTAATAAAATTTTGTTTGAATTATTTATAGAAATGCCTATAGCCCGATCTTGATTAATATATTTAGGGGCCCTAGACTTTTTCCTGCAGGGCCCCCATACAAAAAATATTCCACACACAAAAATACAGAGTTAAACTTTTAATTTCTACAATTTTTATGGAAGACTTGACTGGGCCCTCTAAAAAAAAAACAGAGCCCTAGCCAATTATTTATGTCTATGTCTTCTAACATTTGAAAATCATACTTGACGAATTTTTAAAATTTGTAAGATTACTTGTCATACAGGTGAAACAAATCAAGGAGTATATCATATATTTGTTTAAATAAAACTTCTTCGATCACTTTATTTCTATAATTAAGCCGACCGAAATTATTAAATGATAAATTGCTACAATCTTAATTAAAGCCCGTCGGGCCTTCTGCTATAAAATGTAAGCATTCTATGTACATATCGCATTGCTACGTAACGGTTGCCATGAAATAAATTAGTTGTAAACTTATTCGTGTAAACGCGGTGTTAATTCAAAATTTGTACTTTATAAATTAGAGAATTAATACGTAAGGGGATTTAAAAAATAATAATTGATAGGTGTAATCACAGTTAGATTATTATCCATTTGCTAAATAACCTTGAGCTGGATGTGGGTGGTGAGTGTTTGAAAGATATGTTGGGTGGGGGAGGTTGAACCAAAATTATTTAGCAATCTTGAAATTATTAGAAAGCGCCTGGCGGGCAGGGGATGACTTCTGGCGGTGGATGGCTGGTCTCGATTTTGATTTCGTCCTTCACGTCCGGCTTGAGTTTGAGGTCCATGTGTTGCCGCTGGTGGAGCAGCAGGTGGTTCTTCTGGTAGAAACCTTTATTGCAGTAATTACAAATGTGGGATTTGAGGGCACATGTGCCATCTGGGTGGCGTTTGTTGTGCTGCTGCAGGCCGTGCTTGGCGCTGAAGGCTTTCGAGCAGATCTTGCAGATGTGTGGCTTTATTTTGGGGGCGTGGTGAATGGGGGGCTTAGGATGGGGAAAGGAGATTGATTTATTGTACTGGTAGCTGGGTGGCTGGGGCATTGGAAAGCTCTGGTGGTGTAAACTGGCGGTGAGGGTGCACAGGTCGTTTACCAGAAGGGAGTCGCCGCTGTGGAGTTTGATGTGGAGCGCGAGCGCTTCCGGCGAGTTGAAGGTGAGGGTGCAATCGTTGCAGGAGAGGGGTTTTTCCATGGGGACGCCGCCCGCGGCGCCTTCGTGGTGCATTTTGATGTGCATGTTCAGCTCGGACTTCATTTGAAACGTTTCCCCGCAGGATGAACAAGAGAAGTTGAACTCACCATTGTGGTACCTGGATTAGAACAAATCAGGTCTTTAAGAAACCTTTTACAAATTGGTGCAATTAAAAAGTTCTGTGACTTTACAATTTCCCACCAACAGATACTTTACACTTCGAGTGAATGGAGAAGCTTTGAAGGAATTTAGAATGTATGTTGGACTAAGCCAGGGTTGCCCTCCAAGTTACAGTTTTTTAAATTAAAGCTCAATTTGATTGACCAATTAATGATCTATTTCTATGATGAATCAAACCAACCAAACACGAACGTAAAAACACCAAATGCCATTTTGAACTACATGCAATTCTGATAAAATATTCATGTAAAACAATATTTACCTCATATGCGTTATTAAAGTTCGCTTCTGCAGAAATTCCTTTTGGCAGATCGGGCATGAATGCGGCATTTTGCCATGTAGGCGATTGTGGTTTACAAGCTCAAACTTGCGGGTGAACGATGCGCCACAATCGGGGCACACAAATGAGTTAAGAGATCCATGAAATCTCGAATGCATTACCTGGAAAATTGTACAAGATAATTATTAAAATGCCAAGACTAGTATTTTATATCAATAGTAAAACTATGCAAACAGAAGTGTGGTGGATGGGTATTTCAACTAGTTCCTAATAATAATGTGATTCCTATGTGTTTGAATGTACAAAATTCTACATTCATACAAGTCTGACTAGTGATATTTCATAAACAGATGCATTCATCAATAATTGAAAAGTATTTAAATTTTCAAAATATACTACATATGCTAGTATTG
Organism: Lordithon lunulatus; assembly: GCA_963942505.1. NCBI lineage: Eukaryota > Metazoa > Arthropoda > Insecta > Coleoptera > Staphylinidae > Lordithon > Lordithon lunulatus. Next base: position 1,995,834 of record OZ012673.1, on the reverse strand, counting down.
TATAAAAGGCTCTTACCAGGTGATCTTTTTGTGCAAAAGATTCCCCACATTCATTGCATATATGGGGCCGTTCTCCTGCATGGAACTTGCTGTGAGTGACTAAATGCCTTTTCAGTGGAAATGTACGCCCACAGTCTTTGCACACAAATGGTCGCTCCCTACTATGTACCTGCAAGTAAACACTAATAAGCCACATATATCATACATTCATAAATGGTAGGTTTTTGGTTTTAATTCATTAATATGATATTGACCCCAATATTCAACAAAGTTCCATAAAAGTATTTGTTATAGCAACAATATATATATATATATATATATATATATATATATATATATAATATCAATTGCCTTTTACCTTTCGGTGTAGACAATAAATATATTCTCTAGGAAATGTAGTTACTTTGAATTCTCTCTATTGGAAACACTGAATAATTAAACAAAAGGTGTTATCAAAGCTCCAATCACAAGCTCTATTCAAGGTGTCTGACATTTGTTTGGCAATTTCTGTCATAATGACATTTATAATTTATCCATTTAATAGTTTATGGGACCTATAAAGTTTATGGGATGTTGGTAAATATAGGCAGCATTCTGTCTAATTTATTATTTTATATCAGTGTATATGTATATATGTGCAATTGAAAATAGCAGAAAATTAGGTATATTTAGTAGGGAATCTGTTTGCATAACATTTGTTTTTTCATCATATACTTGGGGTATATACACAAGGTTTAATTATTTATACCTTAAAATTCAATTAACAATCATGCATTATGTAGTGGCTGATATGTAATTTCAGTAAATCAGCTGATCAAACAATAACAAAGATTATCTGTTTCCTTACTAACTCGAAGAAATCTGTTAATATTTGAATTGTGTAGATCCAGCTTTAATTTATTGCAGGAAAGTTCAAAAAAGGAAATAAATAACCATACAATTGAATATAAAATAAGAAAGAAGTATATACTATGTGAGGAATTGGGTAGAAATGGATGGATACTGATAGCTAATAGTTTTATATCATATCATAACCCAAAGAGATAATTATTATCAAATAAACTCACTCGTGAATGTGTAATCAAATGATGTTTCAATGTAAAACTCTTCTTGCACTCAGGACACTGGTAGGGCCGCTGACTGGAGTGCAGCAGCAAATGTGTATTCAAGCAGTGCTTGTGAGTAAAAGATTTCCCACAATGGTGACAACTATGTGGTTTGATGCCACTGTGAGTCTTCTCATGTGTGGTCAAGTGGTGTTTCAATAGAAATGTTTTGCCACACTCATTACACGAAAATGGCCTAATTTTCTCTTGCACTGGCTCCAATGGTTCACTTTTATGCACTGCAGTCTCATGCCGTTTCGACAGTATCTGATTATACTCCTCAGGTGTTAGCTGCACTGTAGCAAATGGTGACATCAAATGCTTCTCCAGTTTCTCTGCTGTGTGTAGTTTGTCATAGGGTAAAGGCTCTGGTTTGTTCATGAAGAACATTGGTTTGCGGATTTTGGCCTTTTGCGCATCCTGCAGCACATTTTGTATGGAGTAGTTGTGCAGGTCCTCCGCGGAACTCTGCGACTCCACTTGCCAGTAGGCGAAATTAGTCGTCGCGCACATATTAACCTAAACTTATTGCACTTAATATTATATCCTATTATATCAAAATCACGAACACAAAAAGTAGCGATTTATTTGTTTAGCTTTGCATTTTGACATTTTAATTTTTGACAGATTTAGATGATGCTTTCGATTCGTGCATCTTAAAAACGAAATCATTAACACTACCAACCGCTGAAAAACTAACGCATTACAAATTACAAAATCTAATTAATTAAAACTATTTAATTAATTTCGCCGGCGTGTTGGAGTTACCTGCGCGGCGGTTTCATTGTTGGCCTGTGACTTTCCCACGCGCGGACTCGGATTTTTTTCCCACAGCGGGGAAGTATTGTTGTACGGGGCCCGAGTTATTCGTGTGGCTGTGTGCGGACCGAAACCTGTCCGGTCGTTCCCAATTCGCCCCGGTAAGTTTGCCCCAAAACGCCGCCTTTTATGCGACCATTTATGGGCATTATTATCTAACGAAATTTGCATTTTAAATCGAGTAGTAACCTGAGGCGACATAACCTAAAAAAGTTACAATTTGTTTTTTTTTCGCAGCCGCTAGATTTGTTAGTAACAACATGAATAACCGCAGGAAGAACCCCAATTTGAGGATTAATTTGTCCACGGAATCGCCACCAGCTGTGTAAGTTGATTGGGGGGGTTTGTTATTAAATCTACAGGCAGCATTTCATTTATTCGTATTTGTTTGTTTGTATGTGGTTTAAACAAAATTATATTAGGATAGGCAACATATATGTATATTACAGAATGACAATATGAAATATATCAGCCGATTTACATTTTTAAATTTAAATTTCTCAACCCTAATTTCAGATGAACATTCAATTATCATTATAGTTTCTTTATACATTGTCATTCTGCCTTATTTTTATAATTTTTCTCCTATAAATTTAGCACTATAACAAATGAGGACAACTTTTAGACTACATGACATAATTCAGATGCTCTAATTCTATAAATTTAAAATATTTATTTCACATGCCAACATAATACAATATTCTAATTACAGGGAAATATAAAATAAATATTAACCCCTGAATTCAACCATGTTCCATAAATCTATCAATATTTATTGAACCCATAACATTCATTGTTATAGTAAGAATAAATACATTATCTAGAAAATGTGGTTGCTTTAGATTCTCTCTATTGGAAACACTGGGCAATTAAACAAAAGGTGTCATCAAAGCCCTAATTGCATGTATTATTCAAAGTGTTTGACATTTGTTTTGGCAATTTTTGTCACAGTGACGTTTACAATTTATATATTTAAAAGCTTATAATGGTCAATATTACTGTCAATATTTTAGAATAATGACCGTATTACTGTACGATAGCCAGTATAGCCTACACCGAAAGGTAAAAGGCAATTGATAATATATATATATATATATATATATATATATATATATATATATATATATATATATATATATATATTACTGTACGATAATATGTTTAAAATCTTCATTATTCTAAAATGTTGCCAGTATTACTCATTATGGAAGGTATAGTAATGAATAGAATACTGATCTTTATCGGGATAATTGATTATTTGATAAATATAAAAGGAGGATTGAAGCAAATATTGACAGTACTAGTATTGACAGTAGTATTGACTGTATAAGGTGCCTTTATGGGACCTATAAAGTTTATGGGATGTTGGTAAATATTGACATTAATCAAATTAATTAATTAAGCTTTAATGTATAAAAAACTTTAACACAGAGGGCAACCCTGTCTTAGTTTGACATTTATTCTAAATTTCTTCAAAACTTCTCCATTCACTAGTGTATGTGCTTCACAAATACAGTCAATTTTACAATAATGTGAGATTGTTAATGTACTTTAAACATATAGATCAGATACCAGCCATAAATAAAATTTGTAGTTTATTTTCCGCCAGTAGATATCTTGAATTTATATTTGTAGTAAATATTAACTGATTACATATCATAGTAATGCATATTATTATTATTCAGTGAGCCGCCAGCAAATTTGGACACCCGCACCACCATAACAATTGGTGATCACATGTTTGATGTTGAGGCAGATGATTTGGAAAAGATATGTGATTTGGGCAAGGGTGCTTATGGTATTGTAGAGAAAATGAGGCACAAACCGAGTGGGACAATTATGGCTGTGAAAAGGATTACAGCTACTGTAAACACTCAAGAACAAAAGCGACTGCTTATGGATCTGGATATTAGCATGAGAAGCAGTGATTGTCCCTATACAGTCCAGTTTTATGGAGCCATGTTCAGGGAAGGCGATGTTTGGATCTGCATGGAGGTAAAATTAAATTAAAATTAAAAACTATGATAATTGGTTAATAGCAGTCATAATAAATTGTGCTCATATAATTTTATTTTCAGGTAATGGACACTAGTCTCGACAAATTTTACGCGAAAGTATTCAAGCACAGCTGTAGGATTCCTGAAGATATATTAGGTTTGTAGAATATCACTGATAACAAAATTAGTTTGCTAAATATTTTATTGTAGGTAAAATCGCTATTGCAGTGGTCAGTGCTCTCCATTATTTGCATTCGAATCTTCGCGTGATACACAGGGACGTTAAACCGTCAAATATTTTAATAAACAGGCTGGGGGAGGTGAAAATGTGTGATTTTGGCATTAGTGGCTATTTAGTAGACTCTGTGGCGAAGACTATTGATGCCGGATGCAAACCTTATATGGCGGTGAGTATATTTAAGATTTAATTTTCTAGGTCACGTCGGTTCTGTATAACCGGCTATTTCTAAAGGGCCCACACATGCTCGGTTTAACTATGCAGTTTTTAACATTATGTACAAATTGAAAAACATGATGAGAAATCTTCATAAGTTCTGAAGTGATCAAAAGCTATATACTGTATACACTATACTATATTATAATATTACTTTTTTAGACATAAATTACGATAGCTTTTACATATTATGTTTAGATTTAGTTATAAGTAAATTCGATTGTATAATTTTCTTAGCCTGAAAGGATAGACCCACAGGGCAATCCCTCACAGTACGACATTCGGTCGGACGTATGGAGCCTGGGCATCTCGCTCATCGAGCTCGCCACTGGAAAATTTCCCTACCACTACTGGGGTTCACCATTCGAGCAGCTCAAGCAGGTGGTGAACGATGATCCGCCACGCCTACCCGCAGGCGAATTCACACCCGAATTCGAGGACTTTATCTCGAAATGCCTGCAGAAACAGTACCGCGACCGCCTCTACTACGATCAACTTCTCGGCCACCCCTTCTGCCTAGCACATAGGGACCGCACCACAGACGTCGCCGCCTTCGTCGCGCACATACTGGACCTGCCGGAGAACCTCTGAGACTCGTGCAACCTTTCTTAGCGCTTCCTTTATTACCAGATTTATTTTATTATTTTTTAAATTCCCTTTCATTTACGATCCGAAATTTTAATTTATTTTAATTTACGTTTTAAAGCAAAAACTGTTTTTACTTTGAATTGTTTTTAGTGTCATATCGGCCAACGGTATGAACGTGTTTATTACCAAGTATGTCTTACAGACAAATTATAGTATACTACATCACGTCAAATTAATTATTATAAGTAGTCACAATCACACACAGTTAACTAAATTAATATCACGCGCGTATTTAAAAATTAGAGGCGCATGAATTTGAAGCAATAGGGTATTGCGAACAAAATACAGAGATATATGCTTGACTAAAGTATATTTATTTACATTTGTCAAAGCGGTGGAAATATTAGGACTGTCGCGGAGCTTATTTAGTCAAACCGGGGCACTGTTACAGCAGGTATTGTTTGTTAGGTACCGAATTTTTGTCGGTATTCCTGCAGCCCCACTCGTCACAAATACACTGCTATTCCTTTTTTAGGCTAAAGTGTGGAATTAGTTACACTGATGGCTTGTATTCATTAACGTTCCGTAAATCTAGAAGTTGTTATTTATTACGTTGCCTTCAGTAAGTTATGACTGCCCATATAGTTGGGGCTATCATAACTTGCTGAAGCCCTGGTTTCCCTAGGAATGCTGTACCGTAAAAGTCGACTGACATTAATTTATGCATTACAACAACGTTTTTAATGAATTTGGTTATCTAGAAAGTGGTATAACTAATAAAAATTACTACAATTTACTGCTTTTCACACATATACTACCCTTTACAAAAGTATATGCATGAAGAATGTTTTTTTTTCTGAAGTAAATAACATTAAAAACCGGTGTACAGTACTTTTCCTAGTAAAATTCAGTCAACCAGGACTTCGGTGACACCTAAATTGAAAAAGTCCCTACTATAGATATCTGTTAAATTAAAAACCGGTGTACAGTACTTTTCCTAGTAAAATTTAGTCAACCAGGACTTCAGTGACACCTAAATTGAAGGGGTCTCTACTATAGGCATCTGTTACTATTATAGACGTTTTTTACACGCGTGATAAATAGAAATATGTTTTGCTCAGGTCTGAATTAATAAATACATTTAGATTAGTGGCTACTTACAGGCCAAATTCTAAAAAGAAAAACCGAAGCAATAAATAAAAGAGCATTATAGTCTCTCTAAACTAAACCAACGATACAATTACGATAATAATTATATTTAAAAACAATACAATCGAAAAAAAAAGGTTGATTGTTAATACTCTACTACAAATATAAATATATTAAATATTAGGAGTTTGTAGGTTGCATTCATATTTTTTTTAGATAGATGTTGAAAAGTGTTCAAATTATTTATAGTTACTTTTTAAATTAATGGGATGCAAAACAGTCTAGCTCCACGTTTTAAAAATTTAATTTCGTTTTAGAAAATTTTATTGTTTTTAATTGCGCGCAAAGCAAATGCCATCGAATTTTTCGTTTCGCCACAAGTAACAATTTAGGTTTATTTTAATTCGTTTTGGAAAAAGGCATTAATGATTATGATTTTATACAAAACAAGCCGTGTACATATGTGTGATAAAATCAAGCAAATATAAAGTATGATTAATTATGGTGTTGCTTACAGATGTCCTGAACCTCTAGTCCACACAAAAGTCCTGTTCCTGATTTCAAGATGATTCCTATCTGAAATTTATAGTTGTGTGATTGGTTATAAAGCAGTAAGGCTACAAATGAGTGAGTATTTTATGAGGGAATTTGTAAATATATTTAGTAAGTTATACAGAAATTCTGCAAATAATACAACAAAACTTTATTAAAATAAAGTGTTCAGAATACAAATTAATGGGCTTATGCAGTTATCTAAAATTATACAAATGTTCAAAATTTTTGAAAATAACGTTGTAGGTCAAGTGACATTTTTGTGAAGAATACAACAAAACTTTGTTAAAATAAAGTATTCAGAATGCAAATTAATGGGCGTATGCAAAGTTTTATAAAATTATATAAATTTTGGAAATTTTTGAAAATAACGTTGTAGGTAAAATGACATTTCTGTAAATAATACAACAAAACTTTATTAAAATAAAGTGTTTAGAATACTAATTAATAGGCTTATGCAAAGTTTTATAAAAAAAATTTTTTTTCGAATTTTTTGAAAATAACGTATGTAAATCGACATGTGTAAAGAATACAACAAAACTTTATTAAAATAAAGTATTCAGAATGCAAATTAATGGGCGTATGGAAAGTTTTATAGAAGTATACAAATTTTCGAAATTTTTGAAAATAATGTTGTAGGTCAAGTAACATTTCTATGAAGAATACAACAAAACTTTGTTAAAATAAAATGTTCAGAATGCAAATTTATGGGCGTATGCAACGTTTTATAAAATTATATAAATTTTCGAAATTTTTGAAAATAACGTTGTAGGTCAAGTGACATTTCTATGAAGAATACAACAAAACTTTGTTAAAATAAAATGTTCAGAATACAAATTTATGGGCGTATGCAAAGTTTTATAAAATTATATAAATTTTCGAATTTTTTGAAAATAACGTTGTAGGTCAAGTGACATTTCTATGAAGAATACAACAAAACTTTGTTAAAATAAAATGTTCAGAATGCAAATTTATGGGCGTATGCAACGTTTTATAAAATTATATAAATTTTCGAATTTTTTGAAAATAACGTTGTAGGTCAAGTGACATTTCTATGAAGAATACAACAAAACTTTGTTAAAATAAAATGTTCAGAATGCAAATTTATGGGCGTATGCAACGTTTTATAAAATTATATAAATTTTCGAATTTTTTGAAAATAACGTTGTAGGTCAAGTGACATTTCTATGAAGAATACAACAAAACTTTGTTAAAATAAAATGTTCAGAATGCAAATTTATGGGCGTATGCAACGTTTTATAAAATTATATAAATTTTCGAATTTTTTGAAAATAACGTTGTAGGTCAAGTGACATTTCTATGAAGAATACAACAAAACTTTGTTAAAATAAAATGTTCAGAATGCAAATTTATGGGCGTATGCAACGTTTTATAAAATTATATAAATTTTCGAATTTTTTGAAAATAACGTTGTAGGTCAAGTGACATTTCTATGAAGAATACAACAAAACTTTGTTAAAATAAAATGTTCAGAATGCAAATTTATGGGCGTATGCAACGTTTTATAAAATTATATAAATTTTCGAAATTTTTGCAAATTACGTTGTAGGTCAAGTGACATTTCTATGAAGAATACAACAAAACTTTGTTAAAATAAAATGTTCAGAATGCAAATTTATGGGCGTACGCAAAGTTTTATAAAATTATATAAATTTTCGAAATTTTTGAAAATAACGTTGTAGGTCAAGTGACATTTCTATGAAGAATACAAGAAAACTTTCTAAATAAAATGTTCAGAATGCAAATTTATGGGCGTATGCAACGTTTTATAAAATTATATAAATTTTCGAAATTTTTGAAAATAACGTTGTAGGTCAAGTGACATTTCTATGAAGAATACAAGAAAACTTTGTTAAAATAAAATGTTCAGAATGCAAATTTATGGGCGTATGCAACGTTTTATAAAATTATATAAATTTTCGAAATTTTTGAAAATAACGTTGTAGGTCAAGTGACATTTCTATGAAGAATACAACAAAACTTTGTTAAAATAAAATGTTCAGAATGCAAATTTATGGGCGTATGCAACGTTTTATAAAATTATATAAATTTTCGAAATTTTTGAAAATAACGTTGTAGGTCAAGTGACATTTCTATGAAGAATACAAGAAAACTTTGTTAAAATAAAATGTTCAGAATGCAAATTTATGGGCGTATGCAACGTTTTATAAAATTATATAAATTTTCGAAATTTTTGAAAATAACGTTGTAGGTCAAGTGACATTTCTATGAAGAATACAACAAAACTTTGTTAAAATAAAATGTTCAGAATGCAAATTTATGGGCGTATGCAAAGTTTTATAACTATATAAATTTTTGAAAATAACGTTGTAGGTAAACTGCCTTTTGTATAAAGAACACAATAAAACTTTATTAAAATAAACTGTTCAGACTAAAAAATAATTGATTTATGTAAAGTTTCTCTATATTTAATTAAATATTTGTGCAGTTTATTTTTTGTAGGGGGGCCCAGCAGGAAAAACATATCTAGGCCCCCATAATAGATTAATCCGGCCCTGACCATACAATCATAGACAACATACAATACAGAAGTAAAACGCACTCTTTATCCAAGTTATGTTTTGTAAACAGACGACGCTCGGCGTCGCGCCGGTTGCTTGTTTATTTTTGTTGTTTACCATGCGCAGAGCGCGCGAGCGCAGCGCCGCCATGTTTAGCGGTGGCGGCACGGCGAACCGCAATTTGATCGCAGCAGGCAGCTTGTTGGAAACAAAACAGTCGCGAACGCAAAAGTGAGCGAGCAGAGCGAACGTCCGTGTGCCCCAAACAAACCAGTTGTTTAGTATTTTCGGAGGTGCCCCCCACAGTTCGATTGTCAGAGGGATTTTACTGCAGGAGTTCAGCGCCCGCCGCAGGAACGTCTCCATCCCGCACACGAATGAGCTGGATAGTAAGTACAAATGGATTTTCGCCTGCGACATCGCATTTTCTTTGTTTGCATTTAGAGTGTTTTATTATTGTTGTTGTTGTTGTCACACGATTGTGATGTTAAATCGTGCAACGCTATACAAACGGGTAACGATTTTTTTTAATTCGCGTGCGCAAATATTTTTAAAAACCTGCGTTGTCCGTACTGGATTTTAGTGTGTTTTGATGGTATTTGTTGTTGTGTTGGGTTTTAAACGACTGTCATTGTGTTATTCTCTTGAAATGCATTGATTGATCAAAATCGCAGCAGCGGATCGCCTTTGTTATGGCAGTCAGCTGTTGTGGCATCTCCTGCGAGCTGCGACGCACGTCCGCGCGCTCCGTCCTCTCTCTTCCCACCAATAACGGGAAATGCGTTCGCGCTGCTGGCTTTTGTGTTGGGAAGATCTGCGCATTTCGCTGCAGCCCGCCGTCAGCACACGGGGGGGAAGTGAGAGGCGAGTGTGTTGACCCCGAAGAGCGTGTGGACCAGTGAACCTCCGTTCTTTTTGTTTTCGAGGGGGTAAAAATTTCCCGTGTGCGTCTAGCCGATGCAAAAACAATTCCGCGAAGGACGCAGGCCCCGCCGGCAGTCTGCTTTGATCTCGGGGGCGGCGAATCCGATATCCGTTGGATTCAATTAATTAGAGCCGCATTTTTGCATCCTAAAGGGGCTACGAGGCGTAGCAAATTGACTTCGTTATTTTTCTGCGAAAAAAAATTATAATTGAGTCTAATTATAATTATAGGGACTTATTTATGTAGTTGATAACTCTAAAACTTTAATGCCAGTATTTATCAACATCCCATAAACTGTATAGGTACAATAAGCTATTGAATGAATGTCATTATGACAGAATATGCCAAAACAAATGTCAAACATCTTGAATAGTACTTGTAATTGGAGATTTGATGACACCTTTTGTTTAATTATTCAGTGTTTCCAATAGAGAGAATCTAAAGTAACTACATTCCCTAGATAATTTATTTAATGTTGCTATAACAACGAATACTAGATTTCGATTTTCTTAGATCAGCTAGTGACCATAAATTCACATCTATAATCCTTTTTACTCATGTCTGAGCTATCTATTTGGTTGAGTTTTTTTTGTATGGGGTTGCCATCAGTTGTTATTGGTTGGTAGCTTACGCATTCCTGGGGGATACATAGCGATCTCTTTGATTGTGACGTTGTGTAATTTAATTTTATCTATAACCTTTTCGGCTCTATTGGAAACACTGAATATAAACGAATTTATCAAGAAAGATAAATTCGTTTATATTCAGTGTTTCCAATAGAGAGAATCTAAAGTAACTACATTTTACATTTAGTTATTCCCAAGTACTGGAATTCTGAGACTTGCTCAATGATGATGTTCTTCACGGCTAGCTTGCATCTGATTGGATTCAGATGTGACTCATAAGACTATGGTCTTAAAGTCGTCACATTTTTTTGGCGCCATTTTTTTTTGACAAAGTAATAAACTAACTTTAGCCACTCTTCCAGTATAATGGCAGAACTATGTATGTGATTGAAAACTAGAGTATTATTGTTATAAAAATACGCATTACTGAACTATTGTAAAATTAAAGTAGGTTTTTGTGACTAACTGTATATACGATCTATAAAAGTTTTACGAGACACTGCACTAAATATTGATATTTTAGTAAAACAACCTTGAAGAATCCATTAAACCAATCTAATATCAATATTTATATATAGATACACACTAAACTGATCTAAAACAATTGCAATTGCAATCGTTTAGTCAGCGTACAATCAGTTCACGCGCCCGGCGATTTGATAAAGTGAATCAGTGAGATGGCGAGTGACGGACCCCACAAAAAACTTGAGTCACTCAGACACCTCATCACTTATCGCGAATAAAATTTCGTGGTAATAGACGAATGAAATTAGTCTGCCGTCCAGACATCATTACTACGGTCGCGGCTGTGGTTCAGTGCGAAACCACAATATTCAGGATGTCAACGACACCGAACGGTAAACATGATTGACCTTGGTTGTTGAAAAAAAAAATCCGCTCGACGATTCACTTTCATTGGCAGCGATTTGTTGACGTGAGTTAATTACTTTAATTGCTTGAATTTATTAATTTAATTGTTGTGTTATAAAACTAATATTGGTGGATGAATTATAACAATACATAATTTATTGGTTCTAAACAATTTACACAAGTTACATTTACTTACAAACTAGTTAAATAAATACAAGTAATTGCAAGTGATCGGGTAAAGTTTCATCACCAACATCCCATAAACTTGAATAGTCCCACTAGCTATTGAATGGATACATTGATAACGTCATTGTGACAGAATATGCCAAAACAAATGTCAAACACCTTGATTAGCGCTTGCGATTGGAGCTTTGAGGACACCTTTTGTTTAATTATTCAGTGTTTCCAATAGAGAGAATCTAAAGTAACTACATTTCCTAGATAATGTATTTATTGTTGCTATACACATTTATTTGTTCAATAGCTATTGATAGATTTATGGAACGTCGGTGAATACGGGGGTCACCGATATTTTGATTGTACCATATTTCAATATGTATTATTAAGACTAAATTGAATTAAATATAAGTGAATTGTTAAAACAATCATTAGATCGGTCACATGTGCGCAGAATGTGAATGCTCGCCGCTGTAAATAGTGTCTGGAAAGTTTTCATGTAAATGGAGATTGGAACGACGTGGGGTTGGAAAATATACTCCCGTCTATAAAAGGAAGATCTTTAAATATTTCACTCACCCACGTAAACCAAATTTGTATTCAGTCTGCTATGACGTATAGCTTTATTTTACTCGCTTTCCGGCCGCTGAACTAGTCACAATAAGTTTGACTTTCGTATGTAAAGTTTTGAAACACTTCCTGTAAACCAGTAACATGACATATAGACTATCATTTGTTTTGTTTTTTTTTTCTGTTTTTTTCGGTTCGGTTCTATAATGGCTTCTTCTTTTCCCAGCATAAAAGCCCTTGGGCAAACTGCATATAACTACAGATACTTTCGAGTGTTACAATTTACATGGATCTTCTGTTATTTTATATTGCATATTTCTTATTCTATTTATCTTAGTCAATTTCTGTACATTTGACATGTGTTAATTGTTGTATATACAGTGTTAACACAAATAAATTTATGATTATTTTTTTTTTAAGTTACTTTCCTGACATCAAATTTCTGATTGCTGCTTTCCTATGCTTACCATGGCAATTCTAAACATAAATCCATACGGTTTCTGAATGCCAATACTGTGAATAGTAATAATATTAACTGTGAGCGCTAGCTTCGGTCAGCAGATTGCGAAACTTGCGATTACGTTCGTAATAGCGTTATTCCGGCTGCAAAAACGATTATACTGAAGCGGGGTAGTTTACTAAACTTGCAAGGTAGAGCAGGGGTGGTTCGTGTTTGGTCAACAGAGCGGCAGTTATTAACGAAGTTTATGGAATGGCATTTACATGAACCGCTCCCGAGAAATTTCAACATTTGAATCATTTAAACTACGATTCAAATGTTAAAATTAATTCAGCAATGCGAAATTAAAGGAAGATTATTTAATAATTTTCGCTGTTTTTAGGTTTACTCTTGTCTCGTTTGTCATTGTTATAGATATAATGACAAACGAGACAAGAGGAAATCTAAAACCAGCGAAAAAAGCGATGTACTAAAACATATTTTTATCCGAAATCTATTGATTGTTTTTTCATAGATTTTTCTTTAAAGAGTGATATTTTTACTGGAATATATAAAATAATATGGACTATGCTTCTAGGATACTTCTACATCATGAAAAACAGTATTTATTCTCCAACAGAGAATTATTAGGTGCATAGCATCCAGTACATTTTGAAAAAATATATTTTTTTAAAACTACCTTCACCATATTTATTAATTTTTGAACTGTGTGTTCACATATTTCTACAATTAATATTTAACTGGAGAATAAGGCTATTCGTGGAATAATTTTGATATATTCATGTTAATATCTCAAATTTATTCCATACGGTGGTTACCCCTGTATTCACCGACGTTCCATAAATCGTATCAATAGCTATTGAACCCATAAGTATTCGTTGTTATAGCTACAATAAATTCATTATCTAGGGAATGTAGTTACTTTAGATTCTCTCTATTGGAAACACTGAATAATTAAACAAAAGGTGTCATCAAAGCTCCAATCGCAAGCGCTATTCAAGCTGTTTGACATTTGTTTAGGCATATTCTGTCACAATGACGTTCTCAATTTATTCATTCAATAGCTTATGGGACCTATAAAGTTTATGGGAATACGGGCATCAAACATGTTATTTAAATTTAACTTTTCTTATAAATTGTCAGTTAAATTATCTCGCATTATTATAAATAACTCCATAATAGTTGTTATACTGTAACATATTCATACAGCCTTCTTTATATTACGTTTGGAGAACAATTGAAAATTTCAGGTAAAGAATAAACAACTGCAGACATAAATCTCTCTCAATACAGTCTACGAAATTATCACGTACTGTTTGATTTGTCAACCTTTATATTTCTTTCCGTCTAGACGCCTCCCCTTGTCGAACTACACTCGAGAATTTTTATCAAACTCATTCGTGCTAATTGTTCCGTACAGCTTTTTTGTTGTTCCTGCTGCCGTCGCAGGCATAGCTTGGCTCGTGAAAGGGTTCCTTGTGAGGTTTCGAACACTTGTAAGATTTGCCGGATTGCCAATTTAAAATCAATTTCCGATCAATATGGCGCGTGTCTGTTGTTCAAATGGAGCAGAATGGACGAATTTGATTTCAATCTTACGCGCCCGGATAAAATTTGTATCATTTAGGTTTTTATAGAAAATATATCGCCTAATACGGCTTGGAAATTGGGAGTTTTATAATAACTGATAATCAGTCGTATTCTGTAATTCATATGTTATTATTAACAGTCTATTAAAATTATATTTTATAACAGGCCTATTATTTTTTAACGGTAATTCGTATTCTGTAAGGTGGATTATAACAGGACTGTCTATTTGATTAATTTTAACAGGCTGTTAAAATGTGCACTGTTGCCTGCTTGAAAGTTGTTCACTGTCTGTTTAATTCGTACAATTTTATTTTCATCTTTTTTCAAACAACATAGCCCCCCGTATTCACCAACGTTCCATAAATCTATTGAACATATAAGTATTCGTTGTTATAGCAACAATAAATACATTATCTAGGGAATGTAGTTACTTTATATTCTCTCTATTGGAAACACTGAATAATTAAACAAAAGGTGTCATCAAAGCTCCAATCGCAAGCGATATTCAAAGTGTTGTGACATTTGTTTTGGCATATTCTGTCACAATTTATCCATTCAATGGCTTATGGGACCTATAAAGTTTATGGGAAGTTGGTAAATACGGGCAAGCGTCTGTGTTTGATATCAATTGATTGATTGATTACATCATGTAGAGGTTAGTTTCGCAAGAGTTGATGATTATTGGTATTTGGAAATTTATATATTTGGAAAATCGCTCTTTTTATGTTCACTTCTTCCACTTCAGTTAGAAATGAAATGCATGTTCTTATTACCTGTTCCGTATTTTACAACGAACTCTATGGATTGGCTTAGTCATTCATAAAGGCACCTTACACGGTCAATAATACCGTCAATACTAGTACTGTCAATATTTGCTTCAATCCTCCTTCTATATTTATCAAGTAATCAATTATCTGGATAAAGATCAGTATTCTCTTCATTCCATCATTACTATACATTACACGATGAGTAATACTGGCAATACTTTAGAATAATGAACATTTTAAACATATTATCGTACAGTAATACTGTCATTATTCTAAAATATTGACAGTAATATTGATCGTGTAAGGTGCCTTTAAAGTTAAAACTATGGCCTATGTCATCTGATAACTACCATGGCAATAGAAATATAAGGCATCTAAAAGTTTGAAATATTTTGGATCACATCAGTTCAAAATCGACTTAATTCTTCACTCACACACACATGCATGTCATAACAGACGGTAGAAGAGCCTAAAGGTCGATAGCCTGCTCCAGAATTGTAAAAAATATAGTAACTAATATTACTTTATTTGTTAAAATTCTGTAACAGGCTACACATACATGTTGTAATAGGCGAGATAGAAGGACCTGAAGGTCGATACCTTCAGGTCCTTCTATCGTCTATTACAACATGTACCGTAAAATGAGGTTACTTTGCACCATTTTTCAGGTTTTTTGTCTTTAATTGAACAGAAATATTTTTTGAATCGCGTTAAAAATATGGGACTTGTTGCATTTTGTTCTTTAGTGTTATTAGTTGCTATTTAATATAAAATATATGTAATGTGAGTAATTTATTATGCAATATTTATTATATAAATTTGGTGCAAAGTTACCCCTTTGAGTAGGATACTTTGCACCATCACATCATTTTGATCGAAACTCCGTTGTATATAGGAAATATGCGAAGTTAAAAACATAAATCAATAGAGCACACAAAATTTATTCATGGAACTGATTTTTTCTTCAAAAAGACATAAACGACTCATTGCAAATTAATTATTTACAGTCAATCCAACTTTTCCATTTCTGGAATTCGATACAATCCTCTTCTATTTGCCATGGTAGAGGGGTTTATGTTGTCAAATACATGCTCCCTATCATAGTATGAAACATCTGGATTTTCAGGCAATTTTCACGACTTGATAGATTTAACCATAGAAGAAATTACAACTCCAATGATATTATTTTACCAGAAAACAATTCCCCTTTGCATTTGAAAATCATGTATTCTCCTACAACTCTCTTTGCAGCAATTATGCCAAGAGCATCTGCTAGAGATTTCGTACCTTCCATCATTGCAGCTTTTTCTTCCTTTTCCATTTCTTTTACCATTTGCTCCGAGTATGTTTGAAAATTGGGATATTCTTCATCTGAAGAGTCCTGCAATACTGGATCATCAGTGTCATCATCCCGCTAGATTCGCTTTGTCTTTTCTGATATATCCTATTGCCTTTCTTCTGTCTTTTATATATTTTGTGAATTAAAAAAAAAATGTTTCACCAGTTTTAACACAGTTTGACGTTGGTGCAAAGTCTCCCCATATTGTGGTGCAAAGTTACCCCACGTGTTAAAAATGTTAACAAGTACTTACCAGATGATTTTAAATATAAACTAATTATCAAAATATATAGCCAAAGATGTGTAACTGGTACTAAAATGGTGACTTATCTGATAGTATTACACACGAATCGGTGGAACACGCAATTGTTCAACACTAAACAAAACTGCAACAGATTGGTGTCATAAACAAGTCCCGTAAAGTTAGGTTTGATGTAGAAATCTCCTAATCACTCTCTCACAAGATCTACAGATGACACTTCCATCTTGTGATTAACATGTTGCGCAGTTAAATTAGAAACTACACATATGGCTCCACGATGAATCTTTTTCGGACGTTGGTGCAAAGTTACCTCACGCGGTGCAAAGTAACCTCGTTTTACGGTATGTGTAGGTTTTTTGTTACTTCAGATAATTTATCAGTATAATATTACTTATATTTAAACTGTGAGAGTTTTTATGTTGAGATAATTGAAGTTTTATAATGTTTCTTATTTACTGTGGCCGTGTCTCAAGCGTGAAAAATCTCGGTGTTACTTAAAATCAGATTAGAACTCATCCGTGTTAACCCACAAAATTCACAGCCCCAATTAGTATTGATTGTCACAATCAAAATTACCATCTGCAACACTCGGGTGTGTTAATTCACCAATTGAGCGAATGAGATTGCTTTAAATCAATTTGCGGCAATCAGGCTCCATCTGCAGCCGCCGCCAATTTTCACACATGCGGTGATTATTTTTAATTTCGTAATTAACGCCTACGCGGCTGTTTTAATTTTGCGCCTGCAGCTGCCGACGAGATGCTGCGCGAAACAAAACGCACGGTTATTAATAATCAAGTTCACGGATAAAATTATCAATGTCAAGCGTTGAACTTCGCTGTAGTTCATTGTACCGCAGTCAATACAACCCTTGGTTTGGTTGTGGTCATTTAATTTTTAGTGTTTAGGTCGATCCGGTGACACACTGTTTTTCCATAGAATGTAATGAGTTTAATTGTAATGTAGAGTTTTCTGTTATTAGTTAAATCTGTCCCAGTTCAGGGGCCGAGTGGTTAGAGGCGTACTGAGCATTTTTTCGCGAATCACCTCTCACAGTTTTTTTAGAGGTTTTCTGTGAAGTTAAGGTAAATACCGGATGATTAAACTTCTCTGAGCTTCTTCCTTGGCCGGCGGAAAAGCATCACCAGTTTTTTAATAACGGTGCCTTGAATAGAACTAACATATGTTACAGATATCACAAAATGAAGACTCATTGAAAATATCTCTTATTTTATAAGACAAATAGGAACAATTCTTGCGTATAATGATTTCTGTATTGGAAAATAAATGAAGAATTCGAATTTTCCAACTGCATCACTCTAACATCACTAGTTTAGTCTTGAATTGAACTAACATATGTTACAGATTTCACAAAATTAAGACTCTTTAAAAATATCTCTTATTTTATAAGATAAATAGGAATCGTTTTTGCGTATAATGATTTCTGCATTGGAAAATAAATGAAGAATTAGAATTTTCCAACCGCATCACTCTAGCATCACTAGTTTTTTAATAACGGTGTCTTGAATAGAACTAACATATGTTACAGATTTCACAAAATTAAGACTCATTAAAAATATCTATTATTTTATAAGATAAATAGAAATCATTCTTGTTTATACTGATTTCTGTAATGGAAAATAAATGAAGAATCCGAATTTTCCAACTGCATTACTCTAACAACACTAGTTTTTTTAATAACGGTGTCTTGAATAGAACTAACATATGTTGCAGATATCACAATATGAAGACTAATTAAAAATATGTCTTATTTTATAAGATAAATAGGAATAATTATTGTTTATAATGATTTCTGTATTGTAAAATAAATGAAGAATCTGCATTTTTCAACCGAATCACTCTAACATCACTAGTTTTTTAATACCGTTGTCTTGAAGACAACTAACATATGTTACAGATATCATACACTGAAGACATATTACAAATATCTCTTATTTTATAAGATAAATATGAATAATATATTTATAATGATTTCTGTATTGGAAAATAAATGAAGAATTCGAATTATCCAATCGCATCTCTCTAACATCACTAGTTTTTTAATAATGGTGTCTGGAATAGAACTAACATATGTTACAAAATGAAAATTCACTAAAAAGTTCTATTATTTTATCCAATAAATTGAAATCATTTGTGTCTAAAAAGATTTCTGTATTGAAAACAAAATAAGAAATAAAAATTTTCAAACGCTACCAGTCTCTTTCAGTAAGGATGTCTTGCATAGAACGGTTGATTGAATAATTGAATCAACGATAGCACTAACATATGTACGATACCTTGAATTAAACAAACATGTGTTATAATGTTAATTAAAAATCTCTTGGAAATTCCAATAATTTGCTGAATGAAAAAGTTCACAGTTTTTCTGTGATGTTAAGATACGATACCGGATGATTGCACACATCTGGGTTTCTCGGTTTACCAGCAGAAAAACCCTCAGGCTGCTAGCTATAAAGAAACGAAATATCGTTAATAAATAAGTTTTAGGATTGAAAGATACGCATTTGAGGTTTATTTTAAAAAAATACTGGCACTACGGAAGTTAGAAATATATACCATAAATACTATTTGATAATAAAACTCGGTTTATTTTTGGCGGCGTGAAACTATAAACATTCGCAATTCACTTTGTGTTGCGGCTCGCGCGCTGACGAGGCCAAAAAACCTGTGTTTTTCCTGGCACGGCCACGCGCCATCGCGGTGGGTCAAACGGCCGGCCGCCCCCCAGGATATGCGCCGCGTCTCTAGGTAAATAAATGCCTAATTATTTATTGCAGCGCCGCCGACAGATATGAACCGCTGCCGAATGAAGTAATTAACAGGTTTTGAGTGTGTGTATGTTGTTTTCGTTCCGATAACAATAATAATTCCGCGTTCAATGGACGGCGCGATAAAAATACAGTAAACTGTTTGTGTGTTTATTTTTATATACTCAAACAAACCACAAAGTTTGATTGAAAATTAATGATTTGTTTTAATTATGTTTGAGTTTCGCGCACGTGGGGTTACAAAAAAAGTTTATTGATATTTTATAGTTATTGATAGTTTATAGTTTATTGATATTTTATACATTTTATATTTATACATTTTGCATATTATTGTTGTTGTCCTGTAATTGGATTTTTCTTTCCGTAGGACAATAAAGATTATTATTATTATTATTACAAGATGTTACAACTAGGCTAACATTACCGTTGTTTATCATATTTAATAATATATAATTAGAATTTGCTTATTAAATATGGTAAACAATGGTAATGTTAAGGTCGTTTTTTAAGACAATTTCTTGACTCAAAAGTTAGTCAAGATGCGACACAATCTAAATTGTCTCGTATCATACAGCAAATTATTTGAAATATTGAATTGGATGGTAGATCGAATAGAAAAATATAACGCGTTCTATTTGTCAAGAACAAATTGTATGGGAGGAGGATATATGAATTCATTTCTTGAACAACTTTTAAGTCAACAAATTGTCTTGTCTAAAACGACCTTTATATCTTTTTCGATGCAGACACAAACTACATGTGTCTGCATCGAAAACGATATAAAGGTCGTTTTAGACAAGACAATTTCTTGACTCAAAATTTAGTCAAGATGCCAGTCAATCTAAATTGTCTCGTACCATACAGCAAATTATTTGAAATATTGAATTGGATGTTAGATCGAATGGAAAAATATAACGCGTTCTATTTGGACAAATTGTATGGGAGGAGGATATATGAATTAATTTCTTGTACAACTTTTGTGCTAAGAAATTGTCTTGTCTAAAACGACCTTTAGCCTAGTTGTAACATCTTGTAATCAATAAACCTTTTTTGTAAACCCACGTGCGTGAAACTCAAACATAATCATATATTTTCGATGGCGATTATTTTTTTCGTCCGAAATATAAAGCACGTTCTCATTGGTTAAAACTTAAAAGTCCTCCAGTTACCAAACGAAGACGAATTTACAAATAAACATCCCATAACTTTATAGGTCCCATAAGCTATTGAATGAATAAATTTAAAATGTCATTGTGACAGAATATGCCAAAACAAATGTCAAAAGCCTTAAATAAAGCTTGTGATTAGAGCTTTGATGACACCTTTTGTTTTAATTAGTCAGTGTTTCCAATAGAGATAATCTAAAGTAACTAAATTCCCTAGACAATGTATTTATTGTTGCTATAACAACGAATACTTATGGGTTCAATAGCTATTGATATATTTATAGAACGTTGGTGAATACTGGGGTATCACATGCTTTTTACATATCTATAAATGCTACGAATTCTATCTTATGTATTTATATAGCTTTGGAAATATTCTTCTATTATCTTTTTTATTCCTGTATTGCTTTTTGTGTCATCTTATTGTGAATAATATTTCAACACAAATTTTCATAACAAATACAATTTGCAACACTATTTAGCAACCATATTTCTATTTACAATCATTCCCACAGCTGTCTGTCTTACTAATTACGAACAGCTGATAACAAGTGCGAAACAAACTTATATATTCGCCTTGAACTTTAAATGCGTGCCATTTTAAAAATACACACCATTTAAATACTGGTTGGTCGGGCAATATTTTATGAATTATGTACAGAGGGCAATTCAACTGCGTGTTTGTTTACCTGGCGCATGAGAAGCAGTTTCTGTGTTATTGTTTATCCCTTTTTTTTTATTATCAATATTTTGCGTGTTACAGCTCACGTCTGTCGGCTGGTTTGATTGAGTGGGGCGCATAAATAATGTTGACACACTAAAAATATGTGCCACACGTGGGCTAAATGAAATCGTGATTTATGTGCGATTTGGGCGGTAACAACTTTTTGTAACATGCCATATTAATATTGCGTTGTGTGTTTGATATAAATGATTTTCTGGTTATTCGATAAAGTTATCGCTCCAGGTTTGGTATGCTATTACGGTCTTTTGTTATTATATTTCATTGAGGTTTAAATAGCAGGAAAGTGGGGTAGTAAAGAATTACAAAACCAGGATCCTAGTATTCGCGATTCCGGAATCTCTATCCTAGCCACGAAAACGTTTTAAGTCTTATAATAATAATAATAATATTATTATCTTTTATTAGCGATTTCGTCCCTGCTCTAGAGCATAGATTCCCAAACTATTTGGCCTACCCTAAACAATTACTTAGCGCCCCTTGACTTGAAAATGTCCTATTGTTTCTTATTTGGATAGCAGATAATACATAAACTAATGGTTTTTTATTAACTTTTTACACTATTTGTATTCAGTGTCCCCTCAATTCCACCAGCAATGATTGCCATCCTAAAACATCTCAGCCCCTTTGGGCTCTATTGTCTTAATAGTCACTCCAACTCTCCGACTGTCAGGTCCTATTGAAACTCAAATTTACAATACAATACAAGTAAAAAGTTTCTCAGCATGTAGTCCTTTTTATGTGGCCATCAATTTTGTTGCAACTCGCTGGCTCTTGCGTTATTGCGGCCGCGAGAACGCGGCGTTCCTCTATTGTGATGTTGCGAATTATTCCGGGCGATAAATCACCGCCGCGCATAACGGGGTGAAGGTGAAACGGGGCGACGCTTTTCGTCAAGCAACAGTTGCATTACCGCGGAAACGTGTTAAAGATCAAACAGCAACAAAGGAACTCATAAAAAAGTGTTATTGGAATGGGTTTTAAGTAAAAATGACTGTGAAAAATGGCAATGAATTTTAGTTATTTATTTTACCTCTTTAAAAATATTAGCAAACGTTTGAGAAATGAATAAATGAATAAATGAATAAATGAATAAATGAATAAATGAATAAATGAATAAATGAATAAATGAATAAATGAATAAATGAATAAATGAATAAATGAATAAATGAATAAATGAATAAATGAATAAATGAATAAATGAATAAATGAATAAATGAATAAATGAATAAATGAATAAATGAATAAATGAATAAATGAATAAATGAATAAATGAATAAATGAATAAATGAATAAATGAATAAATGAATAAATGAATAAATGAATAAATGAATAAATGAATAAATGAATAAATGAATAAATGAATAAATGAATAAATGAATAAATGAATAAATGAATAAATGAATAAATGAATAAATGAATAAATGAATAAATGAATAAATGAATAAATGAATAAATGAACAAATGAACAAATGAACAAATGAACAAATGAACAAATGAACAAATGAACAAATGAACAAATGAACAAATGAACAAATGAACAAATGAACAAATGAACAAATGAACAAATGAACAAATGAACAAATGAACAAATGAACAAATGAACAAATGAACAAATGAACAAATGAACAAATGAACAAATGAACAAATGAACAAATGAACAAATGAACAAATGAACAAATGAACAAATGAACAAA
Source organism: Lordithon lunulatus (assembly GCA_963942505.1). Lineage (NCBI taxonomy): Eukaryota > Metazoa > Arthropoda > Insecta > Coleoptera > Staphylinidae > Lordithon > Lordithon lunulatus. The sequence continues at coordinate 1,972,646 of OZ012673.1, read as the reverse complement.
TGAACAAATGAACAAATGAACAAATGAACAAATGAACAAATGAACAAATGAACAAATGAACAAATGAACAAATGAACAAATGAACAAATGAACAAATGAACAAATGAACAAATGAACAAATGAACAAATGAACAAATGAACAAATGAACAAATGAACAAATGAACAAATGAACAAATGAACAAATGAACAAATGAACAAATGAACAAATGAACAAATGAACAAATGAACAAATGAACAAATGAACAAATGAACAAATGAACAAATGAACAAATGAACAAATGAACAAATGAACAAATGAACAAATGAACAAATGAACAAATGAACAAATGAACAAATGAACAAATGAACAAATGAACAAATGAACAAATGAACAAATGAACAAATGAACAAATGAACAAATGAACAAATGAATAAATGAATAAATGAATAATAAATGAATAAATGAATAAATGAATAAATGAATAATAAATGAATAATAAATGAATAATAAATGAATAAATGAATAAATGAATAAATGAATAAATGAATAAATGAATAAATGAACAAATGAACAAATGAACAAATGAACAAATGAACAAATGAACAAATGAACAAATGAACAAATGAACAAATGAATAAATGAATAAATGAATAAATGAATAAATGAACAAATGAACAAATGAACAAATGAACAAATGAACAAATGAATAAATGAATAAATTAATATAAATTAATATAAATTAATATAAATGAATATAATTGAATATAAATGAATATAAGTGAATATAAATGAATATAAATGAATATAAATGAATATAAGTGAATATAAATGAATATAAATGAATATAAATGAATATAAATGAATATAAATGAATATAAATGAATACAAATGAATACAAATGAATATAATTGAATATAAATGAATATAAATGAATATAAATGAATACAAATGAATATAATTGAATATAAATGAATATAAATGAATATAAATGAATATAAGTGAATATAAGTGAATATAAGTGAATATAAATGAATACAAATGAATATAATTGAATATAAATGAATATAAATGAATATAAGTGAATATAAATGAATATAAATGAATATAAATGAATATAAATGAATATAAATGAATATAAATGAATATAAATGAATATAAATGAATATAAATGAATATAATTGAATATAATTGAATATAAATGAATATAAATTAATATAAATGAATAATCTCATTTTCAAAACAAAAAGTGAATTCCAACTGTGGAAAGACAATGCGAACTAACTGGGTTGGGTTGTTGGGTCCCTACAACATAAACTACGTCGTCCTTCAACTGTTATCTAGTTAAAACAATGCGCTAAAACTATTAAACTTAGATCAAAGTATGCTTAACATTGTTCCTAATAACAATATCAATTGAAGAGCGTTGTTTCAATTGATGGAATCTGTTGAAGAACATTGTTTTCATTGATAGAAACAGTTGAAGAATATAGTTTGTATCGTAGTGGCCGGATTACCCAGCCCTCTCTGTTACAAGTATCCAACTTTAAAGTCATCTTAATTGACTTCTAAATGTCAACCACTCTGTGAAATCTATGTATGCTTAACATTGTTCCTAATAACAATAGCAATTGTAGAGCGTTGTTTCAATTGATGGAATCTGTTGAAGAACATTGTTTTAATTGATAGAAACAGTTGAAGAATATAGTTTGTATCGTAGTGGCCGGCTTACTCAGCCCTCTCTGTTACAAGTATCCAACTTTAAACGTCATCTCAATTGACTTCTAAATGTCAACCACTCTGTGAAATCTAATAAACACGCGCTGTTTACATTTGCGCTGCATAAAACAAAACGATTATAAATTATTTACACTATGCGCTGTTTGAAATGAGGCGAGAGATAAAGGCGACACATTACGCGTGCACGTTCGTAAAAATAGCAGCTGTGAGGTTTTAAAACCACAAGAGAGAAAAAAAAAAGCTGCTGATAAACAAGCCCGGTTTCACAATAATCGAGTGTGATCGGATTGGATTAACACAGATAGCTGCGCTGCACACTTTCTTCCCCAAGGCTGCGAACGCGGAAATCACCTCTAGGCGAATGTAAAATAGATCCCGGACACACACGCGTGTTGTAGGAATAATTAACGAGCGTAGGAAAATAAATCGTGCCGCGATTGGAAACGCGCAAACGCATGAAGAAAATCATATTGCTACGGAATGATTGAGCATATGTAGGAGAGATGTAAATATATAGCTTGAGTGACCTAATTGTTGTATGATGTAATTTCAATAGAACGGGTTAAGCCCTGTGTGTTCCTAGGAAGTGGTGCCGTGAAAAGCGGCTGTTTTTGACGTCATTTTGACATCATAAATAAAGTTACAATATCACAAAATGTAACTTCCAAAAATAAATAGAGATAAATGCATTTTAAAGATTGAAATAGTTTACGCCCATATTCACCAACATCCCATACAATTTATAGGTCACATAAGCTGTTGAATGTATAAATTGAAAATGTCATTATGACAGAAATGGTCAAAATAAATGTCAACATCTTGAATAGCGCTTGTGATTGGAACTTTGATGACACCTTTTCTTTAATTTCTTTATTTTTTTAAATATACGGGGGTTACCATTGATACCATGATCTATTTTTTGTTTAAATAATAATTTGGTTTATTCTAAACGAAAAACAAGGATTAAAGGAACGTTAAAATATACATACGAATCATCAAAACAAAAAACAAAATCTGAACATTGATTTTGGAAGTTACGACACTTGTTATTTCATAGTGCGATATGGTAGCCTGGAGTGAAGGAGTTCTTCTTCTAGTTGTTGTAATTGGTGTTGTTATTGGTGGTTGTATTTTGTTTAGTTTTCTTGTTTTTTAATTCAAGATCGAAGTTTTTAGGTTGATCAATCACGTGCTACGCTTGTGTTTTATTTCAGAGGCTATAGTGTGAGCTGAATCACACACCCCCGTATTCACAGACGTTCCATAAATCTATCAATTACTATTGAACCCATAAGTATTACTTGTTATAGCAACAATAAATAAATTATCTAGGGATTGTAGTTACTTTAGATTCTCTCTATTGGAAACACTGAATAATTAAACAAAAGGTGTCATCAAAGCTCCAATTGCAAGCCCTATTCAAGGTGACATTTGTTTTGGCATATTCTGTCACAATGACGTTGTCAACAGACTCTTTCGTTTTCATATTTTACGCTGAAGATTATTTTTGTTTGTTTTGTCCGCCTCAATCTGGCTAGCGTTACGGCGGCTGAATGTATAATTGCACGGATTCGTGATCATTCTGTTTTCGTTGCGTCGTCCATTGAGACGTCCGCCGCCTCATGAAAATGCAAAGCGCGCCCGCCGCCGCCTCCTTCGCCCCCGCTCGCGCACAATTGAATCCGCTTTTATTCGCCGCACGTCCCTTATAATATCAGCAATTTATTCAATTCAATGCAATAAACTGCAGTCCCCGCCAGCTCGTGTTCGCTTATCGTTCCTCTCGGGGAGTCCATTATAGACTTAACAGCCCCCAAAAAAGAAAGAGAAAGCAACAGTGTACAGTCTGTTTTGTAACAGGGTTATTATATGAATAGCTTAAGCTGTTAATATTAATGATTTGATTATTTATTCATTACTTGCAGATAATAAATTGTTAGAGTTTCAAGCTGAGATATAAACTTTCATGACCTGTATCTTCCAAACACAATAATATTTTAATCAAATATGCCCATTTTCAAATTGTTGCTTTCATTAACTACGAAAACTGAACCGGAATGGCTTGTTTATTCTGTGAGATATAATAATAATAATAAATTCATTATCCAACAGACATATGCCCGTATACCAACATCCCATAAACTTTATAGCTCCCATAAGCTATTGAATGGATAAATTGACAACGTCATTGTGACAGAATATGCCAAAACAAATGTTAAACAACCTTAAATAGTCCTTGCAATTGGGGCTTTGATGACACCTTTTGTTTAATTATTCAGTGTTTCCAATAGAAAAAATCTAAAGTAACTACATTCCCTAAATAATGTATTTGTTGTTGCTATAACAACGAATAGTTATTCCTTAGATAATTTATTTATTGTTGCTATAACAACGAATACTTATGGGTTCAATAGCTATTGATAGTCGGTGAATACGGGGGATAGTCTAATTACAGGACAACAATAGCATTTTTTAAATTAAAACTAAATATAGATATATTAATACAATAATAATGTATTATATTTTGAGTTTTAAAAAATGCGTAGAATTTGACACTGTAGGGCAGGGCTGTAACTAGGGCACGTCCTCAGAGCCTAGACGGAGGGGGGTTTAGAAAAGGATAGAATTACTTCACATTATATTAGAAAAAACTGTACACCTTGCACAACTTTATGGGAACCTGTCGGGAAATGGTCCAGTCTCAAAAAAAAACAAAAATTGTTCATATAGATCAGTGGAAACATACCTAGCTAAAAAATAAATATCTTCCACAAAAATTTGTTTTGCTGCTTCTACTAGTTTAAATTAAAACTATTATTTTTGGTGAAATATGTAGCTTTCAATAAATATCTCGCTCCAAAATTTGTTTTGCTGGTTGTACTACTTTAAATTAAAACTATTATTTTGGAGAAATAAGTAGCTTTATTTAATTAATAAAATTTAGTGTATTGGGGCCCTGTGATGAGGTCTTGTTCAGGGCCCTAAAAAGCCTAGTTACTACCCTGCTGTAGGGGCGTGTTTATAACAATTTTTTCAATTGGTCATTTTCTGTCTTCATTTGAAATAGCTGCATTTATGAGTTAATTGAATGAGTCTGTTAGTTAATGGTCTTACCGTCTTATTCTCAGTATATTCAACAGCCACTATTAATTTACATCTCACGATGTATCACACTACATTAAACAATTAATTTTTTCTCCACTCCGTGTGTCATTATTTGCACTAAAATGTCTCGCTACGTGCTAACAGATTAATGCTAATAAAGCGCAAATGTCGCCGCGCGCTCTGTTTAATCCGGCCGCCCCCCGCACCTGGGGAATTTGGTTGATACATGCCCGATTCGTGGAAGGCGTCGTTTTGCTCGCAAGCGACAAATTAGCGGGGTAAATGAGGCATTAGTCAAATAGCCACAAAAGAGAGCAAAAGCGTCCTCGCCATTAATTACAGTGTATTTCAACTCTGCACAAAAATCGGTTTATATTCGGAATATCGCCCAAGGTTTACATTGTGGACGAAAATAGTGTTTTTTTTGGTATGTATGTGTATACAAATGTGTGGGTTGATTTTGGATTAGTCTTGAGTTGGCTTTTTCAGCGATTATAGTGATTATTAATAAATATATCGGTGAGTTAAATTATAAAGTTCTAGTTATCATCGTTTTTTTTTCAAAATTAGTATTTTACAGCAAATAGATAAACTCCACCTAACTTTTTTTTTAAATTAATTTTATTATTTATACATTAATCATAACTGCATAATTTTCAAATATCAACCACATGAAACATAACTATTGATGATGATCATGTATTAATTTGATACCATTATGACTAATACTTTTAAAAATATGACTATTTTTGTGTGACTTCATCTTGAAATTCGTAAATTTTTGATATATAGCCTAATAAAATGCATTATTTTTAGTGCAATAATTTTCAACTATGAACCACATGAAACATTACTATTGATGATGATCATGTATAAATTTGACACCATTATGACTAATATTTTTTTAAATATGACTGTTTTTGTGTAACTTCATCTTGAAATTCGTAAATTTTTAATATATACCCCAATAAAATGCATTATTTTTAGTGCAATAATTTTCAACTATGAACCACATAAAACATTACTATTGATGATGATCATGTATAAATTTGACACCATTATGACCAATACTTTATAAAATATGACTGTTTTTGTGTAACTTCATCTTGAAATTCGTAATTTTTTTATATATACCCCAATAAAATGCATTATTTATAGTTCAATAATTTTCAACTATGAACCACATGAAACATTACTATTGATGATAATCATGTATAAATTTGACACCATTATGACCAATACTTTATAAAATATAACTGTTTTTGTGTAACTTCATCTTGAAATTCGTAATTTTTTTATATACCCCAATAAAATGCATTATTTATAGTTCAATAATTTTCAACTATGAACCACATGAAACATTACTATTGATGATAATCATGTATAAATTTGACACCATTATGACTAATATTTTTTTAAATATGACTATTTTTGTGTGACTTCATCTTGAAATTCGTAAATTTTTGATATATAGCCCAATAAAATGCATTATTTTTAGTGCAATAATTTTCAAATATGAACCACATGAAACATGACTATTGATGATGATTATGTTTTAATTTGACATTCTTATGACTAATACTTTTAAAAATATGACTGTTTTTATGTGACTTCATCTTGAAATTCGTAAATTTTTGATATATAACCTAATAAAATGAAAATTTTCAGAGCAATAATTTTCAAATTTGAACCACACAAAACATTACTATTGATGATACTCATGTGTTAATTTGACACCTCTATAACCAATACTTTTAAAAATATGACTGTTTTTGTGTGACTTCATCTTGAAATTCGTAAATTTTTAATATATAGCCCAATAAAATGCATTATTTTTAGTGCAATAATTTTCAAATATGAACCACATGAAACATTACTATTGATGATGATCATGTATAAATTTGACACCATTATGACTAATGCTTTTTAAAATATGACTGTTTTTGTGTGACTTCATCTTTAAATTCGTAAATTTTTAATATATAGCCCAATAAAATGCATTATTTTTAGTGCAATAATTTTCAAATTTGAACCACATAAAACATCACTATTGATGATAATCATGTACAAATTTGACACCATTATGACTAATACTTTTAAAAATATGACTGTTTTTGTGTGACTTCATCTTGAAATTCGTAAATTTTTAATATATAGCCCAATAAAATGTATTATTTTTAGTGCAATAATTTTCAAATATGAACCACATGAAACATTACTATTGATGATGATCATGTATAAATTTGACACCGTTATGACTAATACTTTTTAAAATATGACTGTTTTTGTGTGACTTCATCTTGAAATTCGTAAATTTTTAATATATAGCCCAATAAAATGCATTATTTTTAGTGCAATAATTTTCAAATTTGAACCACATAAAACATCACTATTGATGATAATCATGTACAAATTTGACACCATTATGACTAATACTTTTTAAAATATGACTGTTTTTGTGTGACTTCATCTTGAAATTCATAAATTTTTAATATATAGCCCAATAAAATGCATTATTTTTAGTGCAATAATTTTCAAATTTGAACCACATAAAACATCACTATTGATGATAATCATGTACAAATTTGACACCATTATGACTAATACTTTTAAAAATATGACTGTTTTTGTGTGACTTCATCTTGAAATTCGTAAATTTTTAATATATAGCCCAATAAAATGCATTATTTTTAATGCAATAATTTTCAAATATGAACCACATGAAACATAACTATTGATGATGATCATGTATTAATTTGAAACCCTTATGACTAATACTTTTTAAAATATGACTGTTTTTGTATGACTTCATCTTGAAATTCGTAAATTTTTAATATATAGCCCAATAAAATGCATTTTTTTTTGTGCAATAATTTTCAAATACGAACCACATGAAACATTACTATTGATGATGATCATGTATAAATTTGACACCATTATGACTAATACTTTTTAAAATATGTCTATTTTTGTGTGCCTTCATCTTGAAATTCGTATATTTTTGATATATAGCCCAACAAAATTCATTATTTTTAGTGCAATAATTTTCAAATTTGAACCACATAAAACATGACTATTGATGATAATCATGTACAAATTTGACACCATTATGACTAATACTTTTAAAAATATGACTGTTTTTGTGTGACTTCATCTTGAAATTCATAAATTTTTGATATATAGCCCAATAAAATGCATTATTTTTAGTACAATAATTTTCAAATTTGAACCACATGAAACATAACTATTGATGATGATCATGTATTAATTTGAAACCCTTATGACTAATACTTTTTAAAATATGACTGTTTTTGTGTGACTTCATCTTGAAATTCGTAAATTTTTGATATATAGCCTAATAAAATGCATTATTTTTAGTGCAATAATTTTCAAATATGAACCACATAAAACATCACTATTGATGATGATCATGTACAAATTTGACACCATTATGACTAATACTTTTAAAAATATGACTGTTTTTATGTGACTTCGTCCTGAAATTCGTAAATTTTTGATATATAGCCCAACAAAATGCATTTTTTTTAGTGCAATAATTTTAAAATTAGAACCACATGAAATATGACTATTGATGATGATCGTGTATTAATTTGACACCATTATGACTAATACTTTTTAAAATATAACTTTACGATAGCTTTTATATACTATACTGAAGCTGTTGCATATATCTTGTCTTTTAATAGTTTCTATTCAGGTAGTATTTATTGCACCACACGTTGTATACTATTGCATTAAAATTTCTGTATAAACTTTTAACCAGCGGGTGGAATAAGCGTTTGTGCTAAACAAACGGTGCATCCCAACACGGCAAGGCCGCCCCATCATTGATTTTCCCGTTAACGTTTCAAGGAAAATTGTCGCTATTTTGCCGGAAATCGCAAATTACAAATTAATTTCCCGGAAAACGGTGCGAGTCGCGCGTTCCCCGAACAAATATAGCCGGGGGGAAATTCGGCAACAAAAAATGTATTCAAACAAGCGCGCGCTCGTTACGTAAGCGCGCTTGGCAGATCTAAATGTCCTTGACTGTATCCAAGGTTTTCGGGTCTGATTTAGATACGATCGGGAAATATGGCAACGAATAAACGTTTAAAAATAGACTACTCAATGAGTTCTTTACGTAATTTATTGTTTGTTGGATTGGTTAACAACATAAACAACTCTTAAATAGATTAGCAGGTATAATATTTTAAAATTAATATTATATCTCTAAATATTAAACAAATTTGGTTGAGGGATAGTTTAACAGTGGGTAATTTCTTCAGATATATTTTGTTTATATGTGCATGACACGAGGAAGGCAATAATATAATTTACCTATATTCCTTATGAAACCAGGGCTTTAGCAGTAAATGTCTCATGCTTTCTCCCTAGTTCCTAATATATTACATTATATTATATATACCCTATACAAAAAATTAACAAAGTAAAATGCATCACTTTTTACCCTATCAAGTAAAATGCTCAAATTTCTCTCTAGTTACTAGAGAGAAATTTGAGCATTTTACTTGATAGGGTAAAAAGTGATGCATTTTACTTTGTTAATTTTGTGTATAGGGTATATATAATATAATGTAATATATAGGAACTAGGGAGACAATTGCCTTTTACCTTTCGGTGTAGGTTAATTATTATTATTACTAATTACTAATCTACTGTACAAAAAAGGCTAAAAAAGTAAGCTGCGAGTGGAATGAGGGTATACATGTGGAGAGAATGAAGAAAGAATAAATAATAGAATATTATGTAATCACCACCTTTTTTTGTTGACAATATTTCAATGTATGATATATAATGTACTATTGTATATGTATTATATGCATCTGAAATAAATTTCTATTCTAAGCGTAGTGAATGTAAGAAATCAGAAACATCTGCATGAAGACACCACTTATTACATTGTTTATGTAAATACATTCTTATTACCTGAATAACACAAATATCATAATATTTTCAAGCACCTTTATTATGTGATAACAGGCGTGTTTGCGAATCCAATATTTACATTTCTATTATCATTTTTATCAGTCCGGATATAAATAGTATTCTTTCGCAAACACGATGCGGAAGAGATCCGCGGCCCCCTTATCGCTGTGACCAAACAAAAACATTTCTAATGGGAGAGCGAGAGCGATAAACAGAAATGCAACGACGACACGTGTTTGGTAAACATTGCTGTGATAATATTTGTGTACTTTTCTCTGTTTAACGTGGAATTAATAAAATTTCGCTAATGCGATGATGTACTGTGTGCGAATAACAACCATTATCGAGTTTATTGGGCGTTTAAATGACCTATTGCTACAGCTATAATTGTTTTTGCGGCGTTTGCATAAGCGATTTGCGCATTTTGAGTTATTTTAAGAAATTGTGATAGAAAGCAGTATTACGATTGAACGCCAATTTAAAAGATCGATGAGTTCGTTTAGTGATAGGGTTTTTAGAAGTAGATGCTGCTTCAACCTATTTATGATTCTAAGTAGTGATGATGGCACTATCGAATTCTCGTACATATTTGCCTTGAAATAGATTTGTGTCAAATCCATGTCTTTATTAATCTCATGAAAAACATATATGCCTTTGGATATTCTGATTATTCTAACTTTGTTTAATGACTTTATGCCTGTATCCACCAATATCCCATAAACATTGTAGGTCCCATAAGCTATTGAATGGATAAATTGACAACGTCATTGTGACAGAATATGCCAAAACAAATGTCAAACACCTTGAGTAGCGCTTGTGATTGGAGTTTTGATGACACCTTTTGTTTAATTATTCAGTGTTTCCAATAGAGAGAATCTAAAGTAACTACATTCCCTAGATAATGTATTTATTGTTGCTATAACAAGCAATATTTATGAGTTCAATAGCTATTGATAGATTTATGGAACGTCGGTGAATACGGGGGTTAATCTTGTATAGTATACATGTTACAGAATGTTCATAGTTACATCGTATTTTATATAATATATTATTTATTTCTTCTCCTGTTGTTTCCTCCTACTATCTTCACATAGGGATTTGAGGATGGTTCATCTCATCTCGGGCTAGTGAAGGTCTATATGGTATTCGATAATTATGTATTAAGATTAATCCAATTTACATACATTTCTCAACTATTTATAATAACAAACATCTTAATGGGCTGCTTCCGCAATTTGGCCAGACACTTTTTTGAGATTAATCAAAGTAAAGATACAAACTAATTTTAAACAGTAAATTAATACAAATTCATAATAGGTCCTATAACACGAGTTTAGAGCCACCATTTTTGGTGTAAGTTCCCATTTTTTGAACATTTGTCGGCATGCCCAGAATGCTTTCACGGATTTCGTCGTAATCTTTGTCATATGTGGCTTGAAGATCAGTTTTGAGTCTAGTAGCATTGCCAACCGTCCTCATATTAGGAGGCAATAATGTCCTCCTATTACTAAAATGACCTCCTTTTCTCATTTATTTTGACTAGTTGGTGTAAGGGAACTTTATTAATGATGTCGATGTCGATTTTTTGTATGTCTTAAATTTGCACAAATCATAAACTACGTCCGTATCTTTAAACTATGTTATATCATAGTTTAAAGATACAGACGTAGTTCATGATTTGTGCAAATTAAAGACATATAAAAAAATCGTCTTTTAGCCTACAGACCAGTGCAAACAGAAAATACAAAACCCGGATTTCGACTTATACACTGAAATGATCGATAGTACAATTTATTCATTAGAATGTAACGCATAGTGAGTTTAACTACAACAAAGGTGTGAGTATTTGTTTCAATTCTTTGTACAGTTGGATACACATGTGAAACAAATAAGCCTGCACGTAATTATAAATAAATCGCACGCTTCGGAATCTGTTCTCGAGGACAAGGGCGAGCAATTGAATGCGATTAGTTGTCTATGATATTTTGTTTGCATACAAATATTGGAATATGCACTTAAAACGGCATTGCGTCACTAATTTTTGTAAATCCTAAACAAGTAAACATCACAATGATAATATATTTGTACAACTGAAAAAAAAAACAATCTTTAGTTGACATTACACACAACAACAACAACAAAAAACAACTCAAACATAATAATGAAATAATAATAATATGCTTTATTTCCTTCAAACATTTTACATAAATAGAATAATTAAGAATAAATAAAGTAAACTAAGTACTAAGTACATGTTCCTGTAATCTTTTTATAGGAAATCGCATGGACAATTTGAAACAAGTGTTTCAACTGTTTTTAAACTTATCCTTAAAAATAATAGCTAAAAGTTTAATCCTCAAACTACATAATACAAAATTCCCTATCTCACTTCCTTTCCCACACCAGCCTTTAGCAGAGTGCGACGCCTTTCCTATCCTTTCTTAACAATTTAATCACCTTTCTGCAATACCCCATCCACTTTCAATTCACTCCCTCACCTCCCCAGACTTACATTTTGTAAACAGACAGTTTTACAAGTTTATAATGATAATATTTTGTATACTGCCAGCTGTAGTGAGACATACTGACGAATATTTTGTAAACTGACAGTGTTTGTATGCGATACAGACTTACATTTTGTAAACAGACAGTTGTACAAGCTTATAATGACAATATTTTGTATACTGACAACTGTAGTGAGACATACTGACGAATATTTTGTAAACTGACAGTGTCTGTACGCGATACAGACTTACATTTTGTAAACAGACAGTTTTACAAGATTATAATGACAATATTTTATATACTGACAGCTGTAGTGAGACATACTGACAAATATTTTGTAAACTGACAGTGTCTGTACGCGATACAGACTTACATTTTGTAAACATACAGTGTTACAAGCTTATAATGGCAATATTTTGTATACTAACAGCTGTAGTGAGACATACTGACGAATATTTTGCAAACTGACAGTATCTGTACGCGATACAGACTTACATTTTGTAAACAGACAGTTGTGCAAGCTTATAATGATAATATTTTGTATACTGACAGCTGTAGTGAGACATACTGACGAATATTTTGTAAACTGACAGTGTCTGTACGTGATACAGACTTACATTTTGTAAACAGACAGTTTTACAAGCTTATAATGGCAATATTTTGTATACTAACAGCTGTAGTGAAACATACTGACGAATATTTTGCAAACTGACAGTGTCTGTACGCGATACAGACTTACATTTTGTAAACAGACAGTTTTACAAGATTATAATGACAATATTTTATATACTGACAGCTGTAGTGAGACATACTGACAAATATTTTGTAAACTGACAGTGTCTGTACGCGATACAGACTTACATTTTGCAAACAGACAGTTGTACAAGCTTATAATGGCAACATTTTGTATACTGACAGCTGTAGTAAGACATACTGACAAATATTTTGTAAACTGACAGTGTCTGTACGCGATACAGACTTACATTTTGTAAACAGACAGTTTTGCAAGCTTATAATGGCAATATTTTGTATACTGACAGCTGTAGTGAAACATACTGACGAATATTTTGTAAACTGACAGTGTCTGTATGCGATACAGACTTACATTTTGTAAACAGACAGTTGTACAAGCTTATAATGACAATATTTTGTATACTGACAGCTGTAGTGAGACATACTGACAAATATTTTGTAAACTGACTTTGTCTGTACGCGATACAGACTTACATTTTGTAAACAGACAGTTTTGCAAGCTTGTAATGACAATATTTTGTATAGTGACAGCTGTAGTGAGACATACTGACGAATATTTTGTAAACTAACAGTGTCTGTACGCGATACAGACTTACATTTTGTAAACAGACAGTTTTACAAGCTTATAATAACAATATTTTGTATACTGATAGCTGTAGTGAGACATATTGACGAATATTTTGTAAACTGACAGTGTCTGCACACGATACAGACTTACATTTTGTAGACAGACAGTTTTACAGCTTATAATGGCAATATTTTGTATACTAACAGCTGTAGTGAAACATACTGACGAATATTTTGCAAACTGACAGTGTCTGTACGCGATACAGACTTACATTTTGTAAACAGACAGTTGTACAAGCTTATAATGACAATATTTTGTATACTGACAGCTGTAGTGAGACATACTGACGAATATTTTGTAAACTGACAGTGTCCGTATGCGATACAGACTTACATTTTGTAAACAGACAGTTGTACAAGCTTATAATGACAATATTTTGTATACTGACAGCTGTAGTGAGACATACTGACAAATATTTTGTAAACTGACAGTGTCTGTACGCGATACAGACTTACATTTTGTAAACAGACAGTTTTGCAAGCTTATAATGGCAATATTTTGTATACTGACAGCTGTAGTGAAACATACTGACGAATATTTTGTAAACTGACAGTGTCTGTATGCGATACAGACTTACATTTTGTAAACATACAGTGTTACAAGCTTATAATGGCAATATTTTGTATACTAACAGCTGTAGTGAGACATACTGACGAATATTGTGTAAACTGACAGTGTCTGTACGCGATACAGACGTACATTTTGTAAACAGACAGTTGTACAAGCTTATAATGGCAACATTTTGTATACTGACAGCTGTAGTGAGACATACTGACAAATATTTTGTAAACTGACAGTGTCTGTATGCGATACAGACTTACATTTTGTAAACAGACAGTTTTACAAGCTTATAATGGCAATATTTTGTATACTGACAGCTGTAGTGAGACATACTGACAAATATTTTATAAACTGACAGTGTCTGTACGTGATATAGACTTATATTTTGCAAACAGACAGTTGTACAAGCATATAATGACAATATTTTGTATACTGACAGCTGTAGTGAGACATACTGACAAATATTTTATAAACTGACAGTGTCTGTATGCGATACAGACTTACATTTTGTAAACAGACAGTTTTACAAGCTTATAATGATAATATTTTGTATACTGACAGCTCTAGTGAGACATACTGACAAATATTTTGTAAACTGACAGTGTCTGTACGCGATACAGACTTACATTTTGTAAACAGACAGTTTTGCAAGCTTATAATGGCAATATTTTGTATACTGACAGCTGTAGTGAAACATACTGACGAATATTTTGTAAACTGACAGTGTCTGTACGCGATACAGACTTACATTTTGTAAACAGACAGTTTTACAAGCTTATAATGATAATATTTTGTATACTGACAGCTCTAGTGAGACATACTGACAAATATTTTGTAAACTGACAGTGTCTGTACGCGATACAGACTTACATTTTGTAAACAGACAGTTTTACAAGCTTATAATGATAATATTTTGTATACTGACAGCTCTAGTGAGACATACTGACAAATATTTTGTAAACTGACAGTGTCTGTACGCGATACAGACTTACATTTTGTAAACAGACAGTTTTGCAAGCTTATAATGGCAATATTTTGTATACTGACAGCTGTAGTGAAACATACTGACGAATATTTTGTAAACTGTCAGTGTCTGTACGCGATACAGACTTACATTTTGTAAACAGACAGTTTTACAAGCTTATAATGATAATATTTTGTATACTGACAGCTCTAGTGAGACATACTGACAAATATTTTGTAAACTGACAGTGTCTGTACGCGATACAGTCTTACATTTTGTAAACAGACAGTTTTGCAAGCTTATAATGGCAATATTTTGTATACTGACAGCTGTAGTGAAACATACTGACGAATATTTTGTAAACTGACAGTGTCTGTACGCGATACAGACTTACATTTTGTAAACAGACAGTTTTACAAGCTTATAATGATAATATTTTGTATACTGACAGCTCTAGTGAGACATACTGACAAATATTTTGTAAACTGACAGTGTCTGTACGCGATACAGACTTACATTTTGTAAACAGACAGTTTTGCAAGCTTTTAATAACAATATTTTGTATACTGATAGCTGTAGTGAGACATACTGACGAATATTTTGTAAACTGGCAGTGTCTGTACGCGATACAGACTTACATTTTGTAAACAGACAGTTTTACAAGCTTATAATGACAATATTTTGTATACTAACAACTGTAGTGAGATATACTGACGCATATTTTGTAAACTAACAGTGTCTGCAGACAATACAGATTTACATTTTGTAAACAGACAGTTTTACAAGCTTATAATGGCAATATTTTGTATACTGACAGCTGTAGTGAGACATACTGACGAATTTTTTGTAAACTGACAGTGTTTGCACGCGATGCAGATTTACATTTTGTAAATAGACAGTTTTACAAGCTTATAATGACAATATTTTGTATACTAACAGCTGTAGTGAGACATACTGACAAATATTTTGTAAACTGACAGTGACTGTACGCGATACAGACTTACATTTTGTAAACATACAATTGTGCAAGCGTATAATGGCATGAAGATGTGAGAATTTCTGTTTAGATTTTTTAGAAAATAGGTGTGACACTGTAAAACGATGTAAACGCATTATATTTTAAACTTTTATACTAAAATTTCGGGGGATGTTGAAACCCCCAAAACCCCTCCTCGGATACGGTATGGCCCTGAACTCGGGCATAAAGTGTCTTTATAATTTATGATAGTAATACACAAATATACATATAGCGCTATTTTCTCAATTTCTTCTTCTAGGCATGCCGTCTTCAACGGTCCATCATGACAATCTAAACCTTATAGTAGTAAATAAGGTATAAATAGTTGCTTCGAGGTACATCCAAACCAATCTCTGAGGTTTCGTAGTTATTTTCCTCTGAATTATAGCTGTAAAAGCTCTCATTTTCCATTAAAAATATTACAGCTCTATTTTTATAATTAATTTGCCACTGTTTGACATCATAAAATTAATTGCATTATTCAATTTGTACGCAAAATATTTACTTTGGCATCCTATTTCTCAACTTGAGGTTTCAAGTTTCAAACTTGATTAATCCATTTGCGACTGTATGTTTTAATAAATTGCGCTTCGCTGTGATCTGTTATACAAGCGTTGTGTGCGTTGATGTAGGTCACGTAGCTGGGTGGACCTACCGCCACCCCTAGCCTATATCGGGTGCATTATCGACATATCAATTCAACAGTTGTGTTAATACAATCGGTAATCAAATTACCTCCATTTAGAAATGATTCGAATCGAGTTTCTATTGATGTAGATCAAAATGTGCGTGTATTTCAATGATTTTCAACCGCAGTGTCGCAGCATTCTTGAAGTGTGAATTTTACGAATGCATACAATACAAATTAGTTTGTTTGTTAAATAAATGGTGTCAAGAAAAGTTTTGCATGAGTTTAGTTGGCCATTACTATCGCCTGATTTAAGTTCCTGTGACTTTTTTTCTGTGGGGTTGTGTGTGTACGTTTTCAACCATCATCCTCGGTCCTTGAATCAAGCAAAAGGAGACCATTCAAGTAAAAATTGATGGAATTTCGCTCGACTTGCTAGTGAGAGTATTGAAAAACGTCCAAGAACATCTCCAAATAATGTGTATTGGTCGTCAAGGACGATATAATTTTTAAACATTGATGTAAAAAAAAACTTTTTTATATCTACATTTGAGAAATAATAACAATATTTTGTATACTGACAGCTGTAGTGAGACATACTGACGAATATTTTGTAAACTGACAGTGTCTGCACACGATACAAAAAAAAACATTTTTATATCTACATTTGAGAAATAAAATCTTTTTGGCGATACCTCGTACTATTCTTTTTCAATCTTCGTTTTAAATATGGGAGTTATTTCTGCTGCAGTACAACCATGCATATCTGTTTCAACTTCTTTCTTTACTTATGTAGTCCAAGTTGTATTCGCTTCATGTTTTTCTTATATTAGGGGTGGAATGTACTCGCTATGCTGTTTTACGGGATGTTATGCTTCAAAGCATACTAAAGCTGCAGTCGCTAGTAGAAAATATTTCTCAGTTTATTATATTCGCATTTCCTAGATCCTAATCTCTATTATTCTTGCGAGCAACTTCATAACGTATTATACTGGAGAGACATAAATAGAGTGCGGCCAATCAATATGTTAAACGCAACGCGCATTATAAATAATTCATAAAAACCGCTCGCTCCCACGTATATAATAAGAAAAGCGCTCCATGAGCAGGGCACACACACACATGTGTGCAACCATTCCAATTCATAATTTTTATCTTCAAACGCATTACGCTAATGACTTAGAAATTCACAGCTGATCACCAAGGCGCGCAATTGCGAAAGCGGGTTACGTAAATCACTCATGATGTAAACTGATAACTAAATGCGATGGCGAGAGTTGAGGGCAAATGCAAATCACTTGAACTATGTTTCTCCAAAATAATTCAAAAATAAATTTGGGTGTGCTAATTGATGTGGTGCCGCCAGATGGCGTTTAACTTTCTTCTTAGGGTGTTAGTTGTACTATTTTTGTATATAACCACTCAAGATATTGTGTGAATTCATCCTCACTAGCTGAGCTACACTGATGAGACTGTTTACAAAATGTAAGATCGAATTCTAGATGTAGATTGCTAAGAGGTGGGTTCACACTTATATATGTTTTGTTTATGTTTTGTTCTCTTGTTTGTTCTTGCATGATTTCTATGAATCAATACATTTATTTGCAGTCATTTTAAACATTGAATAGGCATTTTTAAGTAATTTGAAATAGTGAATGGGCAGAGTCTGATTGGACTTTACTCATTCACTATTTCAAATGACTTGAATTATGCCCGTTCACTGTTTAAAATGACTAGGAACTGTCATTTGTTTTTCCATTTCCATATAACAACAGAAACAGACTAAAATAACAACATAATATATATGATGTGTTTTCGTAGATATCTATAAAATTGTTTTGTTTTTATGTTGCAGGTGTGACGAGCACGCATGGCCTGCCGCCGCGGCCAGCACCATGGTGAAGACGTTTCAGGCCTACCTTCCACAATGCCATCGCACGTATTCGTGCATCCACTGCCGGGCACACCTTGCCAATCACGACGAGCTTATCTCAAAGGTAATCAATCGTAAAAATTAAGACGAATCTAAAAGAAAATAACAGTTGTTATAAGCAAAATACATCTTCTTCTTAGTCAGTGTTAAATAGTAGTAGCCTTCAATGACATCGTGATCTTATCTTTTTTTTCTTCTGTTGTGTTCTTCATTTTATAGATTTTGAGTTTTTCCCTTGACAATTTTGAACGTAGAATGTTTATGTTGTTCGTAATGGATTCCTTTATTACTTACGTCTTTTCTGCTAGCTTTCTTCGCATGCTTGTTCAGTTTTATATCTTGGTGAATCCCTGTGCTTCTTTTGTTTCATCAAATCGTCTCTTTGTATTTAGACTTAGAGTTTCGGGTTTGCATGTTTTTGAAGTGAGTTTACAGAGCCTGCAATAACAACTAATATAATTTCATAATTCATAAAAATAGTATAATATATATATATATATATATATATATATATATATATATATATATAATCTTTTAAAATCTCTTTATACCCTTTCGGGTGTCGAGATTATTTAAGCTTATTTTAAATCTATTGTATTCCTTCCAGTCCATCCTATTGCTCGCCATTCTCCTTGCATCCTGCCATCCAATGCCATTCCTCGTTAGTATATAATATATAGTATAAATGTGATCCCATTTTTAATGTTGTGATAAAAAAATGCTTCTACAATGTTCTTTATGACAACAAGAGAATGTAAATAATATGATTAAATTAGTAAAAGTAGCTCATTGTACTCTTCAAATAATCCGAATTGAAAAATGGGGTTAACTTTTTAATGAGCTTGTTTTCGTCATTTAGCATAACAATTTAAGAAAAGATTATGAACCGCATAGGTACTACATCTGTCCCAATTACTTCAATTTATATCTTCGTAATGCACACAATTACCAGCAAGGACATTGTGTGTGCTTACGGTCTGTACACAACACAAGCATCCACCTCCTCCCCGCAGAGACTTGTTCTATTTTCGACCGGCGGGTGTTTCCATGTAAACAGCGGCCCACCCCCTCAAGGTTAATGTCGCCAACGCTCGCGCGCGCCCCGACGAAATCCGATTCGCCCTTTAATTATTGTCGCTGATGAAATTAATTAATTGCGAGTCTGGTTAATTGGGCACCGATTGGGGTGGAGGGCGGCGACGCTGAATTATTCAGCCCGGCCGGGCGGCGGCGCTGATTAAGTACGTGTATGTGTTAAACAACACCCAGAGGTTGTTCATTTTTGATCACGGTGCGTGTTGGAGGAATATGATTTTTGTTGAAGGCAATAATTACACCATAAATCCCAGTTAAACCGAATTTCATTCTTCTCACGGTATTTATTTCATTCTCTCTGAAGTACCAAACACAAAATCTTCTCCTTTTCAAAATAATTCAAATGTGACATACACCACTTTCATTCCAACAAGCTCAAAAATTGACAAATCAATAAGCCGTAGTTAAATGCAACTAAATTATGACAAATTCGATTTTCTTTTGTTTCCATGGCTATCGTTACTTTTACTTTATAAAACAATCAATTTTATTCTCTCCAAATTTTTAAACGCAATTTCCTTGAAAATTTGTTTATATTATCATATAAAAATTGTATACAATCGTAAAGAGAATTATGAAAAATCAACAAGCCATAGTCAAATGCAACTAACAAAAGACAAATTCTAAACAAAAAATCGATTTTCTTTTGTTTCCATTTCTATCGCTACTTTTGCTTTATAAAAACAATCAATGTTATTCTCCCCAATTTTTTAAACGCAATTTCCTTGAAAATTTGTTTATATTATCATATAAAAATTGTATACGATCGTAAAGAGAATTATGAAAAATCAACAAGCCATAGTCAAATGCAACTAATAAAAGACAAATTCTAAACAAAAATTCGATTTTCTTTTGTTTCCATGACTATCGCTACTTTTACTTTAAAACAATGAATGTTATTCTCTCCAATTTTTTAATTGCATTTGACTTGCATTAACTGCAACAAACGTATATAGTGTCATTTGAAAAACGAAAGTTGTATAAATTTCCGGCCAAACCGGAAATGAATGTTAAGTGTCTTTATTTCCTTTTCAATTAAAATTTAACAGTTTGACATCAGAAGAATATATTGAAAAAGAAAACGGCTGTTTTGAAGTGATTGAAGTGATGGACAATCTCTGCTTTTCAAAACAACCCAAATCGTAAAGTAAAGAAATTGTTTTCTCTTATTTCAATCACACTGTATATATATTGATATTGAAAGTGTAGAGTTACTGTCCTTATGACTTACGTATTATAATCAATTCTGTTGTATATACGGAAATGGTGAATGCGCCGGGTTGATGTCTTTTAGACCTACGCATGTCAGAAGGGTGTTGATGTTTTAACAACCAGTTATCTGGGATGATTAGATATTGTTTTCATTGAAAATGGCAGTAATGATTTTCTCTTTTCATTTGTTTTAGAGATATTTTGAATAAAAGTTAATTAATTAATGTCATTTTTAACTAACGCTACGGATGTACCGAAAAAAAAAATGTCTTGCATGATTATAATACTTACAATATGGTAAAGTAAAAGATTACTTGCTTGTTAATATAAAAGCATTATTACCTTCTAATTTAAATGCACAACGTAATATCATTTTAAATTAAATATATGTTAACGCATTCATCACATAAAATATTAATACAATAAAGTGCCCCATCAAGCCTTCATCGTACATAAAATGTCACTTGTCTTATAAATTATTTGCTACATTAATAATTTTTTTGGTCTTCAGTCAATTGACTCGCATTATAATCAATTTGTGGGGGTTAAGGTCGCCGGCGCTCCGAATCAATATTATCGGCGGAACAATGTTCACCAGTTTTTATCACACATTACATAGTGACAACAGCGGTGGGCTGTTTCTGTGTTCTATTGATTACAATGCAATGGCGTGTGTATAATCATATGAGTATCATTTCGTTATTTGATTAGCACTCGCGGCTGAGGCAGCAATATTCCTAGTAATCCCAATTACGTGACTAAATCAATCCGAGTAATAAACAATTCAAATTCATGAGAAGGGCACTGTTAGTAGTAAATGTATTTGTTACAACTGGTCGGGCTTCAGGTCCTTCTTCCGTTTGTACGTGTATGTGTATATTATTAATTTAGACTGAACATAACTTTATTTAAAAAAAAATAGAGTTTGTTCAATACGTGGCTTCAGGTCCTTCTGTTAGTGTATGTGTACATAATTAATTTAGACTGAAAATAACTTTATTTTCCAAAAAAATAAAATAGAGTTTGTTCAATATGTGGCTGACTGAGTAAATAACGAGAGAAAAGGCCTTTCTATTCGGGAACATTGAGGGATACTGAAGTAGGCGGACGTAAAAATACATCCGTTCCATTTGCTTGGAGTGCCCGAAGTGTACTCGGGTAGTCGGCAGAAGAGCCCCGTAAATATTTAAGGGAGGGTTCAAGCATAATATACACAGCTGCTCGCGCAAGTTTCCCTGCATACTTTACTGAAATGGCCTAATAAATTCGGCATGTCGTGTTGTACTTACTTTATTAGATCACACAAGGTATACGCATTTTTTGAAAAAAAAAAAGTTTCACCAACTTTCAGGCATTAAAACGTAAAGGTTTTGTGACGATTGACAGCACAACATTTACAAGATTTAGTTAAACTGACTATCAAGACTATTATGAAAAAAAGTGGTAAAAATTATTGTAGCTAGACATATTTATATTTCTTAAGGTCGTTTTAGACAAGACAATTTCTGAAATTTTCATGAAATCTAGTAAAATTATCTCACCCACATTATCTAAAGGTAGTTTTAGACAAGCCAATTTCTTGACTCAAACGTTAGTCAAGATGCGAGACAATCTAAATTGTCTCGTATCATATAGCAAATTATTTGAAATATTTAATTGAATGGTAGATCGAATAGAAAAATATAACGTTTTCTATTTGTCAAGGACAAATTGTATGGGAGGAGGATATATTAATTCATTTGTTGAACAACTTTTGAGCTAAGAAATTGTCTTGTCTAAAACGACCTTCAGCCATACTCTTATTATGTCTATAGTAGTTCTATAATTATGTGCTTGGAAGGATAATCTAGGTTTAGTTTCATACTCAGTATCATGTTATGTCTGCAAAAACATTAAATATAAAATACCTACGTCTACTTTGTATTGCTTTTTGTACTGAAAAGGGGGCGGTATGTCAAATAGTTTTGGAGCCTCAGATGAAGTGTTCAATTATTTATTTCTAAGTTGAATGGAAGCCAGAACTAAGGAGCACTGTTGAAATATTAATCTCCATACATATGTATTTGCGTATACTTCGTACACCAATGAATCATAAAAATGTAAATTACCCCATTTCTACACACTTAAATTCCTGCCCGATACAATCAGACCATCAAACGGTCGTATAAACCAACCATCCGGCCAAGAACCGTGTCTAGGTCAAAGGATACACACGTAACACTTCTTTTTCATACTTAAAATGCAATGTAGCCCGCCCCCTAAGCGGCACGGTGTGGGTTGCACCGCCGTCATCCAACCCAACGTTTTATTATTTTCGCTATCGATTTTTAACACGAAATCGTTTATTTTCAGTCATTCCAGGGCAGTCAAGGTCGAGCATACTTGTTCAACTCTGTGTAAGTATCAAAAAACGAAACTTAAAAAAAAAGATGAGAATACCCCGCTACTACTGACGTCGATGTTGTTGAGTGTACGTTCGCTGGGTTTCCTCCCACCGAAATCAATTTGCACGTTCTGTTCGCAGGGTTAATGTCGGCTGCGGGCCAGCGGAAGAACGCGTCCTCCTCACGGGCCTTCACGCCGTCGCCGACATCTACTGCGAGTGTTGCAAAACGACGCTCGGCTGGAAATATGTAAGCAATCAATATTTATTAACGCAAATTATGATGGGATGGAATCGAGAAGCTATTTCTTGAGAACTTCATATCACAACCAAATCCTCGAGAACCTTATATTCTAGAACTGTATCCTCCAGAAACTTATCCTGCAGAACATCATTCTCGAGAACCATACCCTCGAAAACCTTATTCTCGAGAACCTTATTCTCGAGAACCTTATTCTCGAGAACCTTATCCTCCAGAACCTTATCCTCGAGAAACTTATTCTTCAGAACCTCATACTCGAAAACCATACATTCGAGAACCTTATCCTCGAGAACCTTATCCTCGAGAACCTTATCCTCTAGAACCTTATCCTCCAGAAACTTATCCTTCAGATCCTCATACTCGAGAACCATACCCTCGAGAACCTACCCTTACCTAGTTCCACGAAATCCCTGTTATCTGTCATACTCAATCAACGTATGCTTAACATTGTTTCTAATAACATTAGGTTAATTAAAATTAATGGTAGCAGTTATACAATCAGATGTTCAAACAGTTAAGGTTGTTAAAAGGTCGTTTTAGAAAAGACAATTTCTTGACTCAAAAGTTAGTCAAGATGCGAGACAATCTAATCTAATAGTATTATACAGCAAATTGTTTGAAATATTGAATTGGATGATAAATCGAATGGAAAAATATAACGCGTTCTATTTGTCAAGAACAAATTGTATGGGAGGAGGATATATGAATTCATTTCTTGAACAACTTTTGAGCTAAGAAATTGTCTTGTCTAAAACGACCTTTAGACAAGACAATTTCTTAGCTCAAAAGTTGTTCAAGAAATGAATTCATATATCCTCCTCCCATACAATTTGTTCTTGACAAATAGAACGCGTTATATTTTTCCATTCGATCTACCATCCAATTCAATATTTCAAATAATTTGTTATTGTAAGATAATTTAGATTGTCTCGCATCTTGACTAACTTTTGAGTCAAGAAATTGTCTTGTCTAAAACGACCTTTACTTGCTAAGTTGTTTGGTTGTTGCGCATTCGTAGCGAAAAAATAATACGCCACAACCATTTTCATTCCATTTTAATGTGATGCAGTATGGCAAAATCAATTTAGATAAACTTATTGCTGTTTCCAACGATAACACGCGCTAAATTATTCACCGTCGTTTCTTTTCCGCATCGATTGGCGGCGTCGGCTCGCACTGACGGATATTGGTGTTCATTGAATTTGATTCGATTGAAACGCCAGGAGCGCGTAATGGAAATTGATCAAATATTTGCTGCGAGCGGCTATTACTCAACGACGAAAATAGTTAGTAAATTGCAATTTTATGTTCTAAATATCGGGGGTATTAATATACCCAGATACTATTGAAAATGTTGAAAACGAATTTGTTCTTCTATTAGCTCATTGTCAGACTGTAAATGGGGCACAGTTTAAGCATTTACTTTTTATTGGTTAATTGAATATTAGTTCGTGTTTTTCAATATCGGGGGTATTAATATCTCTAGATACTATTGAAAATATTGAAAACGAATTTGTTTTTCAATTAACTCATTGTTAGACTGTAAATGGGGCACAGTTTGAGCTAAAGTAAATAGCTTTTTATTGTTTAATTGAATATTATTTCATGTTTTTCTTCACTCTTACATTTGAAATGATTTTTCTCGTAAATTTCCTTATGATATAGGCCACATAAGGAAATTTCCGAGAAAAATCATTTCAAATGTAAGAGTGAAGAAAAACATGAAATAATATTCAATTAAACAATAAAAAGCTATTTACTTTGGCTCAAACTGTGCCCCATTTACAGTCTAACAATGAGTTAATCGAAAAACAAATTCGTTTTCAATATTTTCAATAGTATCTAGAGATATTAATACCCCCGATATTTAGACAATAAAATTGCAATTTACTAACTAATATACATCGTTGATCGCAGAAAAATAATCCTTTTCAGAATCCGCAATAAAAATAGGGTTGTCATTTACAAAAATGGCAGTTTAGGTAGTTTCGACTTATTATTAAAATCGACATTTGTACCATCAGGACCGGTCCTAGGTAGTCGGCCGTCCGCGTGCAAAATGCCACATGCTGTACTTAAAAAAAGTATAATTACCATATATAGCAGCGGTGGCCAAACTTTTGATCCCTTTGGGCGACCTGTTTTTATATGGGGCGGTCTACCAATATCGTATGTATTATGTGATCAAAAGAAAAGGAGTAATGCTATTGAAGGTTATTATAGTGTAATAAAATAGTATTAAAAAAAACTTACATATAAAGCCAGAAACCCCACTATATATATTCATATTCCATTATTTCTAATCCACTCTACACACATCACATTATTATACCGCAACAATTGATTACTTATATACATTTACAACACATTTATGAGTTGTAAGTGTAAATGCGTGCAACGAAAGCCATTTTGTAGAATAAATGTGTTTGAAACAAAAATTGGCCTTTTTCCGCAAACGCACGCTTCATTGCCGACTTTTTGTTTTCGCATCGTCGTCGGCCATTATGAAATATTTGAGACAGAAAGAGCGTTTTCTTAATGTACGACAAAGATAGCAATATCATTTGATGTTCCTATAAACAACTCTAGCCACAATAATAGCGATATGTTCATTAGAGGGTACCCCTAATACAAACGAAAATGTATAAAATGGCTTTCAATGTAAAGTGACGAAAACACCGAAGAAACATAGAAATTTAATGGCAAACGTAAGTTTAAATTTAAAATAAACATAGATAATCCTAATACATATTCAATATCTAATTGTTTTAATAAGAGAATGTAATATCTTCTCACAAACTAATTAGTTAATTAATAAAACAATATGTAATATGTATACATATCAGACATGCCGGCGACTAGGAGGAATAGTAAGGCGGGCGACTAGCCACCCGTGATATATAGTATATTAGAGTAGGGGCATATGTTTATGAACAAATTAATAAATCATTTATAAAGGCACCTTACACGATCAATATTACTGTCAATATTTTTGAATAATGACAGTATTACTGTACGATAATATGTTTAAAATGTTCATTATTCTAAAATGTTGCCAGTATTACTCATTGTGTAAGGTATAGTAATGATGTAATGAAGATAATACTGATTTTTATCCGGATAATTGATTACTTGATAAATATAAAAGGAGGATTGAAGAAAATATTGACGGTACTAGGATTGACACCAATCTGTGAAAATAATGAGAAAGATCTTTTATAACCATGGCTAGTTTAGATTTTATGTTTAGAACTCTTTCGATAGCTCATACCCCGTGCTGAATTTGGCCGCTAGCGTGCGTCGCACACCTAGCACACTCGCTAGAAGGTTTTATGTACCATAGGAAGGGCGCGTTGGCCTCCCTTTGGCTTTTGCGAGTTGGTAGAGGATTAGGGTTTGTGTTGTTAAGGATACTAGGTGTGATTGGAAGTGGGAAAACGGCCTGACTCCTCCAGCGTAGGCGTTTTGGAGAGACTTAGGGCCGGTTCTACAATTGACATTTAATCGGAGAATAAGTCTATTATTTAGATAAATATGTCGCAAGTTGTGTTGTGCGGGTAGACTTTCTTTCACGGCCCTGGTGAAGGATAGGCTGCTACAGGTCTTTGGGGAGCTGCCTTACGATAGCTACTAAGGGCCGGTTCTACAATTCGTACATTCGACTATTCATGGAATAAGTTTTAAAATCAATATCTCAAACTTATTCCACGAATAGTCGAATGTACGAATTGTAGAACCGGCCCTTAGTAGCTATCGTAAGGCAGTAAGACCTGTAGCAGCCTATCCTTCACCAGTGCCGCGAAAGAAAGTCTACCCCCGCTACATTTGTAAACACAACTTGCGACATATTTATCTACCAATAAGGACATAATTTAAAAATAACTCCATACATTTTTTTCCTTTGTACTGTATACTTTTAAACAGCAACAATCATCAAATTGTTCCAGGAACACGCATTTGAGTCGAGTCAGAAATACAAAGAGGGTAAGTTCATAATCGAATTAGCTCACATGATCAAGGAGAACGGATGGGACTGACGTTTCTGAATCGGACGTGCGAATGGCTTCTTCATTTCCCACGCAACTGTCGTTGGTGTCCACAGACCTATACATGACCGGCAAATTACTAATGTTAAGTATAAATTTCTACTTCATGGACTGGACTTAGTTCGCGCGACCCCTGACGTCCACTCACAATCTACACAAAACACACACATACACATAGTAGTCGCAAAACTATAATATGTTTAAAACAAAAAATTAATTGTACTTTTTCAATTAAAATCGTCAATCGGATATACGTGTGTGTATGTGTGTGTGGGACCCGCCCGACCAACGACACGCAATAATGGTGGTTTAAAATATCAGTGTTTTTTTTTTATTGTTAAGAGACACTTTTAATCAATCAATCGTCGTGTTAGCTTAGCACACAGCTTTGTTTGTGTAAGAACTGGCATATTTTTAAACACGTGAAGAATTCGGGCCGACTTTTTTCTAAACTACTTAAAAGATAGTGAAACATAATTGTCTGTGTTACGTAAACAAACAAATAAACTAACTGTGGTATGAATCTGTGGTAAAATTGAACAAATTGACGAAAAAATAAAAATAAAAATAATAATAATAAACGAGAATTATTAATAGTCAATTTGAATTTGTTTTGAAAACAAAAAATATGTACGCGTAGTATTTGCATTTTATTTTCATTAGTTGTGATGTATTCTCCTAATTTTAATCTCTTATATATAAATATATTGTAATAATAATTATGTTTAGTTTTGACAATCGAATGCGTTACTTAATAATGAATAACTCTTGTTTAGTTCGTAATGATGTGATTATTTGTGATACGATGAATGTTTGGTGGGGAGCGGGAATTGCAGAATTGTGATTATTTTGCAGTTTTCACACATGCACACACACACGAGGCAAATGCAATTGTATATTATATTTAAACAAACAAAAAATGATTTAAAAACAAAAAAAACTTAGTGTGGTCTGTAGTAGGAATATTAAATGTAAGATCATGCGATAATCTCACACACACACACAGGTTTCAACTATCATATACTGCCAGTAGTTTTTAGCAGTTTTATCATCATTATCATAATATTTATGGTGTAAAATTATACATATATTTTTTTGTATTATTTAGGATGTTAGTTTAATGTCCAATAAATATTTAGGTATTTTTTATTTATTGTTATGATATCAAATAGACTTATTTTCTTTTTTTTGTGAAACATGAGGCGAGTTTTTTTGGCATATATTAAACGTAATTAACGTATAAGATTTTCGTCATGTATTCAAGAACTGTTGCTGTTTCTTTTTTACTAACTTAGAGTTTGTGTGATGTTACAGTTATCGCTGCGAGGCGCTTAGAATGATACTCCTTTATCCCAAAATCCTATGAATCAAATTCTTCAAGACTGTAGGTATTTTGTAATATAATAACAGCTGTATATGGAACGAATATATAATCTACAGCATTATTTGGATGGATAACAGAGCTAACGATGGGAAAATATGGCGAGTATATCGTTTATATATCGCACTATGAGATGACAAGTGTCGTAACTTCCAAAATGAATCTTCATGTTTTGATGATTCTTATCTATATTTTAACGCTCCTTTCATTCTTTTTTGCGTTTAGAATAAACCAAATAATTACTTAAAAAATAGATAACATTATACTCAATAGTAAAACTATTGCAATCTGTAAAATGCTTTTATCTCTATTTATTTTTGGAAGTTACAACATTTTTCATCTCAGTGTGTGATATATATAAGAACAAAAAACTTCTATTTTTATTGCTGTCAGCCCGAAAGCTATCCGCTTGGAAAGGGGAAGCTCAGAGGAGTGTAATGAGTCGGCATTTACATGAAACAAATACTAAAAAAACTTCTATCTTTATAAGGCTATCAGTCATAAGGCTTTTCCACCGGTCAAAGGAGAAGCTCAGAGGAGTTTAATCACGTATTTACCTTAATTTCACAGAAAACTGTGAAAGGTGATTCGCGAAAATTCGTTCCCCGCTAGGGTTCTAACCACTCGGCCACTGAGCTGGGTCTGAAATACTATTAAACGTGATTCGCGAAATTTCGTCCATAATGGGGTTTGAACTTGCGCTTCCCAGTGTTCAGTCCAAGCCGGACGGCACCTCTAACCACTTTTCTACTAAAGATCGTTTCAAACAAGACAATTTCTTAGCTCAAAAGTTCAAGAAATGAATCCTCCTCCCATAGAATTTGTCCTTT
Source organism: Lordithon lunulatus (assembly GCA_963942505.1). NCBI lineage: Eukaryota > Metazoa > Arthropoda > Insecta > Coleoptera > Staphylinidae > Lordithon > Lordithon lunulatus. The sequence goes on along the minus strand of OZ012673.1, from coordinate 1,942,674 downwards.
CCATTCGATCTTCCATCCAATTCAATATTTCAAATAATTTGCTGTATAATACGAGACAATTTAGATTGTCTCGCATCTTGACTAACTTTTGAGTGAAGAAATTATCTTGTCTATAACGACGAGCTAAGTTATATAGAGGTGTCCCAAAATTATGGAAGAAATTTAATAAAATTTATTATTTAAATTTTTTTTAGCCTACACCTAAAGGTAAAAAGGAATATAAATATATATATATATATATATATATATATATATATATATATATATATATGTGAAGTACTTCTTGCCATTGTCGGCTATCTGAATGAAGAATCACCAGATGTATCAATGTTAATTAATAATTTCTCAATTTTTCCCACCAGAGAGTGAAATTTTTGAAATATTATTATATATATATATATATATATATATATATATATATATTATGATTTTTGCAATAATTGCTTGGACACTTTGATTTTTTATTTTTTATTGCCAATTTTTAATGAGTGTCCATTTTTTTGACCATTTTTGAATGTTTCTGAAAGCCGTACTGATTCTACGATAATCCCCCTAGCCCCTCTGTAGTTTGACTGATCCGCCCTAGGCACTCGCAACAGCTTTCCCACCGCGTCAAACATTTGTACGGCGTTGGCAATCTGCCTTTGCGTTGAAGACCACTCTCGGTCTTTTCCATGATTTAGGGCGCTTCTGGGCGTTTTAGACCTGTTAGTACTCTTCTTCTTGTGTAGTTGACTACTGTAGTCTTCAGAGGATTTATGGACAGCCTTCATCCTCAGGCCATTTGTCCACTATATTCAGGACTTTTTGCGTGTGAATTATTCTTGCGAATTGTCCTTTCATGACGATCGCAAAGTTGTCCGCGTGTATCGTCTACTAGGACTGTCCAAAGTAGCAGTTATGGTACTCCGCCCTGCGGGCACCGCTTCTAGTTCGCGCCCTTATGATTGGCTTTATACCCAATGGCATAAAACTTGTGGTATGACTCTCCATCAACCAGTGTCTTTACCAGTAGCCTGTTTAGGTCATTCAGCGCCAAGTCGGTTGACTTTCTGGCTGGCAAGCGTGTTGTAGATTGTTCAAGGTGTTAGTTATCAGTATACCATCCTTAGAGGGGCTGTAGTACGTGTTGTAGATTGTTTCAGTTCTTAATATACCATCCCTAGAGGGGATGCACTGTTAGGACTTTGTCCTTTAGCCAATCCGTCGTTAGCTGGTCCGCGTAGGCAACCTTGCTTGTAGTCTGCCTTCTAGTATATCCTCTTGTGACGTGAAGATGGCTCTTTGGACAAGTGACTAGCCTTTCCGGATTTTACAGCACCGCCACCTTCACTACCTCCAGGGTCTCTTTGAAGGAGGTGCCTGGCCCCGTTCGTTCCTTTTTTTGACATGCTGTTGTGGGGTGGTGCCTTCAGAGCACCGTCTCTTCTAGGTTTCGGTGACTTGGTCTTTTTGGGACCCTGTGTCTTTTTTCCTTTTCTTCGTTTTCAGGCAGTTTTATGTTTAAAAATGAAAATATCAGTAAATTTGTTAAAATTTGAGTTAATTTTCGCTTGTTTTAATATTGCTTATCAATTAATTATTTAATTTTGAATTTAATTATATGTTTTCTACCGTAAGAAGTAGGGATTTTTATCTTTATTTGTATTTTTCTTTCTATTTTTCCTATTTCCTATGTTAAAATTATATTGAAAATCGAAATCATACAAAAAGACTTATTTTTTTTTAAGATAAAGTAGCTAGTGAAGATTTTCTTTCGAGAAACTGTTAGTAAAAAATAAAATCGTGCCATTTCGATTTTCAATATAATTTTAACATAGGAAATAGGAAAAATAGAAAGAAAAATACAAATAAAGATATATATATATATAGCATTGTATATTTTCCTTGATACGCCACTGTGTTTTCGTTATACCGTCAATTCGAGACATCGCCGCTTGTCACACATTCTGTATCCCCCCTCTCGCTCCAGCGCACGCATTTCAAAATTCGCTCTCATTCCGCACATAACTGTTTACATATCACGTCATAATTTCATAACCTATATGCAAACACATCATTATGTTTATATTATGAAGTAATTAAACACAAACAGAGCAGGAAAAGAGAGCGCAAAGCACTGCAAAAATGTATTTCGATCAGAGCGGGGTGAGTACGCGTATTTCTGTCTTTTTTGTTTGTTTGTTTGTTTTATGTGGGTGACACTTTCAGTCATAAAAAATATACATATATACAAATATAATAGTTTTGCAGTTTTATAAAATAGTAATTATGACTGATAAAAGCGTTTTATGTGTAGCTCCCTACATATACTTTATATTAATATTAATTTTGTTGTTTTTTTCTATATATTTAAATTCATACTTAATTTTGACTATTTCTATATATATATATATATATATCCGCTGGCCTTTTCTACCACAGTGTGGTGTAAACTATTTCGGTAATAATAATAACCCAGTTTAGTGACCTAGTGGTTCATCTAAAACCAAGAACATAATCTTCTAAAACAGTCTAAATCTGAGTATCGTGACTGTTCACAGTTTTTCAGATGTTTTCTGTGAAGTTAATATAAATATTGGTTTATTATATTCCTTTGAGCTTCTCCCTTTTCCACCATATATGAACTTAACAAGAACAAAATCTAGATCTGTAAATTGCTCATCTAAAACCAAAGACCATATAATCCTCTAAAATAGTCTAAATCTGAGTATTGGGATTCAAATCACTGTTCACATTTTCTGTGAAGTTAATATAAATACTGGTTTATTATATTCCTTTGTGCTTCTCCCTTTTCCACCAGAAAAACCCTTTGGCTGATATCTATAAGGTTTTAATAATAACTTTAGTATGAATGAGGTGAATTCATACTAAAGTTATTATTAAAACCTTATAGGTATCAGCCCAAAGGTTTTTCTGGTGGTAAAGGCAGAAGCTCAAAGGAATATAATAAACCAGTATTTATATTAACTTCACAGAAAATGTGAACACTGATTTGAATCCCAATACTCAGATTTAGACTGTTTTAGAGGATTATATGGTCTTTGGTTTTAGATGAGCAATTTACAGATCTAGATTTTGTTCTTGTTAAGTTCATATGACATTATCTAGTTTCTTATATCGTTCGATGCAGACACAAACTACATAGTGTCATACACACATGTAGAAAATGACATAGCAGAGGAATAATAATAAATTCACTTAACAATAACAATACCATACTACACAATGTTAATTTTCTGTTTAGAAATAGTTATACAGTTTAATTAGCCTACACCGAAAGGTAAAAGGCAATTGATAATATATATATATATATATATATATATATATATATATTTATATATTTATATATATAATATATACAGTTTAATATATCAATTCTTATATATAAAACGACATAGGAAACTAGATAATGTCACACAGGCTTTCGATCTGATTAATGTAGCTCTGCTAGTAAGAATCAATTCATAGAATTACAACTCATTTATATTGATATGTAAAGGATGAAAGGTCATGCATATGGAAGTGGTATGCTGACTACTAAAATTTCATATAATGCAAAAATAATGTGTATGCTATAGATTCAAAGAATTCAACATATCTTGTACTTGTTAACCATTTCTGATTATTAAATTTACATTAACTTTGTCAATTGCCTCTACATTACAACATTCATCCATATGTTCTGTACATAAGACTAAAAATGTGGGACATCCAGGCCTTTTTGATATACAAAATTTTAATTATTGCAGCTGGCTATGGTTGGCGAGAACCAAGAAATGCCAGGGATGGACAGTGAGTACATTCAAACACAATGTGTATTGGCAGATGGAGGTGACAGGTTTGGAGTGTGTGCAGTGGCTTTTGATCAGAATGAAGAGCTGATTTGGATGGGTAATCAAGGTGTAAGTACACATTTAAGCCCCATATGCTTATATATGTTATGCCTACAGCTTACAGTAGAAGATATATGATTAAATAATGCTCATGTTTCTGTTGTAAGATTTGTAATAATTGTGAGGAATATGGAGAACACAAAGAATAATGTTTTAATTATGTATATATTTATATATCAATTTTTTTTATATTTAGGGTATTGTATATATATATATATATATATATATATATATATATATATATATATATACAGGGCCAGTCTTAAGTGGTTGGCTGCCCGCGTGTAAACTAATTTGGCCCTCCACGTGCTGTAAAAATTATAATTAGCAAGCATTATATATATGGTGACCATAAGTCCTTTATTTAAGGCGAATCTTCGAAAATTTCGTTTGAGGATTCGTGCTGAAAATCTATTCGAAAAACGCGTTGTGAGACTAACGGAATTGCTGCTACTTCTTTTGCGGAGTGTATAAATCGTGGCCCCAGGAAAAACTAGAGGGGTGCGCACCGAGAAATAAATTTATTTCGAAATAATGAAGCATTTTGTGTTAATTGTACGGATGTCTATAAACTATACTACTGTACTTAAGCATTATCAGATTGTATTTATCAAAACTTGAAATATGAAACTGCAATCAATCTCTTAGAGGAATTTGTGTTGAATTTTGATTACAAATCGGAGTAAATATATACTTTTATGATGCAAATATTGACTACTTTTGCATATTTTTTACAACGATTTCGAGACAAACAATTTTTCGTCCTAAGAAAGTATCAAATCATCCTTAGACTGGAGAAATATCCAAACATATTTTCAAAAAATTATAAAATGTTAGCTAGAAAAGACCGCGCGATTTGGTCAACATTGAACCGTATTTCATTTTCCAAGATTCGCCTTAAGAGTACAGTCCTTTATTTAAGAGTACAGTCCTTTATTTCCTGAGTAATTGCCCCACAAAAGTTATACCATTATCTTGTATAGGGTCATGTTACATCATACTACACTGGCCACATGCAAAAATACACATCATTTCAAGTACATCACAATCAGGATGTGCGACAAATACTTACAATGGATGATGGTATTTTGGCTTTAACAGCAACCTCGTTGCGATGTCAGATCAGAAGGGGCATACCAGTTTTTACACACACGTATGTATTTCGTAACATGTTCTTTGGTTGTGATGTTCATTTTACTGACTTGTTGCAGATCCTCGAACATGACAGACATGCAGTGCATGCTGCAGCTGTCCCCCTCCAGGCTGATTATGGCTGGCCACCAAGATAAACTCATTGATTTTAATATGTCTGTTTGTAAGGAGACTAAATTGGTGAGTCATAAATAACACGATCAATATTACTGTCAATATTTTAGAATAATGACAGTATTACTGAACGATAAATTATTTAATATGTTCATTATTCTAAAATATTGCCAGTGTTACTCATCGTGTAAAGTATAGTAATGATGTAATGAAGAGAATACTGATCCTTATCCGGATAATTGATGACTTGATAAATATAAAAAGAGGATTGAAGCAAATATTGACAGTACTAGTATTGACAGTATTATTGACCGTGTAAGGTGCCTTATAAATAAAACTATCCTACTAAATGTACAACATTAAAAAGTGATATTCAAACATGTGCAACATAGAGAGTTAGGTGGTTGAGCCCCCAAGATGTTATGTTATGTTCTTCAAATATTTTCTAGTGAAAACTATACTATGAAAAATATTTGGCCATTGTAAAATTTATATGAAAACATTGTTACTAATGAGAAAAACAGTTGAAGAATGTTGTTTGAATTGAAGGAAACAATTGAAGAATATAGTCTGCATTGTAAATTATTTTGTATTACTGGATGTTATGTATTGCAATTATAGTGATTCGTTTTGTAGTTGGATGTTGGTAAATCTGGTTGTGTGATGTTGCGTGGTCACAACCGATTCGTGTGCGCGGGCAATCCGCTCGGCCGAATAGACCTGCGGGATCCAAATACACTCAAAGTTGAGCACACACTGGACACACACAGCGGCAGTCTGAGTGACTTCGATATACAGGGCAACCTGTTGGTAACTTGCGGTTTTAGTAGTAGGTAAGATTATACAACACGCATGTAAAGGAATTGCGACACTTTTTTAAACAAAACGGAAACACCCTGTCAGTTTGGCTACTACTAGTGACTAGTGGTAACACATGCTGACGTGACGCTCATACTAGTAATATAGCGTGACGTCACTACTAGTAACCACATGGACAGTCCAATCAATATACAGTCAGATAGAATGTGATGTCAATACAAAACGTAGTTACCAGCGCATACAAAGAATATTTGAAGACTTCTTCCATATAATCACTTGCTGTTATAGAAATCTGATTTTATACAACCCAGCCTTAAACTTAGATATAAAATAACGCTAGACTTTACTAGTGTATTTTTTTCAGGCAGGGCAATTTGTCGGTGGACCGGTTTTTGATGGTTTACGATTTAAGAATGATGCGCGCTGTGAGCCCCATTCAGACAGTCGTGGATCCTTTGTACTTGAGATTTCTACCTTCGGTATCGTCACGATTAGCTGTGGTATCAACTATGGGGCAGACGCAGTTGGTAGATACGGTTGCTTTGTCTGAGCCGCGACTGTGTTTATTGCAAATGGAAAGTCCAGGTATTTATTCAAATGCAATTAATCCTTTTGGTTATGGAAGGCAACCTGGTTAGGGCTATAAATCTAGTGTGTAAGCCTTTTAGAGCACAATTTGATCACTTGTACAATAACTTGCTAGCCATCCTGTGTATTGTCTTATGAAGGGGGGCGCATTATTTTTAGTAGTGCAAATATCTTAGGACGGCCCTCACATCGTGTGCTATCGATTAAAATTGGCTTCGTGTCGACCGATTGATCGCGATCGACTTGTTGGCCATCCCATGCTCCATTACTAATCTCCTAATAAAAGATTTACCCGAACAATTGCGTAATGAAGTTAAAAATTAAGTTTCTATTATACAAAATTAAGTTTTCTATTTTCTCTTATAAGGAGCAATGTGTCTGGCATTCGACATAAGCTCCACCAGTCAGGCGTTAGTGTTAGGAGACAACTCGGGGTCGATACACTTGTTCTCATCAGGCCCAGATCCCATATTCAACAGTTACTCACGGATGACCGAGCATGCGGACACCGTAGCCACATATTCAAGTTTCGCCATAGATGACTATGAAACACCATTGTCGGTCATCCCACTACCATTGATCCACACTGATATGCCGTTGGCTTCAGACTGGCCTTCGCAGTTAATGGATAAATCATACAGGTACTGTTTAATGTTAGGAATTGTGCCATCGGGAATATCAGCAATTTTGGAATCTTACCGAAAAGTTCTTACAAATCCGGCATTATTTTCAAAATCTTGAAAATATACCGAAAAACTCGTGGTTGTGATTGTTGCGATTTTCCGAGTTTGAAAAATAATCACAGTAAGGCTGAAAACACACGAAACGTTTTGCAACTATGCAATATGCGCGCCGAGGCAAAACTGCCTCTCATGTGGTTTGCCCTTAAGGCTCGGCTGTATAAAGGCGAGTTAACTATAAACCGTGATTATATTTTTAGATGTTGCATAATTTGTTTTTAAAAAACGCTACTGCTGTGCTTTGTCTATCCTTGATGTTGATGATGATTAATATTGTTTGCAAAATTAAGTAACAATATATTTTCATGTGTGTAAGTTGTTTTTTCAAAATAGGAGAGCGCCACCGATCGATGCGGAAATCCTCCGCACCATGAAGCTGCAGGGCCCCATCGGCTACGCGCCCAACCCCAAAGCAACTAGACGTAATCAAGTGAGGATAAACAATAATTTACCTTCTGTTTACTTCTATTGATTCGATTAAGACTCAGGGAAAAAAACGCGGATTGTTATTTAGTTTTTAGAGTATCATTATTATTTATGGTGGATAAGACTGATTAGACGAAACGAGGATTGTTATTTATTAATTATACCGCAGAATAGTATTTGTTTTATAACTTTGTTTATTTATTCAGCTTATGGGTATATATTTTATAGTATATTAGCTGTGTTCACTTATGCTGCGGGGTGCATTTTTTGCTTGGTAACCAGCTATGTTAATGAATTACACATAAGCTTCTAGAGTAGCATTGATTTATTTATTTATTTATAGCATAGATTCTAAAAATTTTGTGACTAATCTTTCTTTTAATTTGTGTTGTAGATGTTGGTAATACAATAGCTAATACAATTAACATAAATCTTTCCCCATAATAACCATGAGGTGGAAACTACATACTTAACAATCACACATGAGCAATTATGATCACTTTTGCCTATACAGGGGATGTCTTGAAAAAGGCACAGAGAAATTTCAATGAATTTTTAATTTCTTAACTTTTTTGCTCTCCATATTATTTTATTGTGAAAGAGGTTACAATTACTTACCATATTTTATACAAAATCAATTTCAATATTTGAGGATCATTTACATTTTAAATCAACTTATATGATGTAGCATAGATTTTTTAAAAAGAACATAATATTGATTGATTTATTTGTTAATTTGCCATAATTTGAGAATTTGGTGATTTTATAATCAAATATGCGCAACAGAAATTAGCTCGTTATTATTTGTAATCTCCAATATACCTTCAGAATATAATAATATAAATTTCAAGTTACATTCATATAACAATATGCTGCAATTAAAATTGTAGTAATAATTGTTAATAAAGTTACAAAAAATGCACCCTGACTGCCCAAATTTTGTTTTAAAACGTGTGACAGCTGTCGTGTCCAACGATTTCTGACAGTTATGGTATAATTCTCTACACTCTTGTTATGCTTTGTTGATTTTTGTTCGAATAAATGTTGATTTCACGTTACGCAATATTTATGTTAATTCCTCCCCCGCGCGTGGTAGTGGTCGGGTGTTACTAAAGTGGGGTTGGTGGGGTTGTTCGCAGGTGATGTACAATTTGGAGAGCAATGGGGTGCGTTCGCAGTCCAAGCAGTACTCGATGGAGAGTCGGAACCACAAGCAACCCGTCGAGGAGACGTCAGGCGCTTTCGTGGCCATCCCCAAGCGATATCGGAAGGTGGAGGTGAAGTACAATAAATTGGGGACGGAGGACTTTCAGTTTGATCAGTACAACAAGACTAGTTTGCCTGGCTTGGAGGCGATGCTACCGAACGCGTATTGTAATGCAATGATTCAGGTGAGAGAAATTATTTTACTCAATTAAAATAGGATTATTTGTAAAGGCAATTCTGAAAAGCATCGTTTGAAACATGATAACATCAATTAAAACCTGAAAAACACCAATTCAAACATGAAAACGTTAATTGAAACCTGAAAAACATCGAAGCGCATCGTTTAAAACATGATAACATCATATAAAACCTGAAAAACATCAATTCAAACATGAAGATATCAATTAAATTTGAAAAACATTGAATTTGAGATATAAAATTCTTTAGATCATTTTCTTGGAATTTTGTTCACAGCATACATACACATACATACACACATACACATACACATATACATACACACACATTTTCCAAAAATAGTCGAGTAATTAAGTCAGAAAAGTCAACATTAGCAATTCAAAATTGTTCACGAAAACAATAGCTTCCTTATACAACAGTGCTGCGTTCGGAAAGTAAGTAGTTTCCACCACTATATTTACATTGTCGATAAGGAGGGCATTCACATGAAGATACTTTAGCGTCCTATGTAAAATCAGTATCCAACATACCGGTAGCGTCTTCCTATAAAAGTAGTCTTAAGAACTGAGTGCATTTATTATAGGTTTTGTATTACACTGAGCCATTACGAGCCACCCTCCTCTCGCACTTGTGCAACAAAGAGTTCTGTTTGTCCTGCGAGCTGGGCTTCCTGTTCCACATGTTGTCCACTTCGCAAGGCACGCCGTGCCAGCCCGGAAATTTTCTGCGCGCTTTCCGGACGGTGCCGGAAGCGTCCGCACTGGGCTTGATTTTAAGCGACTTGCATCCTGAAGCTAAAATGAAAATTGATCTCGGAGCCCTAATCCAGGTAATGACTTGCATTTGATTTTGGTGGTATTTTGTGTTTTATCATTTTTAATTGTAGAGTTGGAATAGGTTCATGCTCCACCAAATGCACGTGGAAGTGCTTGAAACGAAAAAGAAAAAGGAGGAAGGAAAAATTAATAGGAAACCGTTTGTGTATAAAGAGACTGATTTTCCGGCAATTTTGGGCCATGAACGTAAAAGAACTGTCAACTCGTCCGGTAAATATTGAGAATGTAAACTAATTCGTTTTTTTGTTTTTGGTAGATTAATAGAGCAATCACTTACCTTTCGTATTAAGAATGTAAACTAATTCTTATTTTTTTTTTGGTAGATTGAGAGAGCAATCACTTGCCGTTCATTACCTTTCATTTCAGCTCTTCCACTCTATCCATCCTACCCCTATTCCTAAACATCATCAATTTGATCTTTTCTACATTCACAAAAATACCCCTACTATCTAGGTACTTTCCAACTCTTGCATTTCTTCAACTCTCTTGGCTACAAGCAGTACATTCTCCACATATGCCAACATCTACACCTTAGCACCACTACCCCCTTAGTAATCTCCTTAGCACCTCAATTTGAAAAACTATAATCATAAAAAGAATTTTGTGACGTACAATTGATGGCTGCTTTTCAGGTGCCGCTTCTTATGGAACCAGTACATTGGTTTTCATAAATTTTCCAAAAACGTCTTTATTTATTATTGGATTGTGATCGCTATTGTATCCAGAAATAATTATTTAGGGTTTTATTAACGTACTAATAGTATTATTTGTTTTATTTTAGCAGATGTAAATTTATCCAAATTGGAAGAGGAGAAACGTGAGGATGTCACGGAGATTAGTCAATTATTCGGCACGAAGCAGCTACACATAAATTCGTGTCTAAAGTGCAATCATGAGGTAGGTTTAGCGCAGCCTCCGCGATCAATTACTATGTTTTTTTAATGTAACAGCATTGAATTAATGATTTCAATTTGAAGGTCAGGAAGGAGTCGGTTCTACTGGCCTGTAATTTGGTGTATCCGACCAGCGAGCCGGAGCGCGAAGAGTGGTCATTTTGTGATATTTTGAAGCGCTCCTTAACACCCGAGCAGACTACGCCTGCGTGGTGCGATCAGTGTGGAAAATTCACGCCGACTTCACAAGCAAGAAAATTGCAGGTAAGTTTTTAGAGTATAATCAAACTATACAAACTAAATGTAGTCAATTTTAATCTAATTTGTCTAATTTATGTGATGAATATAATGGTTAATTCGAACAATTCATGATTTGAGTCCGTGCAATGATGGAATTTTGGTTTATTAGTGTTTTTTTAATGCTAGTAAACCGAAATTCCATGATTTTATGAGCTCACATAGTGAATTGTCCGTATTTTTCGGAAGTTACACGAATACTTTCGAAACGAGTGGTGTGACCGTTTTACACTTGATTCTCTCGATAACCACACATTCGCTGTGACTACTCGTATTCTGCAACATCAGATAAATAGCTATAAAGTTCGCCTCTATATTTCTATAACATGTTTTTTTTTCTAACCAATATTACCAGTTTTATTTGTTATTATAACATCTGTAATTGGTTTTTGTTAAACTGTAGATGTCTATACTAAATAAATTACGTCTAAACAAAGATGATACGAAATACAAATATGGGATACAAGATATTTTTGTCAAGCAGAAACACAGAAAGTTGGTTGGCTGACGACATTATCTACTATTTTTGTTTCAGTCCCTACCCAAATTACTCGCAATAAATACGGGTCTACACAATCCACAACATAAATCTTTTTGGCAGAGCCAGATGGACAAAATTGTAGCTAAAGTAAGTATTAGTCAATTTGGATACATTACATAATTAATATTATTCAGTTATTATTATAATAAACTCGCATGTCGTTTCTAGGTTTAATGTCAGAGGTTTAGTTTTAGGACATTTTATTGTGAAAACACAAACACTATTTGTGTAAAATTAAGCATTGGGGGGCACAGGTTCAAACACCATGCGGGCGAATCACCGTTCAGAATTTTTTTAATGTGAAAACCAAGCGATTACACTCCTATGAGCTTCTCCTTTTGCCAGAGGAAAAGTCTTTCCACCTTGCCGTATTAAGATAGGTTTTTTTGTAGTAAACATTCTTATGAAAATTTTGCAAATACGTACTAGCGTAGTGTACGTAGCGGCACTAAATTACACATCATAATTTTAGGCTGTTACTACTGATGTCCCGGCTCGTTCCGTCACCCCCAACTCAATCAGTTCATCGAAACCTTGCCGATATGGCGACAATTGCTCGCGACCCGGCTGCCGTTTCCGGCACAGTTTCGATTCGGTCCCAACGCAGGCGCCAAGTAACAATCCTTACTGCAGTAACAACTGGCTGCCACACCGACTAAAAATGACTCTCTACAACGACGAGCTCACCGTATGTAAGCAGGAGTCCGAGGAAAAGGTCAAACGCAACGGGGATGGTGATAAAAGCTTCACTGAATCGAGAGAATTTCATCTCACCGCGGTTGTGTGTTATGTAACAGAGATGGCCACGCAGGAGAAGAAGAATCTGGTAGCATTGATTAAGGTAAAATGATAAATGAATAAATTTCTTTTTATTAAAAAAATAATTAGCCAAATCAGTGAGTACAAGTGTTTTCGAAACACTGCACGATATATTACAATTGAATTTAGAAGTATATAAGGATAAATCGTATGTTTCTGGGTTATCTAACCCTTACTTCTTATACCTATAAGTAGAAAACAATTTTGTTTTCAGTGATTATAAAAATTACATTTTCAGTTAACATATTTTCTTTTAATTTTCGAGATAACAGTCATCATTTGGGCCATTTTCAGGCTTGAAATTCTCTATTATTTTGCCATTTTAATCATCCTTGTAACTAAAATAATAAAAATAAATTAGTTGCCTGAAAAAAAAAACGGAAAATCATATTTTGCCGATAGTGTTTTTTTTATTGCATTTTACGAGATATCAGTTTTGAATCTCTTAAAATACGGGTTCGGTTCAGATTCAAGTGTTCTAAAACCATTTACGTTTATTGTTTTGTTGATTGATAGATTCCAAACAGCTACATGCCTGATTCTAAAGAAGAAAACAACTGGTACTTGCTAAACGATTTCAGCATTTGTCCTGTGCCGGCACAGGAGGCTACTTGGTTTAGCTTGGACTGGAAGATACCCTGCGTGCTTTACTACTCGACAGAGGAAATTATCAACGCGAGAACCGATGTGATTCAACCTCTAAATAAGGTATAACTATATGATTTGTATTATTTTTAAATTATATACTATTGATTCTATTTAAGGATATATTCACGCAAGTAAACTGTATTGCTAGAGGCGGCGGTACTTCAGGTATAACATTCACCCCTCTAACCGATCATGAATTGCCTAAACCTGGCGAACTGGTCGCAATGGATGCCGAGTTTGTCACTCTAAATCAAGAAGAGGCCGAATTACGAAGCGACGGTAAAATGTCGACTATTAAACCATCCCAAATGTCCGTGGCTAGAATCACATGCATCAGGGGGTAAAGTACAGTCGAAGGGTACTAAATAGTTGGAACTTGTAATGATTTTATTTACAGGCAGGGTACTTCAGAGGGTACCCCGTTTATAGATGACTATATTTCAACGCAGGAACAAGTTGTAGACTACCTAACAAAGTTTTCGGGTATTAAACCGGGCGATTTGGATGCCAATTTCAGCTCTAAGCATTTAACCACGCTAAAGTCGACGTATATTAAGTTGAGGTTTTTGCAAGATAGCGGCGTTATATTCGTGGGGCATGGATTGAAGAATGATTTTAGGTAAGTATAGGCAGTGGACGATGTCTTCCGTACTATTTGTCTTGCACCATCACGGAAATAGTGGTATAGTGACCACTAAAGTCACCACTTCAGTGGTGTAGTGACTTGAAATACTTAGTGATTTGAGTGACTTGACTGTGGTCTTACCTGACATTGTGTTTAGGTAAGTATAGGCAATGGACGATGTCTTAGTGATCTTCCGTACTATTTGTCTTGCACCATCACCGAAATAGTGGTATAGTGACCACTAAATCACCACTTCAGTGGTGTAGTGACTTGAAATACTTGGTGATTTGAGTGACTTGACTGTAGTCTTACCTGACATTGTGATTTGAACTGCATTTCATCAAGCACGTAATACATAATGGTAACAACAATTTCATCGTTGCGTTGTGAAATTCATCGAACTTGTTTTATTAGAAGCTCCATTTGGTTTTTCCTCTTTCACTACTAGCTTCCTCTTATCACGGTGTATACATGAGGGTAACAACCGTGATAATAGAAAGCTAGTAGTGAATGTGGAAAAAATAAATGCAGCCTCTAACCACTCAGTCACTAAGCTGGGTGATAGCAATATATTTATATAACGAAAACAAGTTCGAGTTTCACAACACGACGGTGGAAAGGATGTTATCCTCATGTATACAAAAACATACCAGAATGCCAGATTAAAAATGTTGGCAAGACAATATCGGGGGAAAAAATATTTATTCTAATCGTTCGGGCGCGTTACCCGGCGCATCCACCATTATGTCGCGAACGAGGGAAATCCTAGGGTCTGAGGTATGGGTCAGAATATAAGTCTACCTACCCGCAACATGTTTCTTAGCTCTATTTTAAAACTAGAACATTATCAAGTGAGTTCTTGTTACTCTACTGAGGGCAATATACAGGCAAATGAAAAAGCAAAAGAATGAATTTGCATAGAGCGAGCCTCTTTGTATGTAACTCGAGTTCGGTGAGCGAGAGCGCAGTTATCATTGAACCCATAAGTATTCATTGTTATAGCAACAATAAATACACTATCTAGTAAATTTAGTTTTTCTCTATTGGAAACACTGAATAATTAAACAAAAGGTATCATCAAAACTCCAATTACTAGCGCAATTAAAAGTGTTGACATTTGTTTTGACATTCTCTGTCTCACTGACGTTTTAAATGTATCCATTCAATAGCTTATGGGACCTATAATGTTTATGGAATGTTTGTGAATATGGGCACGTCTGAACCTATAGAATAGACCTGGACACCTTTAGAAACATATGACATCACTTACGGTATTATTAAAAATGTATGGTGAAAAATCTACCAACGCGATGAATTCAATGTCACTTAACCATTACTTGATTGTACATTGGCATTTTATTCGCACGTAACGAGTTTATATAATTTGTTATTAGGGTAATAAATTTGGTCGTCCCGCCCGCCCAAGTAGTTGACACGGTTTTCCTGTTCCATCTGCCTCATCATCGAATGGTTTCTTTACGGTTTCTTGCCTGGCATTTTCTAGGTAATGTTATATACTTTTCAAATACTCCAAAATAAGTTGTAATTGTACAGTTGCTTAAAATGACTAAAGTCGTATTTTAAGGCTCGGTTGTATAAAGCATGGTATAATAATAAATGCATAATAGGCCAATTGCATTTGCTTATTACCTTATGTTAGTCTTGTATGAGTAAGATGCCAACAGCTATATCTCTGTAACTCTTAATAATTGGATGTTTATATGAACTTTTTTATTTAAAAAGGTCCATATTACGAGCTCCTAAAATCATGGACACTCCTCCTGAAACCTACTATATATAATAAATAGTTTCTATATTTTGGAAATGCCTATATTTTCATTAGTGTATTTTGAAGCAACTGTACATTTATATAGTGTGTTGTACTAACCCCGTTTGGCAGGTTTAAAGATCCAATCCGAGACGCACGACTCAACGGAGGACGCGCGCGCCGCCCTGCAGCTCTACCGTCGGTACAAAGAGCTGGAGGCGGCGACGAAGATCGGCGACGCGCTTTCCGAACTGTACGAGACGGGCAAGCTGCTCAACTGGAAGGTCCCAGAGGAGTAGTGAACTGTAACGTACAAAAATAAAATAAAATAAAAAAAGCAACAAAAAATAATCAAACAACAGCCGACGCATTTGCTTCGTACAATTTTTCTTTGCATTTAAGTCTGTAAGAGAGACAGTTATAGAGATAGGGATTAAAGTAACAACATAATAACTATATACGTTTATTAAAAAAAATATAGCTATTACCATTTTTAGGGCTTTATTACGTTTATATTTTTCTAGTTTATATACTTTTTCACACTACTATTGGCGATTCAAGCCGGCTGATACTCTATCTGGTGGCAGGAAATGAACTACATTTAGTAGGGAATTTGTTTGCATAACATTTGTTTTTTCATCGTACATGACTATAGAGCCAAGGTTATACTATTTATACCTTAAAAGTACATTATCAATCGCGCCTTATTGCAGAAGTGACTCAAATCATATGATTTTAATCAGCTGATCAAACAATAACATAGATCAGCTGTTTACCTACTACTTTGAAGAAAACCGTTAACGTTTGAATCGCGAATATGATTTTGCAATAGGAACATTTTATAAACACAAACATTTTTATTGGTTACATGCTGTCAAATACTCGAAACTAGTCAAAATATTAGAAGTTGAAGATAATTTTAATCGTCAAATCCATAATTGCCGTATATATTTATTATGTTAGTGTTTCTTTGTTTGTTGATCAACTGAAAATAGGTCTAATATATATGTGTCTTGTAATGTTTATGTTGTCCACCGGTTGTAAACAAAACTGTTATTTTTTTCATCGTTAAATCATTCCTATCAAATGGCATGATATTCATTTCAATTTTCAGTCCCAGGTAATATTTTTATATGATGTGTGCATATGATGTATATTTAAAAAAAAATGGGAATAAAAAAGAGATGAAATTTTTAAAATATGGTGCTTGAGGATTCATTGTCTGTTTTTTTAACACGTCCTATACCTCCCAAATAACGTGGTATCACGTTGATGTCACACGGGGATTAAGGTAGTGTCCTTGTCGGCAAATGGTTATGTTAAAAAATATCCTTTATTTGGCATACCCATTACAGAAATAAACAACTCAACATAATATCTAATTCAACTAGAAATATAACTATTTCTAGTTGTATTAGATATTATGTTGAGTTGTTTATTTCTGTAATGGGTATGCCAAATAAATAATATATAAATAAAAATAATATATAATAATAAATAATGCACAAGAGGATTGTTAAACCCTCTCATGCATTATTCTATCTCTACACTCACCCATTATTAAAATACCCTTCCTACCTCTATTCACTTTAACCATAGCCACTTCCTTTACCGCGCTAGCCTTATGCAGATTTGCATGTCTTTCCCAACCTCTCTTAACCATTTCCTCACCTTTCTGCAATCCTCTATACAATCTGCTTTCACCCTCACATTTGTTAATGATGGAAAAACGCGTTCTATTTGTCAAGAACAAATTGTATGTGAGGAGGATATATGAATTCATTTCTTGAACAACTTTTGAGCTTAGAAATTGTCTTGTCTAAAACGACCTTTAGACCACTGCGCACCTGCACCTTGCTCTTGCCACACTATGTCTTCCCTGCTTCACCGGCCCCTGGATAAGTAGCTCGGGGATTCCTTCGCGCTTGCCATTCTACATAGCCAGGGTTGTATGAACTCTCGGCAATTTTCACCTGCCTTTCTTGTCAATCATTTTGAGTGGCAAGAAAGGCAGGTAAAAATGGCTGAGAGCTGAACCCTTCCTCTCTGTTTTTTCTCTACCCACATTTAGGACATGCTCACTCTTTTATACATCCCTATCCGTTCTCTGTCCTACACCTACACCTCCCGTACCAGTCTTTCGTCAACCAACTCCTGTAATCTTTCACCACAACACACAAATAGCTATACATTGATAAAAGTAATTTATAGCTATTAATATCAAGCTCAAGTTCGAGTGATGAGCAAAGTCGTGAAAGACGTGTTAAATGGCACGAACACCATCGCGATCTTCCTCCTCAATCAATATCAATTAACGCGCGCGTCGAATTAACTGCCGCTAGAAAAGTGTACGTTTTATTTCAACCAATTAAAACCTCACAAACGCGTAAATCCCACTCTATCTCATTACACGCGATGTAATTTCGCGTGGTAACTATTTGTAAGTTGTCGCGGAAGCAATAAAGCCTATTTATGGCCTTGCTAGATGCCGCTCTGCGCTCTTAAATCGCCTTGATTGATCCCCCTAACAAAGCGGATGTTCTTTTCACCATCGCGATTTTGCATGTATTGGAATACGGGCAAATCGATTCAAATATAAATGTGTATCGCCTACATTTGATGAATTACATATAAAGTCAAAATTAATCTCAAAATTATATTTGGTTTCTTACTTTCCGAATAAAAGACTATTGTATAAAAATTGGGTGGCGGGTAGCACTCTTCTACGTTCCTGGTAGAAGAATGGCTGTCACAGGGTTTGGCGACCCTGCCCTACGCTAGCTACTGATTATCCTCTCATCTCCACGCTCCGAGAGAAATCAGGTCCCGAACCCCTATCCCATGCACCTCAAATCAACCCCAACATACTCCCTGACACTCGTCAAACCGTCTTGCAAACATTCATTACAATATCACGCATATTTTTTGAGCTAGTGGTGATATTTTTATTGAAAAGTACACATGTTCCGATTATAAAATATCTATCAAATGACCCCTGCAACTCTGAACACAGGCTCTTCCTTTTATTCATGAAATTTCGATGTGGCTCTATTTCATCGATGATGCATTTGAACTCTCAGGAATTGTTTGTAGTTTATTCGCATAAAGGCACCTTAAACGGTCAATTCTAGTACTGTCAATATTTGCTTCAATCCTCCTTATATATTTATTAAGTAACCAATTATCCGGATAAAGGTCAGTATTCTCCTCATTACATCATTATTAAACCTTACACGATGAGTAATACTGGCAATATTTTAGAATAATGAACATTTTAAACATATTATCATACAGTAATACCGTCATTGTTCTAAAATATTGACATTAATATTGATCATGTAAGGTGCCTTATAAAGGCATCTTACACGATCAATATTACTGTTAATATTTTAGAATAATGACAGAACTACTGTACGATGTTTAAAATGTTCATTTGTCTAAATTATTGCCCGTATTACTCATCGTGTAATGTATATTAATGATGTAATAAAGATAATACTGATCTTTATCCAGATAATTGATTACTTGATAAATATAAAAGGAGGATTCGAGCAAATATTGACAGTACTAGGATTGACAGTATTATTAACCGTGTAAGGTGCCTTATAGACCTGAGATTTATTGTTTGTTTATTGACGAACTTATTCACATGAAAATACACCTCATCGGTGAAGTTGATTTGTTTAAAAAAATCGGCATTCACATCATTTGAATTTGAATTGCCGGCACTGGGCATGTTCTGCTGGTTTGAGCTCCTGATCCCCCGTATTCACCGACGGTCCATCAATCTATCAATAGCTATTAAACCCATAATTGTTGTTATAGCAAAAATTAATATTATCTAGCAAATGTAGTTACTTTAGATTCTCTCTATTGGAAACACTGAATAATTAAACAAAAGGTGTCATCAAAGTTCCAATTGCTAGCGCTATTCAAGGTGTTGTGACATTTGTTTTGGCATATTCTGTCACAATGACGTTATCAATTTATTGTCATTCAATAGCTTATGGGACCTATAAAGTTTATGGGATGTTGGTGAATACGGGCATGAGTGAGCTGAATTTTTAATGTCTGTAGGTTTAGCTGACAAACTTCGCGACATTTGAGGCGCTTTCGTTTAGCATGGTTTAACATCGCCCCCGTGGCGTGCAGTATCGCTCAGGTCTTGCAGTCGTGCGCCGCCGGTTGTAAGGGCCGCATCGGAAGCGGCAAATAGAACAAGATACAATAAGCCCGCACCAGCCCAGAGTGATAAACGAAAGGCACTTTGAAGTGGTTTTCGGCTACACTTTCGTTTACAGCAGTAATGTTTTCGAGAGGCCGCTTGTTCTATTTGCTGCGGCAAATAGAACAAGAAACAATAAGCCCGCACCAGCCCATAGTGATAAACGAAAGGCACTCTGTATGAAGAGTTTAAAATATTTTATGTTAAATTATAAATGCGTGCGCATTTTTAAATTGTGGCGGTTGAAGTAACCCAGCGCCGCGCCGCCCCCGCGTCGCTGATTCCATTGTACAGGCGGTCGATCGTACCACGGCGGCAGCCCGCTCGTATCGATTCCACAAATGCCAACCCGCGCCCGGGTATTAAACGACACGCAGATAACGTCGCAACACGTGAAATGTGAGGTAGAACAATAAAAACAAATAAACGCAGTGTCGAACATCTCGGGAGTGCTCTCGCGCGCCCCTGCAAACCCGTACAATCGTGCACGCCGGCCAACAATGGATAACAGGGAGAATCGTACCGCCGCGACCGTGGTTTTGTCCATCGCGCTTTGTTTATGCCTCTATTTATCCACATACGCTTCATTCTTTCTGAATAGCTCGGATGAGAGCGTGAACGCCACAGAACCGAACAACACGGTGAATTTCACCGTTAACGAGATTATTGTTAAGAAAGTTTTTGTACCACCCCCACAGCCCATCACCCATATCTCATATATGCACACACACATTCTCCCTGACATCCTGCATGAGTTATACCTTAAGACAGCCTGTTGCACGCCGGAGGATATATACAACGAAGCGAAACACCGTGTGCCAAAAGTGGCTTCTAAAACGGCGAAACTAGGCGAACCACCGGTGATGGTGGTGTATATCGCTATGGGTCTTCTGCTCACCTCCCTGGGCGCCGCTTTTATCGACTTTTTTCGCGCCAAAACGGAAATGAAGATGCCTGATGCCAAGAAGAAGCCGTCGCTGACGAGGAGATGCTCGCTGGCCGATCTCACCGTGTTGCGGCATTCACGCAAGGAGTCCATGCGGAAGGACTCTATTTATGATGGCTCGCCCGCCTCCTCTAAAGCTATTGGTAGGAAGGTGTCCAGGCCACCGTTACGTTTAGAATAAAGGTAGCGCCAACGCGGTGGTAGAATTATGTACACACTGACGGATTTAAACAGTTATATTATGAAATTTAATCAAAACTAAAATACGCGCGAATTTATGTCCTTAAATCTCTTGAAAATGCTCGATTGTTTGAATAAAATTCAAACATATATGCCCGTATTCACCAACATCTCATAAACTTTAGCTATTGAATGGATAAATTGACAACGTAATTGTGACAGAATATGCCAAAACAAATGTCAAACACTTTGAATAGCGCTTGCGATTGGAGCTTTGATGATACCTTTTGTTTAATTAATCAGTGTTTCCAATAGAGAGAATCTAAAGTAACTACATTCCCTAGATAATGTATTTATTGTTACTATAACAACGAATACTTATGTGTTCAATAGCTATTGATAGAATTATGGAACGTTGGTGAATACGGGGGTCATAATTATATTTATTTCTTCATATAAATATATTTTAGATTAGAGGCGTTCCTAGGGTAAATAGCGACAAACACCGATCTTGCGCCCTTCTCTGACTGTCCGACGCTTTATTTTCTAAACAAACACCTTTTCGCGCCCCCTTTCAGTGACGCCCAGGGCACGTGCCCTTCCTGCCATACCCTAGTTACGCTTCTGCTTTAAATGTACTATCACATCTTTAAAACGGTAAAATATAAAATTTATAAAATCCTCAAAGCTCCGAAATATTGATAAATACCAATATGCATGTGATAACTATGTTACTGCTGATTCGTCTTTTAGTGGAAACCAGTTTCGCAGAATTCAATGTTCACTTGATTTAAAAAAAAAACTTATTGGAGGCGCCTTCACCATTTGTTTTATTTCGGGCTTTCACCATTAATAGTCGGAATGTGTTTTTTTAGACGAAAGTATTACTTTTAATATTGTTCGGCTGTTTTTTTTATATAAACATATTTTAGCTTTAACTAAAATTTCGGTCAGACACTACCAAAAAGATCGAAATCTAGGTCTGTACATTGCTAAGAGCTGAATTCACGCTTATATAGTTTTTAATTTTACACTATTTTTTAAATCTCATGCGAATGTGTTACGTTACGTTACCTTTTTTATAACTAATGTATTATTACATGGACATTCTCGATATTGATTTTCAGCAAACACTTATGCCCGTATTCACAAAACATCCCATAAACTTTATATGTCCCATAAGCTATTGAATGGATAAATTGACAACGTCATTGTGACAGAAATTGCCAAAACAAATGTCAAACACTTTGAGTAGCGCTTGCGATAGGAACTTTAATGACACCTTTTGTTTAATTATTCAGTGTTTCCAATAGAGAGAATCTAAAGTAACTACATTCCCTAGATAATATATTTATTGTTGCTATAACAACGAATACTTATGGGTGCAATAGCTATTGATAGATTTATGGAACGTCGGTGAATACGGGGGTTAGTCTACTTGACTAAGGGTTGATTCTACAATTGACATTTAACTGGAGAATAAGGCTATTCGTGGAATAAGTTTGAGATTTTAAAGCCAATATCTCAAACTTATTCCACGAATAGCCTTATTCCTCAGTTAAATGTCAATTGTAGAACCGGCCCTAAGTAGATTATCTGACCTACCCCCATATTCACCGACGTTCCATAAATCTATGAATAGCTATTGAACCCATAAGTATTCATTGTTATAGCAACAATAAATACATTATCTACGGAATGTAGTTACTTCAGATTCTCTCTATTGGAGACACTGAATAATTAAACAAAAGGTGCCATCAAAGCTCCAAATGCAAGCGCTATTCAAGATGTTTGACATTTGTTTTGGCTGATTCTGTCACAATGACGATGTCATTTTATCCACTCAATAGCTTTTGGGACCTATAACGTTTATGGCATGTTGGTGAATACGGGCATTAACTTAGTAGACTTACTCCCCTATTCACCAACGTTCCATAAATCTATCAATAGCTATTGAACGAATACTTATTCGTTGTTATAGCAACTATAAATACATTATCTAGGGAATGTAGTTACTTTAGATTCTCTCTATTGGAAACACTGAATAATTAAACAAAAGGTGCCATCAAAGCTCCAATCGCAAGCGCAATTCAAGGTGTTTAAAATTTGTTTTGGCATATTCTGTCACAATGACCATCATTTTATCCATTCAATAGCTTTTGGAACCTATAGAGTTTATGGGATGTTGGTGAATTCGGACATTACTAAGTCAAGTCAGACAATACATTAAAAAAAAGGAACTAACAGGAATTCATACATATTATGAAATCAAGTTTTTTACAATGTCATGGAAACGAAAATATATCAAATTTGTAAATGTATGCCGAAAATTGCGGTGAATTCTCCATTTTGCATTTTCATGACTCGTGTTTCGATGCCCTCGGGGGACGATTGGCAATATAATTTGATTTTTTGACTGATTATGTTACATTTATGCATATGCAGGATGTCCTTAAGGTCTAAAGTATAAAAAAATACGACAAAATCTTTATTTATGATTTTTGCAAAAATTGTTTCGATTTTAATATTAAATTGCCATTTTTCAATGATAGTCTCAATTTTTTCCCACCATTTTTGAAAGAACAATGACGTCAGAAAAATAATGCTTATCCTAGGGATTATTTTTCTGACGACAAACCCATTTTTTATTGAGGATTCTAGAAGTCCTAAATAAAAAATGGGTTTGTTATTTGAAACAATTGTCGATGATATTAAAAAATGTTCGAAAACTTTGCATACTTTCATTAAAAATTGGTAATTTAAAATTATTAAAATATTCGACGTGTCCGGGCAATTTTCAAATTATAAATAATGTTTTTTTCGAATTTATTCCATACTTTAGGGACACCCGCTATTATTAAATATCATTTGTGGAGAAGAAAGCGAAATTAACAACAAACTTCTACATGGGAATATAGAGAATGTCTTTAAAGTATAGAAAAATTTATAAAATCTTTATTTATAATTTTTTGCAATAATTGCTTCGATTTTAATTTTAAATTTCCATTTTTCAATGATAGTCTCAATTTTTTTCGACTATTTTTGAAAGAGTAACGACGTCAGAAAAATATTCCCTTCCAGAATCCTCAATAAAAATAGGTTTGTCATTTGAAAAAATTGTCGATGACATCATTAAAAAATGGTCGACAAATTTGCACACTCATTAAAAATAGGTAATTTAAAATTATTAAAAGAATCGACGTGTCCGGGCAATCTTCAAATTATAAATAAAGATTTTATCGAATTTATTCTATACTTTAGGGACATCCTCTATATTACCATGTACAAGTCTGCTGTTAATTTCGCGTTCGTCTTCACAACTGTTATTTATTTCAAATATTGGATTCTTAAGACGTCTACTTCGTGATCATTCATTTTAAAGGATAAATAAAACGATTTTTTACTTTTTTATCACTCTTCAGTTACACTTTGCAACAAGTTTCAGGTAAGCTCTAGCCATTTTCGAGCTCCTCCGTTATGTATTTGTATCTCAAACCATACAATTCTTCAAAAGCATAGTATTCTTCATTAAATACTGTTATCTTAAGCCATTTTCATCGGAGGAGCTCGAAACTGGCTAGAGCTTAGCCGAAACTAGTTGCAAAGTGTCATCAAAAAAAACAAAGTAAAACATCGTTTTATTTATCCTTCATAATACTCAAAGTATTATGAAGGATAAATAAAACTAATATACTATATATGTATATATATATATATATATATATATATATATATATATATATATATATATATATATATACTAACTAATATACTATATATGTATATATATATATATATATATATATATATATATATACATATATAGTATATTAGTTTTATTTATCCTTCATAATACTTTGAGTATTATGAAGGATAAATAAAACGATGTTTTACTTTGTTTTTTTTGATGACATATTTATATATTGAAATTTTTAGAGAAATTGCATTTATATATATATTATATAATAATCTCCATCATTGAAACTTTTATAATTTTTGGGATATTTTTGGATTGTGACACGGATATACGACATAATTTCAAATTTAGATGTACCTTAGTTATTTTTAAATGTTTTTGTTGATGAATTAATTTCACGCTTGTCTTTTTTGTCTTCCATTCTTAATGTCTATGCCGTTAAGAACGTAGAAATACAGAATATTGTTACTGTAACATTTCCTATAGTAATTGTCTCTCGTCTATATAATCTTCTTTTGTTTTAACTTTGAATGTTATAAATGTCTCCAGTAGAGGTAAACAGCGGTTTGATCAGCCCCATTTTAAGTAATGTAATAAGCCTGTTCTAAACCATTATAAACTGTTTGTAAGCTGCTACATCTGATTCCAACTAAATCAATTCAATTTTTAATCTGTTTTATTCTAAATTTGGATCGCTGTTTACTTCTACTGTCTTCCACTCTACTTTACTATTGGTTTCTTTAGATTGGTGTAAATTTCAGAGTGTAACAAACCGAGGCTGAATAGATGTTGTTCGTTCCCAGGCACCCCAATAGAGCTGCAGGGCTCGCAAATGCTTAGATCTGCCGCATATAGGAGAAGCTCCTCCATCGAAACCGACGTCGTTAGGGAGCCACGCCACTCGCACTACCGATTGTTTCTCCGTAGGCACTAGTCAAATGTGTTAATTGTTACATATGTAATTATGTGTGTTTTTAAAATAATTTATTTCTGATAATAAAAGTACGTTATGTCTATTTACACATATTAATGTTTTTGATTAGTGCTCAGTGGTTATCCCGAAAATAAATCCACAACCTAATGTACACGACAAAGAAATTATAATAAAAAAGTGTCTTTATTTCCTTTTCAATTACAATTTAACAGGATAAATAAAACGATTTTTTACTATGTTTTTTTTATCACACTTCAGTTACACTTTGCAACTAGTTTCGGCTAAGCTCTAGCCATTTTCGAGCTCCTCCGATGACTGAAGAAATTGTAACCGATCTTTATAGACGCCTTAATAATTTAATTAATTTTGACATTAGAACAATACAACATTGAAAAAGAAAACGGCGGTTTTCAGGTGATTGTACATCAATATGGGCAATCTCTGCTTTTCGAAACAATCCTTCATTGTGTAGCTTCAGGTAAATATAAACACAAGCATTAAATCTAGTCTCTAATACAAATTATTTTCAGTTACGCCAACAAATTTGCGAATAAACATTTCAGAAATCAAAACAGATGGGAGACTGAATTTCCGATGGCATATGATACAAAAATAAAGGAGATATTGACAACACTTTTTTGAATCATGCCCCGGGCGCTACTCACAAAGGGGCGCCAAATGGTTATATTATATGGTTTTAGAATGTGGAGGGGGGCGCTAAAAAGGTATTGTGCCCCGGGCGCGAGTTAAGCTCGCCACGCCACTGTCTGAAGCCATTGCGTGCGAAACGTTGGTGGTTGGAATCCACCGCTAGTCGGGAAACTTTTCTACAAAGAGTTGACCTGGCTATCATATTATGTCCGTGAAGGGCCACAGTGCACACAGCCCGCTCCTAGGCTGTACTCACCGTAAAAAAAAACAAAATTAAAAAAATAGGTTCACCTATAGTGCCAGTTGTCAGCGCTATAAGCAGACAGAGAGAAAGAGCGAGTGAAAGTGGTCGGAAACACACATACACCCGTTACTTAATTTGGCAGTTTTTGGCTAACCATAACGAAACCATCAATTGTATATTAATTTTCAGTTACTGTTGATTGAAAAGGTAGCGGGTAGGCACTGTTCCACGATCCTGGTGGTACATGGGCCTACTTCAGGGACACGACCCTGCCTACGCGAGTCTTGGTTCTTCTCCAAATCCTAACACCTAGAGAAGACCATGTCCACACCCAAATTCCACCCAGTCATTCCCCGCAAAACATTCCTATCTACTACCACCCTCCCCACCCAACCTGCAGTGGTCACCGCGATAGGGACAACCGGCTAAATACCCTAATGATTGCAAAAAACGAAGGAAGGCCCTCAGTGTCCGGCAGTTCAAAAACCTCTGATTGATGTAGCGGTCAGGCAAGGTCTCGAGCAGAGTGTGAGAAGAATCACCGGATTAAATCAGGGTAATTGATGTAAATTGTATATAGCTTCTCTGAAGTTAAATTTTTAAAGCTTGCTTCAAAATTAGAGTTCAAAAACGCCCGTTTCAGGCAATTTCTCAAGAACGATTGATCACATTTATTATATGATCAATCGTTCTTGAGAAATTGGGTGAAACGGGAGTTTTTGAACTTTGAACAATTTTGAAGCAAGCTTTACCCAAGGACTGTAATAAGAGTACGTCGCATCACACATGTTTTCTTTCACCGAATTGGTGAACCATTTATATTTGCCGCTAATTCCTCACCCGATTGTGTCGTGCTGCCCGATCTGGCATGATATTTAAATTTATCGCTAAATATTCCCGCCAGATCACATTTCGATGAAGATTTTCCTTCACCGTATTGGTTGACAGAATATTCAATATCCTCTTATATACAAAGCTTTACCTACTTTGATGCCCGTATACACCAACATCCCATAAACTTTATAGGTGCCATAAGGTATTGAATGGACAAATTGGCAACGTCATTGTGACAGAATATGCCAAAACAAATGTCAAACACCTTGAGTAGCGCTTGCAATTGGAGCTTTGATGACACCTTTTGTTTAATTATTCAGTGTTTCCAATAGAGAGAATCTAAAGTAACTACATTTCCTGGATAATGTATTTATTGTTGCTATAACAACTTATGGATTCAATAGCTATTGATAGATTTATGGAACGTCGGTGAATATGTGGGATATGCCCGTATTCAACAACATTCCATAAACTTTATAGGTCCCATAAGCTATTGAATGAATAAATTGATAACGTCATATGCCAAAACAAATGTCAAACAGCTTGAATAGTGCTTTCGATTGGAGTTTTGATGACACCTTTTGTTTAATTATTCAGTGTCTCCAATAGAGAGAACCTAAAGTAACTACATTCCCTAGATAAGTTATTTATATTTGCTATAACAACGAATACTTATGGGTTCAATAGCTACTGATAGATTTATGGAACGTCGGTGAATACTGGGGTGAGAGTGTGTAACTATTATTTGTTTTGGTAACAAATAATAAACAGTTTTCTAATTATTAACCATATCTATTATATAATACCATGAATAATTATACTGTTACTATTTTTAATAAATAAACATATATCGCATTTTCTTATTTTTTGATAGCCCTTGCTGTACTAGGCTATAATAAAATCCGAATTTTTTTTTTAATTAAAAATCTCAATAGTAAAATTCTTCATAGTATTATATAATTGATATGTATGTCATGTACTGAGCATTACTCCATCAGGTCACAATTGCACGGAACAAACACGATTTTTTAATGCCACATTGTTTTCGTCGAACGCGTATAAATATAACCTTTGTGTTCGGTGACACAATCACCGTACTGTATTCACTGATAAGGTGACCTGCGACTGATAAGACCCCAGCCGTTTTACCTGGCCTGTATGCATGAGTGTCTGTCAGTTTCACCTTTGCCACCGTACGCGTGCAATCGTCGTATGTATGAGTGTAGTGACTTTCCAAACAAAAATAAATTACTCACACCGCGCCCACGAACACAAACTGTGATTAACGTAAAGACGTATTTCCAATTGATTCAGATCAAAGGCGTGTCGGCTGGAGTATAAAAAGCTGGTTTAATTATAGTCATAATTTTCTGCACCTGTCTTGTGGGGATTTGTAATAAAAGGTGGACATAATCGGGCTGATTTATCGGGCGGCGCGTTTATTGAAATGTCCGCGTTGGAATTATTAATTTGTTCAGTTCGCGATTTATGGGGGGGATTAGTGCGGGGATTAATCGATGCGAAGAATTGAGAGCGGGCAGTGTGGGATTCGTGTGATCATTAAGTGTTAATCGTGTTTTATAAATTGCAAACATTCGAAACGACATGATGAGTTGATGTCTGAATAAAAGACAATCCACCAATTGCTTGATATACTTAATGGTAGAGCATGAATTTATTATGTTGAATTAAATATCAAAATCTAACGTGTATTGTTCTGTCTTGGCTGTAATAAAAACAAACAATTATACCATTAATTGCATAATTGTTCGTTTACATCATGATACGTGTATTGTTCTGTCTTTGGATGTAATTCACAGGCAATGAGTTAATTGGACTTTTCATAAATGTATATAAACAAAACGTAAAATCTGTAACACTTTTGAGCATAATGTTACAGATTTTACGTTTTGTTTATATACACTTATGCAAAGTCCAATTATCTCTTTGCCTGTGAATTACAGCCAAAGACCGAACAATACATGTATCATGATGTGAACAAACAATTATGCTATGAATGGTATAATTGTTTGTTTATATGTGGTAGCTAGTTTTTTGAGCATAGAGATTTTTTTTTTATAATAATAAACAGAGGTACATGAGGCTATGAAATTGAAAATTATTAATAATTTATGCATCATATAAAAATATAACACGATTTATAGTTACGTAGTCTTTATACAACAGATAATTAGACTTAAATAATTTATCAATATCAGCAAATCACAATATCACTTTTTTATTAAGGTGAATCTCGGAAGACGAAATACGGTTCAATGTTGACCTAATCGCGCGGTCTTTTCTAGCCTACATTTGATGATTTTCTGAAAATATGTTTGGTTATTTCACAAGTCTAAGGATGATTTGATACTTTGTTAGGGCGAAAATGTTTATTTTTTGTCTCGAAATATTTGCTTCAGATAAGTATATTCGTATATACTCCGATTTCTAATCAAAATTCAAAAGAAATGCCTCTAAGAGATTGTAGTTTCATATTTCAAGTTTTGATAAATACAATTTGATAATGCTTAAGTATAGTAGTATAATTTATAGTGTTCCGTGCAATTATCACGAAATGCTCCATTATTTCGAAGTAAATTTATTTCTCGGTGCGCAACCCCTCCAGTTTTTCCTGGGGGCGACGGCTTGTACACTCCGCAAAAGAAGTAGCAGCAGTTCCGTTAGTCTCACAATGCGTTTTTGGGATAATTTTCAGCTCGAATCCTCGAACGACATTCTCGAAGATTCGCCTTAACAAATGAAAAGCCCGACTATCAAATTTAAATGTTTTAAGGCACAATTGATAAAGTACGTGTTATAAATTGAAATATTGCTATCACATTTTAGGAAACAATGTGATTGCAATAGAATGTATTTACAAAATTCAAGGAGTGGCCATTTTTTTGTGCCAGTCAGTGTAATAACTGATTTTGAATTTTATTTATATACATTATGAAAATGTTATCAAATAGTCGCGAAATAACATTCATCTTAAAAAAAATAAGACCTTTATTAGGCATATACAACACACACAATTCAAACATCTCCCCTGAAAACAAAACCAATACAATTAAACATACAAAAATTCGTTTTTAATATTTTTTTGCCTAAAAACACATATTATTATTAATCTTTCCAATAATTACTCTTCTTATCAAACTCGCTATAAATTAAGTAAACACCGCCTCCAGTAAACTAATCATTCTAATTCAAATATTATCACTGCCATCAAGCCTCAAGCCCACACATCTGTTTAATCATTTTTTTTGTTGCTGTCGCTCGCTCGCGCTCACACATACGCAGCCATATAAATATTTTTGGCTCGCGATCACCCATACGTTTCAGTTCGGTCCGTTTATTTTCAACCGAACATTTTTAGACCGCGGGGTCGGGCCAGGTCATTACGTTAACTTTAACCTATGTCTTAACCCCGGCCTATAATCGGAGCGCGCCCGGCGACGCTCCAGAAAACGCACGCGGTTCACGCTGTGAGCATACGCGCGGGTTTATTTAGAAACCCCTCATCAAAAAAAAAAATAATACAATTTGCAGATTATGACTGAGGTTTTTGAGATATTGAACGCAATTAGTGATCAGATGGACGAGTTTCAACTGAAAGTGGAGGAGGTGGAGTGCGCGCAAGGGGAGTGTTTTGGGAAGAGGGGTAGTGTACTTTTGAAGGAGAGTTGCGAGCGGCGTAAAGGATTGACTTCTATTATTGAGGGATTGAGGGCGCAGAAGAGTTGTAAAGGTAATGAAAATTAAGTTTTTTATATATGTAATAGTGAAATTCGGATGAAAACACTTCTACTAGGTGGCTCAAAGTATGGGTATACTAGAATAGAAATTTATTAAGTACATACAAAATACATACAATGACAAGACATATCTTACTCATTGAAATATTGTTAACAAAATATTATAATAATTCCTAATAATGTATACAAGGGGGCTATTTTGTAACGATTTCACGTATGGTTTGAATCCTACGGGAATCAAAATAAACAACTGTTTTAGCGCCGGACTTTGACAACATTGGTTGAAGAGTTAATCACTATTCGTATTATTGCAACAGTTCTATTGTTGTCACTCTTCATCGATACCATCATCATCATTGTCTTTGTTGCCGCCAACTTAGGGCAATTAAGGTTGCATATAGTTGGAAATGATTTTCACCCCACATATTTATTATCTCCACCCTCGCCATCTCAAGTAGGTACGCGACTGCCGCGTACTCAAGCAGTACGAATGCAGCATCACAACATAAAACACATCTTTCACATTTATATTACAATAAACTACACAATAAAATAAAATAGCTAAAAGTGTTTCCATACAGTCCATTAGTATCACCAAAAACAGTCTTCGATTGAAGGTTGGCGACTATCTGGATAATTTTCATCTTATTTACTGCTGTTCTGAATAGTTTATATTACATGTGTAGTTGAACCAGTTTCTTAAGTTACGTTACCACGAAATTCAATGGCGTCGTACACTACGTTTGCCTTTAATTTTTCCTTGGATTATTAATCGTATAAATTCATACCGCTTTCCTCGCATTATGTGACTTAGATATTCTAATTTGCGACTTTTTATTGTGTTAATAATAATAATAATAATAACAATATGTATATATATATATATATATATATATATATTATTATTATTATTATTATTAACACAATAAAAAGTCGCAAATTAGAATATCTAAGTCACATAATGCGAGGAAAGCGGTATGAATTTACACGATTAATAATCCAAGGAAAAATTAAAGGCAAACGTAGCTATAAGCTAATAAGCTTTTTGTGTTTGCATTTCGGGTATGTCTTCCACATTAATTATTTTATCCATCCATGATATTCTGAGCATTCTTCTAAATAGTCATATTTCGAACGTTTTCTGTCGTTTGATAGTGAAAGCTAGTAATTCTTAACCTGTTTGAAGTACAGGAGCACTTATTTCGAGCCCAATTAAATATAAAATGTAAAATAATATCAAAAATATAAATTTCTGAAATATTTGAATTTAGTTCAATTTTTAAAACTCAGTCGTTTAATTTAAAACAGCTCGTATAATAAACACCTTCCTGCAGACTTTATTTTTGGGTGAAAATTATTAAAATATGGTTTGGAATGAGCACAATTAAATATAGAATATAAAATAATATCATATATTAAAATTTTCTAAATCTTTGATTTTTTATGATTTTTATAACTCAGTCGATTCATTTAAAACAGCTCGTACACTAAAAACCTTCCTGCAGATTTTATTTGTGGGTGAAAATTATTAAAAAACGGCTTAAATTGAGCACAATTAAATATAGAATGAAAAATATTATTATAAATTAAAATTTTCAAAATCTTTGATTTTTTATCATTTTTATATCTCAGTCGTTTAATTTAAAACCGCTCGTACAATAAAAACTTTCCTGCAGACTTTATTTTTGGGTGAAAATGATCAAAAAACATCTCATTTTGAGCCTAATTAATAATAAAATGTAAAATAATATCAAAAATTTAAATTTCTCAGAACTTTGTATTTTTATAATTTTTTAAAACTCAGTCGATTAATTTAAAACAACTCGTACACTAAGAACCTTCTTGCAGATTTTATTCTTGGATGAAAAGTATTTAAAAACGGCTTAAATTGAGCACAATTAAATATAGAATGTATAAATAATATCATAAATTAAAATGTTCTGAATCTTTGATTTTTTATAATTTTTTATAACTCGATTAATTTAAAACACCTCGTGCAATAAAATCCTTCCTGCAGACGTTATTTTGGGCTGAAAATGATCAAAAAATGATTTATTTTGAGCTCAATTAAATATAGAATGCAAAATAATATCATAAATTTAAATATCTTATATCTTTAATTTTTTTATAATTTTTATAACTCAGTCGATTTATTTGAAACAGCTCGTACACTAAAAACCTTCCTGCAGATTTTATTTGTGGATGAAAATTATTAGAAAACAGCTTCGATTGAGCACAATTAAATATAGAATGAAAAATCATATTATAAATTAAAATTTCTTAAATTTTTGATTTTTTTTATCATTATTTATATCTCAGTGGTTTAATTTAAAACAGCTAGTACAATAAAAACTTTCCTGCGGACTTTATTTTTGGGTGAAAATTATCCAAAAATGTCTTATTTTGAGCCTAATTCATAATAAATGTAAAATAATATAAAAAAATTAATTTCTGAGATCTTTGAATTTTTATATTTTTTTAAAACTCAGTCGATTAATTTAAAACAACTCGTACACTACGAACTGCAGATTTTATTCTTGGATGAAAATTATTTAAAAACGGCTTAAATTGAGCACAATTAAATATAGAATATAAATTAATATCATAAACTAAAATTTCCTCATTCTTTGATTTTTTTATGATTTTTATAACTCAGTCGATTAATTTAAAACAGATCGTGCAATAAAAACCTTCCTGCAGACATTATTTTGGGGTGAAAATTATCAAAACATTATTTATTTTGAGGTCAATTAACTATAGAATGCAAAATATTATCATAAATTTAAATATCTTATATCTTTGATTTTTTTATCATTTTTATAACTCTGTCGATTTATTTAAAACAGCTCGTACACTAAAAACCTTCCTGCAGACTTTATTAGTGGGTGAACATTATTAAAAAATGTCTTATTTTGAGCCTAATTCATAATTAAATGTAAAATAATATCAAAAATTTTAATTTCTGAGATCTTTGAATTTTTATAATTTTTTAAAACTCAATTGATTAATTTAAAACAACTCGTACACCAAGAACCGTCCTGCAGATTTTATTTTTGGATGAATATTATTTAAAAAACGGCTTAAATTGAGCACAATTAAATATAGAATGTAAAATAATATTATAAATTAAAATTTCCTGAATCTTTGATTTATTATAATTTTTTATAACTCAGTCGATTAATTTAAAACACCTCGTGCAATAAAAACCTTCCTGCAGACATTATTTTGTGAAAATGATCAAGAAATAATTTATTTTGAGCTCAATTGAGCTTATATTGAGATCAATTAAATATTGAATGTAAAATAATATTAAAACTGTAAATTTCTTAAATCTTGTATAATTTTGTATAATTTTGTATAATTTTGTATGACTCAAGGCAACCTCGTGTAATAAAAACCTTCCTGCAGACATTATTTTGCGGTGAAAATTATCAGCAAATGATTTATTTTGAGCTCAATTAAATATAAAATATAAAATAATATCATAAATTTAAATATCCTAAATCTTTGATTTTTTATAATTTTTTATAACTCAGCCGATTAATTCAAAACAGCCCGTACACGAAAAACCTTCCTGCAGACTTTATTTTTGGATGAAAATGATCAAAAAGCGGCTTGTATTGCGCCTAATTAAATATAGAAATTAAAATAAAATCATAAATTTAAATTTTTTAAATCTTCGATTTTTTATACCATTTTTTATAACTCAGTTGATTAATTAAAAACAGCTCGTATACTAAAAGCCTTCCTGCAGACTTTATGTTTGGGTCACAATTATCAAAAATGGCTTATTTTGAGCTCAATTAAATATAGAATGTAAAATAATATGAAAAATTAAAATTTCTTAAATCTTGGATTTTTTATAATTTTTTATAACTCAGTCGATTAATTTAAAATAGCTTGTGCAATAAAAACCTTCCTGCAGACATTATTTTTGAGTGAAAATTATATAAAAATGGTTTATTTTGAGCCCAATTAAATATGTAATGTAAAATAATATCATAAATTAAAATATCTTAAATCTTTGATTTTTTAATCATTTTTTATAATTCAGTCGATTAATTTAAAACAACTCGTGTGATAAAAATCTTCCTGCAGCTATAATTTTTGGGTGAAAATTATCAAAAAGTGGTTTATTTTGAGCTCAATTAAATATAGAATGCAAAATAATATCATAAATTTAATTTTTACTAATCTTTGATTTTTTTTATCATTTTTTATAACTCCGTCGATTAATTTAAAACAGCCCGTGCAGTAAAAACCTTCCTACATACTTTAATTTTGGGTGACATTTCTAAAAAATAGCTTATTTTGAGCTTAATTAAATATAGAATGTAAAATAATATCACAAATTTGAATTTCTTAAATCGTTGATTTTTTATAATATTTTATAAATCAGTCGATTAATTAAAACAGTTCGTAGAATAAAAACCTTCCTGTAGACTTTATTTTTGGGTGAAAATTATTAAAAAAAAAACATAGCTTAAATGTACAGAAAAGGTTCATGAACAACAATAAATTCGTTCATCAATTTATAATAACAATTGCTGTTAGAAAGAAACAGATTGCATTACAACATATGACAACAAATAAAACATAATTTAATTTATAATAAAAAAAATGTACATTTTGCTTTCTTGTTTAGTAATCTAACTATTTTACTGAACTGAACTCAAATTTAAAACAGTTAATTAAGTGTTTGATAATGAAATCTATCAAATTATTCTCCCTAACATTGCGTAATCCCCTTCATAATAACAAAATTAAACTGTATTTTATATGAGTGAGAT
Organism: Lordithon lunulatus; assembly: GCA_963942505.1. Lineage (NCBI taxonomy): Eukaryota > Metazoa > Arthropoda > Insecta > Coleoptera > Staphylinidae > Lordithon > Lordithon lunulatus. The sequence continues at coordinate 1,906,849 of OZ012673.1, read as the reverse complement.
GTTTACTCATCTAAAACACAGTTTAATTTTGCTATTCTGATGATTCATAATGTGCATGTTTGTGCGCGAACAATCTATTTATAATCCATCGTCTGCATACGTATAGCAGCAAAAACTGGTCAAACGCGATAACGTTCACTTTGCGGGGGGAACATTTTAGTGTCTCGCGGTATTTGGTGAACTACGTGCGTGCAATTAGGGGATTAGTAAATTCGGATAATTAAATAGTGTAGTGCGTGATGTTGATTGTGTGGACAATTGTGCCTTCGGTGTGCGAGCCAATGCAGAGATATACGTCGCTGTTTATCTGCGTCGCGCCGTGTTGAATTTTAAAGGTTAGTTTTTTCTTCTTTAAACGCACATTATTATTGTATGGCTATTAATGGGCCAAATACGTACTTGTGTTGTATATAATAGTAACACAAAAATAGTAGCTTGTCAGCTTTGTTACTATTATCTCCCCGCTATTCGATTTAATAGAGTATTAGATATTATTAGATAATTTACTGTGGTTTTTGTTCTCTACCGAACATGAAGAACGTGTTGGAAAAAACTGTTGTCTTCTTCAGAATAGAACGATTACATCAACTGCAATCACATAATTTACTAGTCAGTAATTATAAGTGTACCTAGTCAGTCGACTAGGTACACTTATAATTTGGTTTATGTTGTCTTCTTCAGTATGAATAAATCTGAGGTTCACATATGTATATGTAAATGACAAATAATATAAAGAATTCATAAACCAAAATGAATCAATTCAAACATTACGTAATGTGCCTATTCACAGGGCTGAGAATAGGCACATTACGTAATGTTTGAATTGATTCATTTTGGTTTATGAATTCTTTATATTATTTGTCATTTACATATACATATGTGAACCTCAGATTTATTCATACTGAAGAAGACAACATAAACCAAATTATAAGTGTAACTAGCCAGCCAGTAAATTATTTGATTGCAGTTCACGTAATCGTTCTATTCTGAAGAAGACAACAGTTTTTACCAACACGTATGGAAAAAACGGTTGTCTTCTTCAGAATAGAACGATTACATGAACTCCAATCACATAATTTACTGGCTGGCTAGTTACACTTATAATTTGGTTTATTATTTTGTTTCGGGAATAAATCAAAAACAATTTATTTTATTATTTATTATATTTTATTAATTTTTTTTTGACCTTAATCTAATGATTATCTCAGTCATTAACTATGTATGTATTATAATTTATATCATTTACGCACACATTACTCCATCTATGCACTAACTACACACACCGATTATGGACAGACACACCACCCATGGATTAATAGACCCAAATTCCGAACGGAAAAGAGTCTATTAATACCGGACTCGAACTGGTGACGACGTGGACGCAGTGGCTTCAGACCACTGCGCCACGACCGCCTTCTTATTAAATATTTATGTTTATAAAATTTCTTTGCGAAGTAGTTTGTTGTCCACACTGGGCATAGTTAAATTCTCGCCACATTACTAATTGTTTCATACCCAACCCACTCCCCTGAGCCAGCCAACGATAAATTGAGCTGTCGCGCACGTCCGAAACGTCTTCCAACTTTATGGCTTTCAGATTAAACACACACACACCGAAACTAGAAACGGTAATGCGTGGCCGATAGGCCTCTACAACTTAATTTCGGCCGGTACGCACGATCCTTATCGCGACATGGGAAAACAATCACGGGCCCGAATTCCCCGACTTCCCCATCAGATAACAAGAGCCTACGTTTTGGTATTTTTTGTGTTCTTCTCTTCAAAATCAAATGCGACCAGCTATGCCACGTTCCGATAAAGTTGGACGGTTTTCAGTAATTGGGGTGTACATTAATGATACGGAGGTATTTAGAGGTACACATTTATTTAAGTGGTTTTGTGGATAATGATTTGTTCATTTGCTTGAAACTAAATCAGATGCGGGGCCATAGCACATTATTTTCTTCTACTTGGTGTGCCCTCTTCATTATTGAAAATCGGTAAAAGTGTCTCACGACTGAGCTCTATAAAAATAGAAGTTTTTTTATTATCTATATTTTTATATTGTATGTATTAAGCCCGTATGACATTATCTAGTTTCTTATATCGCTTTCGATGCAGACACAAACAACATAGTGTCATACGCAGATGTAGAAAATGATATAGCTGTAAAATAATAATAAATTCGATAAAATCGATCGCGATACTACGCGTGTCTTCATCAGCAAGTGATTTATACTATTTTGTTCTGAGGTAATTAATCTAGTTAGAAAGTTATTAAATATTTCGTAATAAGTCTTTGAAAAAAAATCGAGTTTTAAAAGTCTAAAGACATTATCTAGTGTCTTAAATCGTTTTCGATGTAGACACAAACTACATAGTGTCATACACACATCTAGAAAATTATATAGCGGCAGAATAATAATAAATTCACTTAACAATAACAACACCGTAATACACAATGTTAATTTTCCATTTAGAAATAGTTATACAGTTTAAAATATCAGTTCTTATATATAAAAAGATATAGGAAACTATATAATGTCATACGGGCTTTAGGTAAATATTTTTTACACAATTACTAATTTTCTACATCCAGAAATATTATTTATACCTATAATCGATTTTAAATATCTCACGTGTACTTTTGAATGAAATTCGTTCTTCCCTAGTATTAATGCTTTCTAAATTACATCTTCATTTTCCATTAAACTATTACTATCCTGGCACTCCAGTTATAATTAATAAGTCCGTCATGCGCCCGCGGAGGCGCGCCTTCGCCCAGAGATCCCGTTTTCTCTCCAACAATTACCACAAAGAAGGCTCGAATCGGAATTACTGGAGTAACGCGCTCTCTCAAGAAGGCGCCCACGGTCCGCGTCGTCGCCCACCCATCACTGAACTCTGAACCCGGCGGAGGTATTTCAATTCAAGAGGGATAGTCCGTCTGACCCCGTCATCCGGTGGGCGACGTTATTATTCTGGATTTTTCAATCAGCCCCCATCCGTACGTGTATGTGTGCACGATAAATTTTATCGTATCGTAAATTTCTCGCCATGTTGTTTATTGTTATGGAAATCTAAGTACGGCATGGCGTGGCGCGGGTCGCCGCCGTGAATCAATCCGCGATTATTGTTTTCTGAGCTAGCCAGGAGGCGGCGGTTACAGCTCCATTGCTAATCAAGTGACGCTTGATGGCTTGGCGCGGGTGTTTATTAATAATGCTGGATACATGCCTCAGGAAAATTTCTATTCAAACATACAAATGACCATTGAGTTTTTTAACTTTTAGAAAAACCTTTGGCTCATAGCCCTATATAGATAGAAGTTGTTAAAAAAAATATTTCAATATATTTGAAGGAGATGAATCAAACTACTATGTTTTTCCCACTTATTTTATTGTTTGTAAACTTGTTTCACCTAAACTCTTAAAAATATAGTTGTTTGATTCATCTCCTTCATCGAAAATTAATTACCACATAGTAGATGCCACAACCATTCAATTTCTTCAATATATATGGCGGGCGGCCAAAGTTAGGGGCGGCCAAATCAGCCCGGGGCATGAGCTATCGAAGGAGTTCTAAACAGAAAAAAAGTCCAATGAGATATCTTCATTATCTTGAAAGATATGGCTTGTAAAAGTTGAAATTTGTATTATCACATTCCTGCAAAAATACCTATTTATTATGATGCAATTTTAATTTTTGTTAGTGTTATTCTTGTCTAAAAATGTATGAAAAACTCAATTATAAAGACCGTATTGAGATATCTTCATTATCTTCAAAGATATGGCTTTTGAAAGTTGAAATTTGTTTTTTGCACATTCCTGCAAAAATACCTATTCATAATGATGAAATTTTAAGATTTTTTGTGTTATTTCCATCTAAAAATGTATGGAAAACTCAATTATAAAGACTCTAATGAGTTATCTTCATTATCTTCAAAGATATGGCGTGTAAAAGTTAAAATTAGTATTATCACACATTACTGCAAAAATACCTATGCATCATGCTGCAATTTTAAATTTTGTTTGTGTTATTCTTATCTAAAAATGTATGAAAAACTCAATTATAAAGACCTTATTGAGATATCTTCATTATCTTCAAAGATATGGCTTGTGAAAGTTGAAATTTGTTTTTCGCACATTCCTGCAAAAATACCTATTCATAATGATGAAATTTTAAGATTTTGTGTGTTATTTTTATCTAAATATGTATGGAAAACTCAATTATAAAGATTCTAATGAGTTATCTTCATTATCTTCAAAGATATGGCGTGTAAAAGTTTAAAGTAGTATTATCACACATTACTGCAAAAATCCTATTCATCATACTGCAATTTTAATTTTTTTTGTGTTATTCTTATCTAAAAATGTATGAAAAACTCAATTATAAAGACTCCAATGCGTTATCTTCATTATCTTTAAAGATATGGCTTGTAAAAGTTAAAATTAGTATTGTCACATATTACTGCAAAAATACCTATGCATCATGCTGCAATTTTAATGATTTTTTGTGTTATTCTTATCTAAAAATGTATGAAAAACTCAATTATAAAGACTCTAATGAGATTTCTTCATTATCTTCACAGATATGACATGTGAAAGTTGAAATTTGTTTTTCACACATTCCTGCAAAAATACCAATTCATCATGCTGCAATTTTAAGATTTTTTGTATTATTCCTATCTAAAAATGTATGAAAAACTCAATTATAAAGATTCCAATGAGATATCTTCATTATCTTCAAAGATATAACTTGTGAAAGTTGAAATTTGTTTTTCGCACATTCCTGCATAAATACCTATTCATTATGATGCAATTTCAAGATTTTTTGTGTTACTTTTATCTAAAAATGTATGAAAAACTCAATTATAAAGACTCTAATGAGATATCTTTATTATCTTTAAAGATATGGCTTGTAAAAGTTAAAATTAGTATTATCACACATTACTGCAAAAATACCAATTCATCATGCTGCAATTTTAAATTTTTTTTGTGTTATTCGTATCTAAAAATGCATGAAAAACTCAATTATGGAGACTCCAATGAGATATTTTCATTATCTTCAAAGATATGACTTGTGAAAGTTGAAATTTATTTTTCGCACATCCCTGCAAATATACCTATTATTTTTGTGTGTTATTTTGATCTAAAAATGTATGAAAAACTCAATTATAAAGACTCCAATGAGGTATCTTTATTTGAAATTTGTATTATCACTGTTTTCTGTTAATGAAAACAATTCCTCATTATGTAATTTTTTTTTTTCATACACTGTTCCATATATATATATATATATATATATATATATATATATATATATATATATATATATATATGGAACAGTGTATGAAAAAATCCTAAATTTACATAATGAGGAATTGTTTTCATTAACAGAAAACAGTGATAATACAAATTTCAAATTAAACAAGCCATATTTTTAAAAATAATAAAGGTACCTCATTGGAGTCTTTATAATTGAGTTTTTCATACATTTTTAGATCAAAATAACACACAAAAATAATATTATCTTAGGAACTCAATTTTAAAAACTCAAATGAGACATCTTCATTATCTTTAATGATAGGGCTGGTAAAAGTTGAAGTTATATAGTTATTATAGTATTTTCATACATTCCTGCTAAAAATAGGATTCCTCATGATGCAAATAAATTGTGTTATGCTTCCCCAGAAATGTATGAAGATCTAAATTACAAAGACCCTAATGATATATCTTCATTATCTTCAAAGAAATGTCTTATTAAATTTGAAATTTGTATTATCAGTGTCTGGCAAGGAAAACAGGTCCTCACTATTAATTTTAGAATTTTTTTTTCAAAAAGTTGTTCAAAAATGTATTATGAACTCAATTTCAAAAACGCTAATGGGATACCTTCATTGCCTTCAAAGATATGGCTTCTATAAGTTCAAATTTGTATTGTCACATATTCCTGCACACATGCCTATTCATCATGATGCATATTTTTTGCATCCGTCCGTCCAAAAATGTATGAAGAACTCAATTATAAGGCTCGGTTATAAAATATCCTACTCAGTATTTTCACACATTAGTGTTTATAAATATTTATTAATTTTCCACATATAGGGACATATGTTGAGAAATTAATAAATCATTTATATCCTAATATCCTATATAATGGTAATTATATTTTTTTATGTACAGCATGTGGGCGGCCAAATTAAGTTTGCACGCGGGCGGCCGACTACCTAGGACCGGCCCTGACTATGACAATTTCTTCTGTAATACCTGGAAAAAAATTAAAATGTATTTTCGCTTACAATTCAAAGATATGGCCTGTGAAATTTGAAATTTGTTTGATCACACATTCCTTACAAAAATACCTATTCATAATGATGAAATTTTAAGATTTTTTGTGTTATTCTTATCTAAAAATATATGAAAAACTCAATTATAAAGACTCAAATGAGATATCTTCATTATCTTTAAAGATATGGCTTGTTAAATTTAAAATTTGTTTGATCGCTCATTCCTGCAAAAATACCTATTAATAATGATGAAATTTTAAGATTTTTTGTGTTATTCTTATCTAAAAATATATGGAAAACTCAATTATAAAGACTCCAATGAGATATATTCATTATCTTCAAAGATATGACTTGTGAAAGTTGAAATTTGTTTTTCGCACATTCCTGCAAAAATACATATTCATTATAATGAAATTTTAAGATTTTTTGTGTTATTTTTATTTAAAAATGTATGAAAAATAAAATTATAAAGGCTCTAATGAAATATCTTCATTATTATCAAAGATATGGCCTGTTAAAGTTGAAATTTGTATTATCACACATTTCTGCAAAAATACCTATTCATCATAAAGCAATTTTAAGATTTTTTCTTTCTTCTCTAATACCTGGAAAAAAATTAAAATGTATTTTCGCTTACAACTAAAAATAAAGTCAAAATATTCGAATATTAAGATCTCGCCCAACGCAATAAAACTGCTAGTTGAGAAATGCCTAATATAAAGTACAATTAAATCGGAAACTTCATAATAAATAATTTAAATTTATTATAATATATAAATATATAAATAATTTATTTATAATATTTATTTTCTTTAATTATCGAGTGTTGTTTGCTTCGCATAAACATTCTTACCATCTCAGTATTTTTATTACGAGCCATAAATGAGGAAGAACGATTATTATAATACAACTAACTATAAAATCTATTGAATTCTAAACATTTATCTTCTCCACGGAGATGACTTGAAGTGTTCAACCGGCAGCACCAACAATGGGACGGCGGCACGTATAGGAAGCGCATTGTCAGCGCAGTCCCGCTTCATCAATATATAAACGGGTTGGAAAATAATAATGACTTCTCTCGAAATAACGTTCCGTGGCCATAAAAAGTTTACAACAATGTTTGAAATTAACCGTAAAGTTTTACAATAGTAATCTACGCGTATTCAATCGATTATAATACCAAATTAAATATAATATTAAAGTGAACATACGTCCCGAATTTATCAAGACTGTCCCGAGTTTTTAGTCAGTGTCCTGATGTTTCACAACTCGCTTGTTGGTCCCGCATTTATCTCGAATTGTCCCTAAAGAACATCAGCGTTTAAATGCATATATTTATTGTGACTCTACACCACAATAAATATATGCATTATCTTGTGTCTTCCTGGTATAATTTTGCAACTGAACGAGTATTTAGCATTATGAATAGTTTTTGGACTAGTGATAATACACAGCTTAAACTGGGCAATTTGAAGGGTATGTTAATCTCAAAAAATAAATGTGATTGATGAAAATTGCAGGGGACTTTTATACAAAGATTCAAAAAGAAAAGATACAAAGAAATATTTATGCTTCAGGGAAATATAAGCAAAATAATTTAGAAGGGTTACAAATTTATATACCGCTGATGTGTGTATAATTGAATCTGTATTCAAATATTGGCTATCGGTATACCGTCACTTGCTACACCTGCTAAAGGTATGCCCACCTTGAAACGTTGGGTATAGAAGTTATAAAATATTGTTATATGCGATTAAGTGTGGTCCGCCTTGAGGCTTGGGCATTAGAGGGTTAAATACCGAAATTACTTTAAACTTTAAAAAATGTACAAGTTACTGTTAATACAATTCACGACATAATTCAATTTGCTTGCTAATGGTTTCTTCTTCATCTTTATGTACCATGTTCTAGAATTTTGGCTACTATTACAGCTAATTTCAGTTTTTTACTACAAATCTGAAGTGTGTACTTACTTGAGTTTCTTCTCCTTTTATGTGCCGTGTCCAGTCTCCCTGACGTACATGTTGAACGCATCGTACTTCGCCTCAGTTCTTTGATTTCTGCACATTACTCGGTTAAAATCTGTGGCTGATAGTTTGCAATATTATATTACATTTTGCAAACATATGTAAACATATTTCACAATATCAGCATTCATTTGGAGATATTAGCACTACGGTTTTTTTTAACCATAGTAAATTACAGAAATTTTCACGACATTATTGCTACTGTCTTAATTTCGTTTTAGACAAGACAATTTCTTGACTCAAAACTTAGTCAAGATGCGACTTTTGAGTCAAGAGATTGTCTTGTCTAAAACGACCTTTAAAACAAAATTTCTATATTTACCTTATCTGTTGTGTTTAACAGGTTAAGCGCCATGGCGGTCACCGGTGTCCGCTATGTCTCCAGCCAATTCGGCCATGGCGGACACCGGTGTCCGCGAAGGTTTTAGATTTTAAAAGAAATATACACGATAACGCTGAAGGATCTCCAGGGCCACAGCGGACACTGGAGTCCGCCGCCCTTTTTTCGTTCTATGATAAGGCAAATTTGCCAAAATTATATAAAATAGGTTTAAGACAAACAGAAATATCACAATTTGGCAAAAAACAGTCCTGGATAAAATGGAAAATTTGGCTAAATGTTCATGGCGCTTAACCTGTTAAAATATACTCGTAATAAATGTATCTATCACATATTACATAACTATTTTTAAATAATTTCTAAACTGAATCTTTATTATTATATTTTAATGATATATACAAATGTAAAAGGCATTATTTTTCTTGGGTAATCAAAGCATTTTATTAGACATGCCTGGCTCTCTTTAAACCTCGTAATAAATTCATAGCGCTGTTGCGGTTAAACCGTTCAGCGAGCATGAACGATGATGGCACGCGACGGCCGGATGTTGTGCGAAGACAGGAAGTGTGCACTATGCACCCGCGACGGCCGCCGCGGCGCTCACCCGTGACGTACATCAGAGATGGCGAGCGGGTTAATTAGAGGCGGCAGTGCGGGCACGCGCCGCATTAATTGGGACGTTTCTTAATCATCACCGGCCCTCTGACGTGTGACCGTCTCGCACGACCCCGGCGTGTTACAGGTCGCCGGCGACACAACGGAGGAAATTATGAATGAAATCCGCCGGATATGTAAAAAGAGGGACGCGTGCCGCGATTTTTTATCGCCCTTCCTGCGTATGAAACGAACACGGGTTTTAATGAGAGAACCATTAAGGCACGAGCTGTATAGAAAACGATTCAGAGAAAGTATATACTTACAAAATAATGTATGAGACTCTATAAATCTATCAATAGCTATTGAACCCATAAGTATTTGTTGTTATAGCAGCAATAAATACATTATCTAGTAAATGTAGTTACTTTAGATTCTCTTGATTGGAAACACTGAAAAATTAAACAAAAGGTGTCACCAAAGCTCCAATCACAATCGCTATTCAAAGTTTTTGTCATTTGTTTTAGCATATTCTGTCACAATGATATTTTAAATGTATCCATTCAATAGCTTATGGGACCTATAAAGTTTATAGGTATATGCCCGTATTCACTAACATCCCATAATCCTTATAGGTCCTGTAAGTTATTGAATGGACACATTGAAAACATAATTGTGACAGAAACTGTCAAAACAAATGCCAAACACCTTGAATAGTGCTTGGGATTGGAGCTTTCATGACAGCTTTTGTTTAATTATTCAGTGTTTCCAATAGAGAGAATCTAAAGTAACTACATTCTCTAGATAGTGTATTTATTGTTGCTATAAAAACTAATACTTATGGGTCCAATAGCTATTGATACATTTATGAAATGTTGGTTAATACGGAGGTAAAGAGTGCGGGAAGGTGGCAGACACACAAATAATTGTTATGATATTAACAGATTTGGGCTATTGATGGGCGAGGAATAAAGAAAGAATCGATACTTTAGAAACGATTAATTTTATAAAATCGAATCAAAGTAGACTACGCTATTGAACTGGTATCTTTTGAAATCAATGCACAAAAACTGTAATACTTGGATCAATGTATGCTTAACATTGTTCTATAAGAATAACAATTGAATAGGGTTGTTTCAATTGATGGAAACAATTGAAGCGCATTGTTTTCTGTTTGTCATATGTTTTATAAGATTGGCCTTGTGCATTGTATAATTTTTTCAAATCAATTGTATGGCGGAGTCTTGGTCGAACAAATGATGAAATTTGTTCGACTTCGAAAAAAAAATACTTATAATCAATTTCCAATTTCCTTCGGTATTTCCCGCACCCAAATAAATGTGGCAAATAACATGTCTTAGGACACGAGTACAAAAATAATTATGATGTACATCTTGAAATATTAAAGAGAGAAATCACGATAAACTTTCATAAGGATCAACAAATCGGCATTTCACATATTTATTTGTTATTACAGTTGTATTAAATGATTTGATAGTAAGGTTAAATTATTGTGCCCGTAGGAGGAAATTTACGCGTGTAACGCTCTGTTGTTCCCATTTTTTGTTTCATTCAAAAGTTTCAAAACGGTTTAGTGTTTAATAAGGCACCGCCGTTCATCACGCAACAATCACTGCGGATGACCTCCGCCGCCACGCTACCAGCACCGGAGATTCTGCCGAATCATCGGCGGTAATGAGACGACGCATCATTGGTTTGCCTTTATTGGGCCAACAGAGGCTCGACGATAATAGGATTTAATAAGCACCGACAAGAAGTGTGTGAAAAAAATGAAGCGTCTTTAAATATAGCGATCAATTTCACTCAACCTTATGAAACTACAATATGAAATTGTGCATTATTCATTATTTAATGATAAAATCTAATTACATTTAGAGATTTTAGATTTTTTGATCGTTGTTCTTAAGATTTTTTCCCTCTAGTGTTGTATTTGTGAAAATCTTTATTTTGCTGAACATATTGGTTTAGTTTCTTTTCAGTCTCACGATATGTACAAGTTACAGTAGCAACGGCTTCCTTTCTCAAACTATGTTGACTGTATACCGTCTAATTCACTAATGATAGCAATAAATTCTCAAATTTTTGGAAAGTATTTTCAATGAAATTTGTAGGATTAAGTATAATTTTTATCACAAAATTGAAATGAAAGCATATTTTGCTGAAAATATTGGTTTATTTTTATTTTTCTTTTGATTTTGCGAATTTAACATAATAATTTTATTTGATTTATAAAGTTCTTTTAGTTTTGAATGGACATTCGTCGGTGTAAATGTATGTAGAAGGTAAAGTATATACATTTACATCGACGAAAGTCCATAAAAAAACTGAAAGAACTTTATATTTCAAATAAAATTATTATGTTAAATTCGCAAAATCAAAAGAAAAATAAAAATAAACCAATATTTTCAGCAAAATATGCTTTCATTTCAATTTTGTGATAAAAATTATACTTAATCCTACAAATTTCATTGAAAATACTTTCCAAAAATTTGAGAATTTATTGCTATCATTAGTGAATCAGTCTCTTTTATCAATTTGGTCTGTTAATTTTAAATTTATTCCTTCTATGACATGTGTAAAATACAATGTATTGTTTGACACAAATAAACTATCTATCTATCTATATATCAAATAAAATTAATATGTTAAATTCGCAAAATCAAAAGAAAAATAAAAATAAACCAATATTTTCAGCAAAATATACTTTAATTTTAATTTTTTGATAAAAATTATACTTAATACTACAAATTTCATTAAAAACACTTTTCAAAAATTTGAGAATTTATTGCTATCATTATGTGAATCAGTCTGTATACACTCAACATTGTTTGAGAAAGGAAGCCGTTGCTACTGTGACTTGTACATATCGTGAGACTGTCCGGTGGCGGTCACCGTGACCGTTTTCCCATCGGAAGCCGCCTCTCTCGCTGCACATAATCATTGCAGACTCTTATGCCGTCCACGCACCGTGCACGCAATTAACGTGGCTTATGGGAATTGCGGCGAATGGGAAAAAAATTAGGAATAATTATATCAAATGGGGCCGCAATTACTGCCATATATGACGTACAACGAACGATTTATTTATACCAAGTGCTATGAACTGAAATTCGTACTCTTTTAGAGAATTGTTTTTTTTTATTATATAATTGAAATAAAGACAAGACATCAAATAAGATGAAAATCAGAGTTGAGACCTAGTAAAACTACAACCACAAAATACACACAATTACTGACAACAGAAATCATAAAGCCCATATGACATTATCTAGTTTCTTATATCGTTTTCGATGCAGACACAAACTACATAGTGTCATACACTAACGGACTGGATTTAGCTCTTTGGGCCAGGGGCCAGTCTGATTTCGGTGAAATGATGATACTCGGGCCCAGATGGTACCCCAACCCCCACTGCTGCAAACGGGTAGCTCCATAAGGCGTGGGGTGAGTTCCTACCTAAACATTGTTGTTGTTGTTGTTTCACTAACGGAGAAGAAAACTTGATCAACCAACTTCCTGTGCATAATTAGGCTAGGCCGCCCCAAAAAATGTCGAATTTTCACAAAAATGTTAACAAGTGAACAATGTCAATGTAATTCGGAAAGTCGTGTGGTGTGGTGTGGTGTGATATTTAATTCTAAAATCTAAGGACAATTAACTGTTTACTATAACAAATACTATTCAAGATTAATTATCCTGTAACGCTACTTGCTCATGCGAATATTTTTCTTATAATCTTTTCCCTTGTTATCGGTTTAATTTTTTCTAAATTGATAGGAAGTGAAGGGCGAGCGGATTGTTATTATAATGCGTCTGATTGTGTGCTCTCCGCGGCGGCATAATTATGGAATCCAGTATGTAAAGCGATTCGATTCGGATCGAAGTGATATCGGACGGTCCGCCGCCGCGGTGCGGACAATGCGGTATGCTCTGCAGCAGCCGCATCTGGCGCGCATAAATCAGGCGGTCTCGTTTGAGGCACCCAGGCGCACAATTGCGGTGGTCGGTGGCCGGGGCATGCACGGCGATCAACCGCGAGATGACATGGGAAACTTACTACTGCTCGCCCCAAACCGGGTTCACCGCATACGCACTCATTTACATCTCCAGAGGAATTGAATCTATAGGCTTAGTTACCTATAGGTTTTAACAATTTTTGAACGCTGTATTATATATAATTTAACATTTTAAACTAATCAAACTCCTATACAGGTGCCCCTTTGATAATTTATGAAAACTATAAGTAAAAATTAGGATACAAGAGAATTTATCTAGGTAAAACCACTACAATTACCCTAAAGGGGGTTGAGGCAGTCTATATTCAAATACTTAAATGTAAATATTACAAACTACATAACAACATTACAACATAAAAATATAATTTTTTTCTAGTTTAACGCCATCCGGCGACGCTAGATCACTTAAGAATGCGCACCCATATACTTCACCATCTCAAACACTAATATTATTCCAGTAAAGTTCACTATTCAGTGATCCCGATGGCATGAGCATGTTGGTGTCGCCAGATGGCGTTAAACTTTCTCTCTGGAAAGGCCTTTATTTTGTTTACGGTACAGCCCCCGCACTTAGGCTGTGTGAACTGCAGCCCTTCACGGACCTATTGTGCCTCATACAACATTCATGATCGGGTCAACTCTTTGTAGAAAAGTTTCCCGACTAGCGGTGGATTCGAACCACCAATGTTCCGTACGTAATGGTTTTAGACCGTCGCCTTAGGTCATTGCGCCAGTGGAAGGTTGCTAGGACTGGAGTAACATTTGAATGTAGTAGTCTTGAACGCAAATACAATTTTCCCCTATTTGGGCACTGAAAGCATTTGACTTAGCGCCTATTGACTTTCCTTGTCGTTGTAAACTTCATACACTGTGTGTGGACTGTGTGGGGATGCTCCTTTTTCTGAATTTCGCCTCTCGTTGCCTTCCTTTTGATCTCTTTCTTATGGCTCTTGCTTCCCATGCTTGCTTTACTTGTCTACCATTGCTCATTTTGGTCATATGTCTGAATCATCTTAGTTGCCCTTCTTCTATCTGCTTTTGTATCGTTGTTACTTCCCTTATGTCTGTATTTCTGACGTTGTCTATCTTTGTAATTCCTTCCACTCTTCGGAGATACTTCATCGCTGCTGCTTGTATTTTTAATTTTTGTCGCTCGTTCATCGCCCATGTTTCATTTCTGTATATCAGTATTGACGTGTATATTGTCTTGAATACTGCAGTTTTTTCAATATTTCTCTTTTGTTCTGATGCCATTATATAATTTTCCTGCTGTCTTAATTCTGTTGTTATGTCGCTATCGTGCTTGCCCTGACAATCTATTATTGATGATTGAAGAGAAAGAACATTGCAAAGTTGTAGGCGAAAACCTGGAACATATCACTGAATACAAATATCTGGTATTCAGTGATATGTTCTAGGTTTTCGCCTTCAACTTTACAATTTTCTTTCTCTTCTTTCGATATTACCATAACTTTCGCATAATTTTGCAGTGTCTCAATCCATATTTCAAAGTTCTCGTTTAAATCTTTTTCTGATCTTTCAAAATATTCCGTAAATATATATTTATATTACAACTAAATTTATGAAAATTCACAACTAACAGGCATAGTTTGATTGGTTTTTGCTTTACTCACCACAATTAAATCTTTTTGTAATAAAAAATCATCCCACGTCAGACGAGGGCATTTCACCTAATTAATAAAATAATTATAAAATAGAAATAATGCTTGCTGTAAATCGAGTTATTGTTTCTAGTGACAATTTTTTATGTTTCTATTTTGTATTGGGCGACCTCTGGCTTGCCATTAATATTTTCCTCTGGAAAGTTAATTGATCGTGAAACGGCGCTCTCGTTCCTCGGCTACCTAACGACCGCCCCCGGGTGCTGGCCGGTCTTCGCCTTTTATATCGCGGTTTTATCGATATTTATTGCCGCGCTGTAATTGCAGTTGTTATACAGTGCGCCCTGGAGGAACCTGTATGTATGTATATGTGTGCATGCGTCCCGGCCCACGTTATTTTTGCGCTTGAATGTACCGGGTCTGACCCCCTGCGCGGGTCAGGGTTGCTGAGCCCGGTGTCAGAGGTCGGAAGTCAGAAGAACCAGACTGCTCTGAACCTGCGCGACTCAACCTTTTCGCTTTTATATAATGCTCGCGTGTACGAAACGCACGGAAATAGAATTTTAATCTCTAGTTGCGGTTCACAGTAATCTCGAGTGCATGGAATTAAAATAAATGATCGGAAAATATAATCAAAGTTTGAAAAATATCCATCGAAGGATTTTTAAAATTTTATGGAAATTATAATTCGAATTTATAAAACCATATTTTTGTTTCTAATTAAATATTAAATATCTTAAAAACTAGCATACCCGTAAATTTTGATTATGGTTTTAATGGATACACTATTATTTTGCTAATGAATCAGAAAAGTTTCAAAAATATCCAACGAGGGATTTTTGAAATTTTAAGAAAATTGTGATTCGAATTTATAAAACCATATTTTTATGAAATACCAAATTCTATATTAAACAGCTTGAAAACTAGCAACCCCGTAAATTTTGATTGTGGTTTTAATGGATAGACTAGTATGTTGCTAATGAATCAGAAAAGTTTCAAAAATATCCAACGAGGGATTTTTGAAATTTTAAGAAAATCGTGATTCGAATTTATAAAACCATATTTTTATAAAATACCAAATTCTATATTAAACAGCTTGAAAACTAGCAACCCCGTAAATTTTGATTTTGGTTTTAGTGGATAGACTATTATGTTGCTAATGAATCAGAAAAGTTTCAAAAATATCAAACGAGGGATTTTTGAAATTTTAAGAAAATTGTGATTCGAATTTATAAAACCATATTTTTATGAAATACCAAATTCTATATTAAACAGCTTGAAAACTAGCAACCCCGTAAATTTTGATTGTGGTTTTAATGGATAGACTAGTATGTTGCTAATGAATCAGAAAAGTTTCAAAAATATCCAACGAGGGATTTTTGAAATTTTAAGAAAATCGTGATTCGAATTTATAAAACCATATTTTTATAAAATACCAAATTCTATATTAAACAGCTTGAAAACTAGCAACCCCGTAAATTTTGATTTTGGTTTTAGTGGATAGACTATTATGTTGCTAATGAATCAGAAAAGTTTCAAAAATATCAAACGAGGGATTTTTGAAATTTTAAGAAAATTGTGATTCGAATTTATAAAACCATATTTTTATGAAATACCAAATTCTATATTAAACAGCTTGAAAACTAGCAACCCCGTAAATTTTGATTGTGGTTTTAATGGATAGACTAGTATGTTGCTAATGAATCAGAAAAGTTTCAAAAATATCCAACGAGGGATTTTTGAAATTTTAAGAAAATCGTGATTCGAATTTATAAAACCATATTTTTATAAAATACCAAATTCTATATTAAACAGCTTGAAAACTAGCAACCCCGTAAATTTTGATTTTGGTTTTAGTGGATAGACTATTATGTTGCTAATGAATCAGAAAAGTTTCAAAAATATTAAACGAGGGATTTTTGAAATTTTAAGAAAATTGTGATTCGAATTTATAAAACCACATTTTTGTTTATAATTCGATATTAAATATCTTAAAAACTAGCAGACCCGTAAATATTGATTATGGCTTTAATGGATAGACTATTATATTGCTAATGAATCAGAAAAGTTTCAAAAATATCCAACGAGGGATTTTTGAAATTTTAAGAAAATCGTGATTCGAATTTATAAAACCATATTTTTATAAAATACCAAATTCTAAATTAAACAGCTTGAAAACTAGCAACCCCGTAAATTTTGATTGTGGTTTTAATGGATAGACTATTATATTGCTAATGAATCAGAAAAGTTTCAAAAATATCCAACGAGGGATTTTTGAAATTTTAACAAAATTGTGATTCGAATTTATAAAAACCATATTTTTATGAAATACCAAATTCTATATTAAACAGCTTAAAATCTAGCAACCCCGTAAATTTTGATTGTGGTTTTAATGGATAGACTATTATGTTGCTAATGAATCAGAAAAGTTTCAAAAATATCCAACGAGGGATTTTTGAAATTTTAAGAAAATTGTGATTCGAGTTTATAAAACTATACTTTTATGAAATACCAAATTCTATATTAAACAGCTTGAAAACTAGCAACCCCGTAAATTTTGATTGCGGTTTTAATGGATAGACTATTATGTTGCTAATGAATCAGAAAAATTTCAAAAATATCCAAGGAGGGATTTTTGAAATTTTAAGAAAATTGTGATTCGAATTTATAAAACCATATTTTTATAAAATATCAAATTCTAAATTAAACATCTTGAAAACTAGCAACCCCGTAAATTTTGATTGTGGTTTTAATAGATACACTATTATGTTGATAATGAATCAGAAAAGTTTTAAAAATATCCAACGAGGGATTTTTGAAATTTTAAGCAAATTGTGATTCGAATTTATAAAATCATTTTTATGAAATACCAAATTCTATATTAAACAGCTTGAAAACTAGCAACCCCGTAAATTTTGACTGTAGCTATAATGGATAGACTAGTATGTTGCTAATGCATTCGAAAAATTTGAAAAATATCTATCGAGGGATTTTTTATTTTTTTACAAAATCGTGATTAACACTTTAAACAAATAAAAGTTTAAGTTTGATGAACTCCAATAACTTTCGAATGTGGATTTGTCAGCGTCTAGTGATTTATAGGCGACCCGGAAAAAGTTCACTCACAAGCAAAGAGGAGCGGAACGTAAAAGTAAGGTGTCACATAATTTTATGTGTGAGGCTACATAAATCATCCGCCGCTGCTCCAAAATACGAGATACTGTCTGGGTGATGAAGTACAATATCTTATTTACACGAATGTAAAAAAATTACATACATATTTTCTAGGCGATAGTAGTGCTATATAAATTTCTATTTTCATGTTTAAAAGTAATAGGCCCAACTGCTTCAAGTTGAATTTGTTATAATATAAAAAAATACATATCTTTACAGGGCTATTAGCTGTGAGGCTTTTCTGTCGGTAAAGGGAGAAACTCAGATGAGTTTAATTCTCTCGGTATTTACCTTAATAATAATAATATTTATTGTGATACATAACATTTACATTACATACCACTATGGGCTAACGACCGGGGTCATTCTGCCCGCGTCAAATTTACAGTTTAAGTTGCATATAATTGGAATCCTAAACTAATCTTAATATAATATTGTTATTTGTGTTTGATTTGTTGTATTAGAGGGAGTGATGGGAATTTTCTTTTATTACGTATTTCTAATAATAAATTCTTTCCATCCTAAGAATGTCGCTTTTATCATGTTGAAGATTTTTCCTGCTTTTCCTACTCATTAATTTATTTCTTGATCGATTTTGTCATTATATTCGATTATTGAACCTAATTATCTCATACATACTTTCTACCTGTTCAATCCTTTTTTCCTGAAATTTTTTATTTGTTATTTTCTGTTCCCTAGATATTATCATGTTTTTTGTTCGTTCTATACTTATTTGCATGTATATTTTATCCATACATGAAAATAAGTATAGAAAGAACAATAACCATGATTTAGGGAACAGAAAATAATAAACAATAAAACTTCAGGAAAACAGGATGAGCCTTGTTCAATCCTTTTTTCCTGAAATTTATTTTTTTAACTCCTAGGTTATGTTGCAGGTCTTCTGCTGTTTCTGCCACTATTGCCATATCGTTTGCGAACATTATTTCTGTTAATTGTGTTATTTGCATTCTCGATATCCCATTTTTAGTGATTTCATATTTTTCTTCGTTTCTTCCATGGCTAGTACTAGAGCGAATGGTAATGGGCTCATAATTGACAGACATTCTAACTGGCCACTGCCGGCTAAAGAAACACCTACACACGATGGGTCTGGTGGACAGCACGTTATGTAGAGGGTGCAATGAAGAACTAGAAACAACAACCTGGATTTAAAAAAAAAATGTAATGAGGAAACAATAACATAACTATAACTTTATACTTCTCTAAAATCGCCTTACATTATAAAAAGCATCAACATCCTTTATATAGTGAGAATTTATTACCATAAATAATAATTACTTATCAATAAAATTCAGTTTATATGACTTTCTTAGTTGCATCAGGACACCATAAATATTACACCCATAAACTCTAATTAATAATTCGATGTTATCTCGCTAATACAACCGCGGCCTTTTCCACTTGCCATTTCGCGTCGTTTTATAACGCGCGCGACGTCTTTATTTCGAGAATTATGCCTTCAATTTAGATTATCGCCCGGCCCGAGCCCGACGCGCCGCGGTTTCCATCAATTAAATAAACCGTAATGGGCGATATTAAAAGCATTCCTGCGCGCAATTGATGTTTAATGTCCGCTAATTAGCGTAATTTAATGGCCAGGGAGCTGAATCGCGTCACGAGCTGCGGTAAATTTAAGTTCAACCGGGGGCCCGTTTTCATTACGAAAGGATTAACACATGCACATTCATGTTTATCGGTCGTCACTTAGTTTCTACGATTAATTCACTTAATGGAATCGTAACTCATTTTATAATTATGAATTTTGAATAATAAGTCACATTTTAAATCTTTCAACCTTTACTTATCAATAACCTAAGTCCTTCTCGTACTGAATATAAAGCAGCGATAGTTCATCGTAGACGATGAAATTCCGAATCACCTTTTACAGTTTTTCAGACATTTCGTGAATAGTTACGACGTAATCTCCTATCAGCTTTTCCCCTTTCTCGGCAGAAAACTTCTTGTGCGGATTTTTCCTACACATATGAAATTTCCATTTTCTGCTTTTTCTTGGCTGTTTTGCATAAGCGATAATCCCGGTTCGACGTCCGAATGATGCGAACTTGTGTAAACATCAATTAAATTGATTAATGCGGTTTTCAATCAATTTGCATTCTGGCAACATGCGGCTCATGCAGAAAATAACAGGTACTATATAAAGAGGCCGCATTAACATTTTAATTAGCCAAGTGACGGGATAAAATAAGACTCAAATTAACAGAGATATTGATAGTGTAATAATATAGTAGGTATATATAGAAGAACACCCCTAATTTTTGTCATAATGGGCCCATTAACTATCCAGAACCACTAATTTGAACAAAATAAGAAATTATAAATTGAATTTATTCGTTTAGAATCAGGTCTATCAGCCTAAAAACAGATTATAGTAGTTTACAACAGCTGAGAAAACAAGCTTGTAATAGGTCTCAATTGGAGGGTGATCAATGGGCTATCTACACCTACTACTTATATTTTGAACAAGTTTGAGACATTCGAATAAATTGTACAATCACTGCATTCTCTAATAAATAACTTAGATTTAAGCATAACACCTGCATAGTACTACCGAATTACTGCAGGCATATATGAGTAGAATAACTTTGATAAATGAATATCAAAAAAATAGTTACAACCACTGCATTCTCCATTAAATTACCTTCGTTTTGATGTATAGTACCTGTATAGTACTACTGAATTACTGTAGGAAATGAAGTGCTAAACTTGTGATTTACATTTACTATTGTGTATTTTGGTATTTATAACTACTACAGCCTTGATAAATGAAAATCTGAAAAATAGTTTCAACCACGCCATTATCCATTAAATAATCTTCAATTTGATGTATGGTACCTGTATAGTACTACGGAATTACTGTAGGAACTAAAGCGTTAAACTTGTGATTTACATTCATTATGGTGTATTTTGATATTTATGAGTACTACAAGCTTGATAAATGAAATTCAGGAAAATAGTTACAACCACTACATTCTCCATTAAATTAGCTTCAATTTGATGTATAGTACCTGTATAGTACTACTGAATTACTGTAGGAACTGAAGCGTTAAACTTGTGATTTACATTCGTTATGGTGTATTTTGGTATTTATTAGTACTACAAGCTTGATCAATGAAATTCAGAAAAATAATTACAACCACTACATTCTCCATTAAATTACCTTCAATTTTATGTATAGTACCTGTATAGTACTACGTAATTACTGTGGGAACTGAAGCGTTAAACTTATGATTTACATTCATTATGGTGTATTTTGGGAGTTACGAGTACTACAAGCTTGATAAATGATATTCAGAAAAATAATTACAACCACTACATTCTCCATTAAATTACCTTCAATTTTATGTGTAGTACCTGTATAGTACTACTGAATTACTGTAGGAATGAAACGTTAAACTTGTGATTTACATTCTTTATGGTTTATTTTGGTATTTATGAGTACTACACGCTTGATAAATGAAATACAGAAAAATAATTACAACCACTACATTCTCCATTAAATTACCTCCAATTTGATGTATAGTACCTGTATAGTACTACGGAATTACTGTAGGAACTGAAGCGTTAAACTTATGATTTACATTCATTATGGTGTATTTTGGTATTTATGAGTACTACAAGCTTGATAAATTAAATTCAGAAAAATAATTACAATCACTACATTCTCCATTAAATTACCTTCAATTTGATGTATATTACCTGTATAGTACTACTGTATTACTGTAGGAACTGAAGCGTTAAACTTGTGATTTACATTCTTTATTGTGTATTTTGGTATTTATGTGTACTACAACATTCATAAATGAAATTCAGACAAATAGTTACAATCACTGGATTCTCCATTAAATTACCTTCAATTTGATGTATAGTACCTGTATAGTACTTCGGAATTACTGTAGGAATTGAAGCGTTAAACTTGTGATTTACATTCGTCATGGTGTATTTTGGTATTTATGAGTACTACAAGCTTGATAAATGAAATTCAGAAAAATAATTACAACCACTGCATTCTCCATTAAATTACCTTCAATTTGATGTATAGTACCTGTATAGTACTACTGAATTACTGTAGGAACTGAAGCGTTAAACTTGTGATTTACATTCTTTATTGTGTATTTCGGTATTTATGAGTACTACAACATTGATAAATGAAATGCAGACAAATAGTTACAACCACTGGATTCTCCATTAAATTACCTTCAATTTGATGTATAGTACCTGTATAGTACTTCGGAATTACTGTAGGAATTGAAGCGTTAAACTTGTGATTTACATTCGTCATGGTGTATTTTGGTATTTATTAGTACTACGAGCTTGATAAATGAAATTCAGAAAAATAGTTACAACCTCTGTATTCTCCATTAAATTACCTTCACTTTGATGTATAGTACCTGTATAGTACTTCTGAATTACTGTAGGAAATGAAGTGTTAAACTTGTAATTTCCATTCATTATTGTGTATTTTGGTATTTGTGAGTACTGCAGCCTTGATAAAAGAAAATCTGAAAAATAGTTTCAACCACGCCATTCTCCATTAAATTATTTTCAATTTTATCTATAGTACCTGTATAATACTACTTAATTACTGCAGGAACTGAAGTGTTAAATTTGAAATTTACATTTATTATTGTGTATTTTGCTATCTATAATTACTACAACCTTGATAAAAATTAAAATCTGAAAATACTTACATTCATCATTAAATTGCCTTTAGTTAGATGTATAGTATCTGTTTGGTTTGCAGCCTAATACGGTCCTGCTAAATGTAGTAGTAAATGATGATTATTCATGCACTTTTCTGTTGCATTTTTATTCCCATGCAGTTTATGCCGCAGACTGTACGTTTTCACGTAATTTTTTTTTATGTCGTGCTGTTTAAAGGGCACTGGTCTTCGGGCGGTGAAGTCAGGAGATCACAGGTCTCGCCACGTCCCTGACCTGCGACCCTCAAACGCCCCATCTTTAGTAGGCGCGCAGTGTGCTTAGTCACTTTGCGGCCCCGCGGTGTTTCAGTAATCACGGGCCTCCGCATCTAACGCGACCTGTACGTGTGTTGTATGCATGTGTATGTGTGTGTTTGTATTTACCTATTCCAATACAAACTGAATAAATATAAGAAATAGACAAATGCGGAAGTGCAGAAACAGGCGTCATGTGTCTGGTCTTTGGCGTGTGTGAGTGTAGAGATATTCGCGCACCGCGCTCGAGCTCGATCTAATGTTTGTTTTCTTCTGCTTGCAGATAAGGCGGCGACGTATCTCGAGGATATGCAAATCGGTGAGTGTTTGCAATGATTTTTTTTTTTCACTGTTTGTCGGTTTGGAATTGCAATGCTGCGATATTAAGATAGGCAAATGGCTTATTTAATAAAGTTCTTCAGTTTCATATTTATTATGCATTAAAGAAAGTAGGGACGAGAAATTGCTGTTACTATTATATTTTTATATGCACGTTTTGTTGGTCAAAATGTCTACATATAATGCATGAAAATTATATATGTACATGCGTTTTTGTCAATATCTCTGCATATGATTACTTTTCGATACACATCATGATTATATAGATGATTTTTATTTGTAAAAATCTCTGCATACGATTACATTTCGATGCACATCAGGATCATACACATGCATTTTTGTCAAAATTTCTTCATATGTTTAAATTTCGATACACATCAAGATTATATGCTTGAATTTTTGTCAAAATCTCTGCTTATGTTTACATTTCAATGCAATGCACATCAAGATTTGTAATTAACTAAGAAACCTCACTATAAAAATCATGAAAATATATATGATGTAGCCCAGGGGCTGGATTTTTGAGCGATCGCGAGCGGGACACGTTCGCTACTATTGAAAATGGTGTCGATTTTTGACCCTTCGCTTCGTGAAAGGTAATGCTCATATTTGACAGAACTGAAAGTTTGACAGTATTAGATTTTGACATTAATTATTGAGTTAATTCTATAGATTCAGCGCTATGAAATTTATACAAATGAGTCTACCTACTTGATTCATTTAAAGAAAAAAAATCCTGTGTACTCTTCAATCAATATTATTCATTTCGATCATGTCTATATTTACATCATAGATATATATTTGCAATGTTCATTTCGTTAAAATGTTGCTTGTGAAGTGACGATTGCATTCCATCGGACGAAAATAATAACATATTGCCGCACTCAGCAACCTTCATTAACTTGTTTTCGATGATTTTTCCGATTATTAATTGCTTCTTGCAAGATGCGCGCTCACGCGATAGCTCATTGACGAAGAAGCGCCGCGCTCTGTTAACACTCGTCCTCGTAATTACGGCAACTATAAATTTACACCCATTTACTGTTCTCGCATCGCGCGCTGAGATTTATTCCCGTTTAATTCCGACGCTTATTTAGAGATAACCTGTAATTTACGGCGGTGCAGAAAAAGGGTAAACGAGAAGAAGAAAAAGAAAAAATAGCAAACATTTCCGTGCTTGAAGCGAGTGAGTTTAATTCGTGGGGACTTTTTCAAGTCAATCATAGCCGACAATAAGGAATTGCGGGGTTAATGCATCTCGCCAGTTCAATCTACATTAGGAAAGGCTAGAGATTATAACGATTAGAGCAGTGATTTTCAAATTAAGAATTATCAAAGATCAACATGAATATATAGACTAGAATATCGAGAAATCAAAACAGATAAAATAATACATAGTGCGGTAGCGCGTACGTACTTCTTTTCGAACCCGGAAAAGAACAGGCCTACTTCAGGTATGTTACCATGTCCATGCGAGCCATCGTTTTCCTATCTTCTTGTACCGGGGGAACCATGTC
The DNA here is from genome assembly GCA_963942505.1 of Lordithon lunulatus. Lineage (NCBI taxonomy): Eukaryota > Metazoa > Arthropoda > Insecta > Coleoptera > Staphylinidae > Lordithon > Lordithon lunulatus. Next base: position 1,881,907 of record OZ012673.1, on the reverse strand, counting down.
CCGACGTTGATTCTTCTAATATATACCTATCTGCCAGTTGTGTGTACTTAAGCGACGCCCGATTGTCTTAAGTACACACAACACTGCCCTACTATGCGGGTTGGAAGATGGATAGCGTATGGATGCTACCCATCTTCCATCCCGCATAGTCAGCGTGGAAGATTATGATGTTAATACACAAACGTAACGAATTTGAAAACAATAGAACCCCAGATGGGTGAATCATCGAGTCTAAAATCCTATACTTTGAAAAAGGTCTACCTCAAGGATTCTGAGGGAGATTCGCTTTTATTATCATCTAAAACCGAAACAACATAAAAAACTAGAAAGTTAGAAATTGCAACATATAATACTTTTATCAGAGGAAAGATTAAATTGGAAATTGAAATAGAGGAAATTAAGTAGGGCGTTGTCTGACTTAGTGAGACGAGGTGTCTCACTTAGTCCGACAACACCCCACTAAATTTCCTCTATTTCAATTTCCAATTCAGTGTTTCTTCTGATAAAAGTATTATATATTGCGATTTCTAACTTTCTAGTTTTTTTAGTTGTTTCGGTTTTAGATAATAATAAAATCGAATCTTTGCCTCCCTCAGAATCCTTGATGTACCTATTTCAAGGTGTAGGTTTTTAGACTCGATGCTTCACCCACCTGGGGTTTACAACACGGGAGAATCAGATATATGAGAAGAAGTGATCGGCCTCGTTTCTGATAAGACCAACAACATTAAAGCACCCCATGTCTCAAAACAAAAATTATAACCGTCTTGGAAAATGCACTCAAAAAACTTAATTGGGACACAATGGGCATTACCATAGATGGCCAAAAACTCGATATATTCGTTGATAGAGAAATAGAAGATATCTGCTGTTCACCCGGATATAGCTCTTTTGGGGCCCTAGATATTATGCCTGCCCCCACAAGAAATAGAACCCCTTACTTGGGGAATAGATCCCACGAATTTCAATATATAACTCAGAATAAGGATAAACTTTGTTGGCATGTGATACACGACGTTTCAAACAAATCTATGTTAAATAGTGCTGCATTTACAATAATATAAGAAAATTTTCGATTCTGCAATTTTCACCATATAAATATTTCGTGTGACCCTGTGATATTAAAAAAGAATGCACGGCCGTGCATTCCGATATCGCGCCTGATCATATTGTTAATCAGTAGCGCTATTCTTTTCAATTCCCGCCAGTCGCCGGTGTCTGTCTACCGTACACACAATTCATTTACCACAATGATGTGGTAGTCAAGTCGAGTTGACCGAGGTCGTCGCGTGGTGGAGGGTGGCCGCGCGGGGTCTTGTGGGGCGACAGTCTGTGACCCGGGGACATCTCCTAATTGGCGGCCGAACCTGTTATTTTATCAGGAATCTGGACCGAGTTCGATCAGGCGCGATGCCCTCCTAAATAACTTTCCGCTTTCCACCTCCCGCTTCTGTAACCGTCCCCAGGGCGACTTTTGAACTCGGCGGCCGAGCGGTCATTTTTTCTTTCTTCACTCGACCGACCGAGCGAACGAGCGACCGCCGCTCACGCCGTATCTCTCTATATAAACCGCTCGCAATTAAACGGTTATTTATTGTACAGGAAACCGTTCATATTACAAACGCGCATGAATATTTATAAGCGCAGCATTTTCATTAAACGTTTAATTAAGCAAGATCGTTGGACGTTCTTTTTATCTTCTAAATGGTTCGCTTTTCTAATACACGAGGAATGTCAAGAGTAACTGCATAACATGTGTTTTCATGCAAATTACAGGTTATATCAACAACAAATAATCAAAGACATTATTTAGTGATAATACGAGGCACCTCTAGAAAGAGTACTCGATTTGACTATTTAAAAACTAGAAAAACTTAGCTAAACCTGAAACATTTCATCATCCCTTACTCGAGTTATGGTGATATTTACGTACGTAATGCTTTCAAATATTAAAAATCTTTATATAAAATATTCAATTTTTCAAAATATATATTTTTGGCTATAGCAACATTTATATATGTATCTTACTAATAAACTTACCGAAAACTGCAACATTTCATCATCCCTTACTCAAGTTATAGCAATATTTTGATGAACGTAATGATGTCATAAATTAGAAAATCATAAAAAATTCAATTTTTCAAAATTTATATTTTTGATTATAGCTACATTTATATATGTATGTTACTAATAAATGTATCGAAAACTAAAAAAAATCAGCATCCCTTACTCGAGTTATAGCAATATTTTTAAGAACGTAATGATTTCATAATATAAAAATTCCTAAAAAATTCAATTTTTCAAAATTTATATTTTTGACTATAGTTACATTTATATATGTAAGTTACTAACAAACTTAGCTAAAACTGAAATATTTCATCATCCCTTACTCGAGTTATAGCAATATGTTGATGAACGTAATGATTTCATAAATTAAAAAATCATAAAAAATTCAATTTTTCAAAATTTATATTTTTGACTATAGCTTCATTTATATATGTGTGTTGCTAACAAACTTGGCTAAAACTGAAATATTTTATCATCCCTTACTCGAGTTATAGCGATATTTTGAAGAACGTAATGATTTCATAAATTAAAAAATCATAAAAAATTCAATTTTTCAAAATTTATATTTTTGACTATAACTTCATTTATATATGTGTGTTGCTAACAAACTTGGCTAAAACTGAAATATTTTATCATCCCTTACTCGAGTTATAGCGATATTTGAAAGAACGTAATGATTTCATAAATTAAAAAAAATTAAATTTTTCAAAATTTATATTTTTGACTATAGCTTTATTTATATATGTGTGTTGCTAACAAACTTGGCTAAAACTGAAATATTTTATCATCCCTTACTCGAGTTATAGCGATATTTTGAAGAACGTAATGATTTCATAAATTAAAAAATCATAAAAAATTCAATTTTTCAAAATTTATATTTTTGACTATAGCTTCATTTATATATGTGTGTTGCTAACAAACTTGACTAAAACTGAAATATTTTATCATCCCTTACTCGAGTTATAGCGATATTTGGAAGAACGTAATGATTTCATAAATTAAAATATCATAAAAAATTAAATTTTTCAAAATTTATATTTTTGACTATAGCTTTATTTATATATGTGTGTTGCTAACAAACTTGGCTAAAACTGAAATATTTTATCATCCCTTACTCGAGTTATAGCGATATTTTGAAGAACGTAATGATTTCATATATTAAAAACTCTAAAAAAAATAAACATTTCAAAATTTATATTTTTACTATAGCTGCATTAATATGTGTATGTTACTAACAAACTTAGCTAAAACTGAAATATTTCATCATTTCTTACTCGAGTTATAACAATATTTTGAAGAATGTAATGATTTCATATATTAAAAAATCATAAAAAATTCAATTTTTCAAAATTTATATTTTTGGCTATAGCAACATTTATATATGTATGTTACTAATAAACTTACCGATAACTGAAACTTTTCATCATCCCTTACTCGAGTTATAGCAATATTTTGATGAACGTAATGATTTCATAAATAAAAAAATCATAAAAAATTCAATTTTTCAAAATTAATATTTCTGATTATATCTACATTTATATAAGTATATTACTAATAAACTTACCGAAAACTGGACTAATTCATCATCCCTTACTCGAGTTATAGCGATATTTTGAAATACGTAATGATTTCATATATAAAAGTATCATAAAAAAATCAATTTTTCAAAATATACATTTTTGACTATAGCTTCATTTATATATGTGTAGTACTAATAAACTTAACTAAAACTGAGAAGTTTCATCATCCCTTACTCGAGTTATAACAATATTTTGATGAACGTAATGATTTTATAAATTAAAAAATCATAAAAAATTCAATTTTTCAAAATTTATATTTTTGATTATAGCTACATTTATATATGTATGTTACTAATAAGTTTACCGAAAACTAAAAAAAATCATCATCCCTTGCTCGAGTTATAGCCATATTTTGATGTACGTATGACTTCATATATTAAAAAATCATAAAAAAGTAATTTTTTCAAAATTTTAATTTTTGACTAAAACTACATCTATATATGTTACTAACAAACTTAGTTAAAACTGAAATATTTCACCATTCCTTACTCGAGTTATAGCAATATTTTGGAGAACATAATGCTTTCATATATTAAAAAATTAAATTTTTCAAAATTTATATTTTTGGCTATAGCAACATTTATATATGTATGTTACTAATAAACTTACCGAAAACTGAAACATTTCATCATCCCTTACTCGAGTTATAGCGATATTTTGAAGTACGTAATGGTATCATATATTAGAAAACCATAAAAAAATTAATTTTTCAAAATTTATATCTATAACTATATGATTTAATTTAATTCTTTATAATACATCTTAAACTAATAAAAACTTCACCAATTACTAATGAGAAAGATCTCTACGAGGCGTAAAACGCCAATAAAATTTATTTGTCTTATAACTCGCACATTTGCTAATAAAATCCTTGATTATATTATCCAATTATCATTTAATTCCATTAAGAGTTAAATTGACGATTCAACTAGTCCGCCGCTCAAAATCTATGAATGAAACGCAACCCCCCACTACCGTGTATGCTGGCCTCTATATGCCCAGTCGAGGGAAGACAAAAAACGACAACGACTATCTCCGTCTGCAGGTAGCGAGAGCTCGCGCACCTCTGCAAACGATGCAATGCCACGAAAAGAGACGGAATACCAACAGCAACGGGTTACCTTTCGTACAGTAGCTTATTGGCGAACAAAACAGGTACACGCGAAGGAAGGACGGAGCGTATTTGGAGTAGGAGAGGTGACGATTGGTAACCGCAAGAGGTCGAGAGCATACTGGATGATGGGATAAGCTATACGGTATGCAATTATGAAATGACCGAAGGACGGACGGGGACGGGGAGAACCATAAAATGCGACAGCAGGTACCACTTTGAGACAAATCAATTTTTCTGGGAATAAACTTATACACAGAGATTTTTTTTTGCTGTTGTGTATACTTAAGCGACTCACACATCATTGCTTACATATTTTATTTACTGGAACTGTCGTTTACAATAAACATTTTTCACATAGAAATATGAATAGAGACCCTAGTCAGTGGCTTCTCGTACGGGGAGTGATAGTTCAAACCCTGTTGTGGTTAAAAATTCGCGAATCAGCTTTAATAAATAAATAAATGTATTTATTGCCCAACAGAATAATAAAATACCAATTACAGGACAACAACAAGATATTACCTACTAATATAATAACTATATAATAAATAATAAAAAAAAAATATATAGAATACAGAGGTTTTATGTGAAGTTAAGCTCAATATCGGGTAATTATAATCCTTTGAGCTTCTCCCTTTACCAGCGGAAAAGCCTTTGGGCTGATAGCCCTATAAAGATAGATTTTTTTCAAAATATTTAGTTTAGTATATATTATATATTGTCTTCTTTTTCCCTCTTTGAAACCACTCAGTAACTCATCTACTGTATTTCCAATATCTTCCCTTATTTTAATCAATTATCCGCTCGTACATTTTAATCGGCACGCGTTGTAAGGTCACGTATTTTAAGTATTACTAAATCTTTTTACCACGTTATTTGTAATTTACTACCTAAAACTAAACAGATTTAATTTGTTTCTTTCAAATATTAAGCACATTGGAGACGCCAAATTGTACATTGCAATTCTAACATTCTCTTTCCATTTAAGACAGTAAACGCCAAACATTTTACACGACTATTCTCCTCGCGTATTTATACTAAAATCGGCATTCGATTAACGAAGCGTTTCTCCGCATTAACAGCTAATTGAAGCTGACTAATTAAAGGGGCAGGTGGTCAGCATTAAAACATTAAATATCTTAATTTGCAATTAACACTAAAAGCACTGCTGCGATTGGAGAAGGTTGATGCGCTGTTCTAATGCGGTTTCTAACGGGTTTACTTACGATAGTAGAAAGAAGAAAAAAAAAATAAACGGGTTGCCCCGAAATCGTCATCCGCGTTGTAATTTATGTTCGATCGAGTTTAAAAAAAATAGAAGTTATTTCTTGGATTTTACGATGTCACAAATGATGGGAGTCAAATTATACAAATCCTCATGGGAAAGAGCCCGCGGGCAGGATACCGGGCGCATACTTCTCAAGGTGTTACATTTTATTGGAAATTCTTCTCTGGTGGAGAATTCCAATGCGGTCGCGGTTTATCGCTTTTTTTTGTATTAGCATATTTCAATTAAGATGAAGATTTATTTCATAATAATTGCCTACGTTAATTAATTAACCTCTCACTTCTGGTAATGTTTTGTTATTTTTAGTGCACTATAAAACCAGGGATAAAACCATATAGCTCTTAACATTTATGCATGCCGATTTTAATAAAGCAACGAATCGGTTGGTGGGCGTAACAAAAAGCGTAATTGTATTTCCTTATGGCGCAGACAATGGACTCTCGTCTGGATTCCACATTAAGGAGTATATTCGGTATCAATCATGCCTCCGCGGTTGTAAATGTCGCTTTCCTTAACTGCCTACGATTGAAACGCATTGTTTTGCTGGCAGGAATTAATTGTTACTTGCGGAATTTATCTACATATTCTAGATAATAATAATAACAATCCTAGCTCAGTAGCCGAGTGGATACAAGCGTTGTCCGTCTAGTACTGAGCATTGGGACTGTAAAATGTGATTCGCGAAAATTCACTCCGTTGGGGTTTGAACTTGGAACCCTAACGGGGTGAATTTTCGCGAATCACATTTTACAGTTTTCCAGAGATTTTCTGTGAAGTTAAGTTAAATACTGATCACCTCCTCTGAGTTTCCGGTTCAATTTGAAACAATCTCGACAATTATTCCTCCATTTAGACTATATTTCAAAACAAATGATATTAGTTTCAATGTCAGGTCATTCCTAGAACGACCCCTGCTTTGTCGCATCAGAGGATAGTTTTGTCATTTTTTATCGATTTTTATTACTTTTATAATCTATCATGTGACATGTTTATCTTTTGTTTTAGGCAAAAATTGTACAAAGATTTTTTATTTGGTTCAAAGTGTTTGATTGGACTTTTTTTTTCACTTCTTCGTCTTTGCCGCCACGGTACACTTTTTATAATAATATTTATTCGATTTTTTTTGTAATCAATAGATCTACAAAATGAGATCAAGCACAACTTTCTATCAAGAAATACAATTTTCCAGGTTTAAAAAAATTGCCTGGAAAAATGGATTGTTTTAAATTGAACCAGGAAGGCTACAGGAAGCCCTCCCGGTTCAATTTAAAACAATCCATTTTCTGTAAATTTCTTTATGGTGAACATATGGTCTTGTATTGTGTGTGTCCCTTCCCGAATCCACTTTACCTTTTCTCCAGTGTAGCTTGTGTTGCTTTTCTTAGTTTGCTTTGGAGTATAGTTTCGTATATTTTAACTGCAACAAAAATAGTCTGCAGGAAGGTTTTTAGTATGCGAGCTGTAATCGAGTTATAAAAAATTATAAAAATTCAAGAAATTTAAATTTTTGATATTATTTTATAATCTATATTTCATTGGGTTCAAAATAATTTTTTGATAATTTTTATTCAAAAATAAAGTCTGTAAGAAGGTATTTAGTGAGCGAGCTGTTTGAATTTAATCGAGTTATAAAAAAGGATACAAATTCAAATATTTAAGAAATTTAAATTTGTGAAATTATTTTACATTCTATATATAATTGTGGTCAAAATAAGCCGATTAAGCTAGTAACACATAACCATTGTTAGAATTTTCAAAAATAATAGCTATGATTTAAAAAAAAAATTTAAATAGCCCACACAAGTTTGAGATGTTACTTTATTACGCTTTTCATTATTCTGATCTTAATAATTTAGATATATAAACATATTATATCTCATTTTGTAGCTAATTAAGCTAGTAATACATAACCGTTGTTAGAATTTTCAAAAATAATAGCTATAATTTTTGCAATTTTTTAAATAGCCCACACGAGATATTGAGATATTACTTTTTACGCTTTTCATTATTCTGATCTTAATAATTTAGATATATAAACAAATTATATCTCATTTTGTAGCTAATTAAGCTAGTAACACATAAATGTTATTAGAATTTTCAAAAATAATAGCTACGATTTTTTGCAATTTTTTAAATAGCCCACACAAGTTTGAGATGTTACTTTTTTACGCTATTTATTATTCTGATGTTAATAATTTAGCTATATAAACAAATTATATCTCATTTTGTAGCTAATTAAGCTAGGAACACATAACTTTTATTTGAATTTTCAAAAATAACAGCTACGATTTTTTGCATTTTTTTAAATAACCCACACAAGTTTGAGAGGTTACTTTTGTACTCTGTTCATTATTCTGATCTTAATAATTTAGCTATATAAATATATTATAATTCATTTTGTAGATAATTAAGCTAGTAACACACAACTGTTATTATAATTTTCAAAAATAATAGCTACGATTTTTTGCAATTTTTTAAATAGCACACACAAGTTTGAGATGTTACTTTTTTACGCTTTTCATTATTCTGATCTTAATAATTTAGCTATATAAACATATTTTATCTCATTTTGTAGCTAATTAAACTTGTCACATATAACCTTTATTAGAATTTTCAAAAGTAATAGCTACGATGTTTTGCAATCTTTTAAATAGCCCACACAAGTTTGAGAGGTTACTTTTTTACGCTTTACATTATTCTGATCTTAATAATTTAGATATATAAATATATTATATCTCATTTTGTAGCTAATTAAGCTAGTTACACATAACCGTTGTTAGAATTTTCAAAAAAAATAGCTACGATTTTTTTTGCAATTTTTTAAATAGCCTACACAAGGTTGAGATATTACTTTTTTACGCTTTTCATTATTCTGATCTTGATAATTTAGCTATATAAACATATTATATCTCATTTTGTAGCTAATTAAGCTGGTTACACATAACTGTTATTAGAATTTTCAAAAATAATAGCTAAGATTTTTTGCAATTTTTTAAATAGCCTACACAAGTTTGAGATATTACTTTTTTACGCTTTTCATTATTCTGATCTTAATAATTTAGCTATATAAACATATTATATCTCATTTTGTAGCTAATTAAGCTAGTTACACATAACTGTTATTAGAGTTTTCAAAAATAATAGCTACGATTTTTTGCAAATTTTTAAATAGCCTACACAAGTTTGTATATTACTTTTTTACGCTTTTCATTATTCTGATTTTAATAATTTAGATATATAAACAAATTATATCTCATTTTGTAGCTAAATAAGCGAACGACACATAACTGTTATTACAATTTTCAAAAATAATAGATGCGATTTTTTGCAATTTTTTAAATAGCCCACATAAGTTTGAGAGGTTACTTTTTTACGCTTTTCATTATTCTGATCTTAATAATTTAGATATATAAGCATATTATATCTCATACTACTAACAAATAACCGTTATTATAATTTTCAAAAATAATAGATGCGATTTTTTGTTATTTTTTAAATAGTCCATACAAGTTTGAGAGGTTACTTTTTTACGCTTTACATTATTCTGATCTTAATAATTTAGATATATAAACATATTATATCTCATTTTGTAGCTAATTAAGCTACTAATACATAACTTTTATCAGAATTTTCAAAAATAGCAGCTACGATTTTTTGCAATTTTTTAAATAACCCACACAAGTTTGAGAGGTTACTTTTGTACGCTTTTCAATGTTCTGATCTTAATAATTTAGCTATATAAATATATTATATCTCATTTTGTAGCTAATTAAGCTAGTAACACATAACTATTATTAAAATTTTCAAAAATAATAGCTACGATTTTTTGCAATTTTTTAAATAGCCCACACAAGTTTGAGATGTTACTTTTCTACGCTTTTCATTATTCTGATCTTAATAATATAGCTATATAAACATATTATATCTCATTTTGTAGCTAATTTAGCTACTAACACATAACCGTTGTTAGAATTTTCAAAAATAATAGCTAAGATTTTTTGTTATTTTTTAAATAGTCCATACAAGTTTGAGAGGTTACTTTTTTACGCTTTACATTATTCTGATCTTAATAATTTAGATATATACACATATTATATATCATTTTGTAGCTAATTAAGCTAGTAACACATAACTTTTATCAGAATTTTTAAAAATAACAGCTACTTTTTTTTTCAATTTTTTAAATAACCCACACAAGTTTGAGAGGTACTTTTTTAGAGAAATTATGAAAACCGAAATTGAATGTAGGCTCATCTACTGTATGTGATTGACTCTTTAATTTTGGTGCTCCGCGAGTTTTTCATGTGATCAAAAGTGTTCCCTGACTTCAAAAAGCTTAAGAATCACTGCTATTACAACTCGACCACTGTGCTGGGTGAGAAGATATATTTTATAGTAAATTAGTAGTTAATAATAATCACTGAACGGTTATCAAAATTAAATGAAATAACAGTCACCGCCAACAGGTGAACGTGCGCGCAAAACTGTTAATTACAAGTATATTAGAAGCTAAATTAAACGCGTTTTATTGTCGCGAAGATTAATTGAATCCTTTAATTGCCTTCAGCAAGCTCATTTATCACGTAAATACTTCTTTTTTTGGTCCGCTGGTGACCAGAGGAGGCTAGTGCTCCACTTTCGCGCTCCCAAAACGAAAGTGTTGTGTTGCGCGAGCGCGCTCTCGCTGTCTGAGAGGAGAGAAAAAAAGATTATAAATGATGAATAAATGTGTAAATTTTTCAAACTCGTTACGGACACACGGGCGCACCTGCCCTGTTTGTATGTATGTATGTGTGTGTGTGTGTGTGTGTGTGTGTGAGTGGAAGGCCGTCGGAATCTCGCTGCCCTGACCTCCGCCTCGTTTCAGAGCGAATTTAGTGCGGAGCACGTAAAAGCAGGTGACCGTAATTAAGTTTAGCTGGCGACGAGTTGCACGGTGACCAGATCAGCTTACAGTGTATAGGACATTCTTACTTATGAAGATCAGAGCTCCCTAAACTTCTTCGATAATGAGAACTACTTAATTCAGCTTTATATTGGCAATCATCTGAAATTCGACTGGGCAATGTATTTTTTTTGGCTTATACCCATACGTCCAGAATTCTGCCAAGGGAGTAAAGTATATGTTGTCTGAAATTGGCCATGAGTGCTGTGAATAAATAATAAATTTATAATATTCTCCGTACTTGTTTTTCTTCACTCTGACATTTGAAATGATTTTTCTCGGAAATTTCCTTATGTGACCTATGTTATAATATACATTGCTGATCGCAGAAAAATAATTCCTTTCAGAACCCCTAATACAAAAATGAGGTTGTCTTTTGAAAAAATTGTCATTGCTCATTCAAAAATGATATATACTTTTAAGAATCAAATTAAAAATCCGGTAATATCCAGAACCATTAATAATAATAATAATTTATTAAACGAGAAACCCCTTTAGCAACTTAATTACATTTGGTAATAAAGAATTACAATGTCAGGAATCGTACCCGAGTTAATTTTCCCAGGATGTTTTAGGATAAAGAAAAATTTCATGTTTGACACAACTATCAAACATTTTAATTTCATTAAAAAAAACTACGTTAAAAAGAGCAGGAGTGGATGGTCGGGTCACCACACGCAGACTACGCACTGAAACTGTTTAAAAGTCATAACATATTCTCTAAAATAATTTCCATTTACCGCCCACGGCAGTGCGAGTGGTTTTTGCATATGCATTTACAGTTGAAACCGACTGACAAATTACCAGCCCACAACGAGTTCATACCTTCGCCTATAGCGCCGCCACCATTAATGATATATGATTTTTTTTTCGTCGCGAGCGCCCAGAAGGTGTTTTAGAATTAGAACCGACCCAGATTCGGTCCGTAAAACATCGCTTTTTTTCCATCGAGTTGCTTGAACCAAGTTGAACTTAAGTATTATCGCTCCAGATAGCCACGGTGGCGGTGTGGTCAGTCGCCGGCAGGTGCGAGCGTGGGCACAGCCAGGCATGCAGCAGGATGCGGGGTCACCTCCTATCATTTACGGCCTCATTCGATCACCATCTATATGGCTATCTATAAATACATAATGCGGAGCGCGCGCGTTTCGTATTGTCTGCGTTTTCTTCTTTGGCTGCGTTTCTGGGCATAACGAGGAGGAGGCGAAAACGCGATGCCGGATATCGTCGGGTAATTGATGATAAAACAGATATTAAACCGGAGGCGGAATGCGCGCCGTTTCCATACGCGGACGGATCAAATCGCGGGCAGCAGGAATAATAATATAATATAATCGCGGGCATTGTTTGCATTTACGGAAGCGGGCTCAACATAATTCGCCCTTGTTGTGCAAGCACTAAAACACAATGTTGTATTGCAGCAGAACAACAAATAAATTAATAACACTTATCTTGCTGGCGTACTTTCACCAATTAACATTTTATTCACCGCACACGCGGACATTGTTTTACGTATTGTTTATATATTTTATTGATATGATTGTTTCTTTGCAATCTTATTACGGAAATCATTTTATTATGTTTCAATTAACAGCTTGATTTACTACAAATTGGTGGCGCTATAGATATCTTTGTTAAAAAATCCGAATCGAATGCTGTATTTTTATACAAGTTTTGCCATATTTTTTTTTGTTAATATAAAATTGCATCTATTCGTAATTTTTGCTATATTTTATATTTATTTCATTAATTCCATTGTTTATATACACAATAATTCATATCTAGAGGACAAAAGTTAAACATTTGAATTTTCATTGAAAAAAAAAATGACCTCCACCTCCTAGCATAAAATTTTCAAGTTTGCCAAACTTTGTATTCTTGTATGACTACTGAGCCCATCCTGGTCTATAATTGTAGTAAATCTAATCTAGTTTAAAAATGCACATAATGGTCTTTGTCAGAAACGTGCTCCTTCATGGTCAAAATGGGAAGAAACCGAAAAAGTGCACACATTTTGTAGGTTTGGAGATATATATGAAAAATGTTTCGGAGAGCAGCCGAGGTCGAAAATGGGATAATGTAATTCCCACTCGGAATGAATAAATTTTGATTACTGATTTTTTTTCTTAGAATGCAAATTTTGGAAATATTTTAGGTCTAAAAAATCATCCGGTATTTAAGTCTTTAAAAGCATCATTCATAAAAAACATTTCTTCTTATTTAAACCTAATCTCTCAACATGCCAGTGTTGATTTCGCTAATAACACACCAAGTGCTTACGTTTCCGCCCTGCAGGATCGTCTTAATCTGATAATTACGGCCTTGCAGGATGAGACGATCAACCGTGCGCTTTGGATTTGATGCGTTAATTGCGAGCGGTCATCGTTAATTGCAAGACTCGAAAATACTATTTACAAATAAGAAATTATTAAAGAAAAAAATAATAAAACAGTGACCTGAGGCGTTTTAAACTAGTCCGCGACATTTCCTGCCGATGACAGCAATAAACGCGATGTTACAGCAACGTGCTTGGATTAGTTCAAACCGGTTTATTTATAAATTGAACTCGATTCACTAATGTTTTTATAAATATAGAATTTTAGGCAGTTCACCCTCTTTATTTGAAAATAGCTTCTTGTGAGAAATTTTGGTGAGACATTTACATATAATATTACAGTATCAGCTCAGCAAGTTTGTGGGATGTTGGTGAATACGGGCATCAGATTTTTAATTTGAAATCGCCAAGTACCAATTTTGTCGATATTTTTTGACGTCCACAATTTTTTTTAAATATTCCTATATTTTTATTGCGGATTCTGAAAAGGATTATTTTCTGCAATCAGAGTTGTATGTTATGATAAAAATTTACTTTTTCTTATTGTCTTACTGATTTTATATAAATCCGGGAATATGTTCAAATCTGTGTTGTAAATATAAAAGTTGTACTCCTATACATCCTGTTTTCTATATTTCTTCTTCAGTGGTTCGGTAGATCGCAACACGTGATAGTCGAGTGCGGAACGCGCGCGCGCTTTATTTCCAATACGTGACGTTCGCATTATCTAGAATTATCTAGACAAGTAGCGGGGCTCTATCTTCATAATTATCTGACTGTACAACATACGCGAGTTCTGTTCGCCTGTGTACGTATGCATAAATATTCGTATTGTTGCACTACTGGTACTAATTGTTTTAATTACACAAGAGTGAGATACAACGAAACACTAAACAAAAAAACGTCTTATCTTTATAGGGCTATCAGTTTTGAGGTTTTTCCGCTGCTAAAGGGAGAAGCTCAAAGCTCGCGAATTACCCTTCACCGTTTTTCAGAAGTTTTCTATTAAATAAAGGTAATTAAACCCTTTATTTCATAGAAAACTTCTGAAAAACGGTTAAAGGTTTAATTCGCGAAAATTCGAAAACTCATACTTCCCAATGTTAGAGGCACCGTCCGTCACCTACCTCAGTACGCCTAGAGGGCACTACCCGGTGATCCTGATGGCATGAGCATGTTGACGGTTATTACCATATAGGTTTGCATTGCTAATTGATGTGGTGCCGCCAGATGCCGTTTAACTTTCCTTCTAGGGGATTAGTTGTACTATTTTAAAAAATAAGTAAAGTTATGGGATGATTTGGAAAATCGTCTGGAGCCTACAGCTGTTTTTTCTTTTTTTTTTTTAGATTTTGATTTGATTTTACATATTACCAAACACTCTCTATAGTATTCGAAAAAATAAATTTTATTAATTAGTTTTCATATAAAGAAAATTGTGGCATTACGATCGACTGCTCCCGCGGCCATAATTGCACGGCACGGTGATTTCACCTCAACCTAAGGCTGACCGCGTACGTACGGAGATAATTCGTCGCTTCCGTCGGTCATCCCGTTTATTTTGTATAATAAAGATTACATACGCGTTACCGCGGCAAGTTTTTTCATATTATTTGCAGTCGTGAAGCATCATTAAGCAATCCCTGAGTGTCAGAAAGAATATCTTCGGCTAAGAGTGAACATTGTAATTCACACAGGAACAAACACAACAAATCAAATTATTTTACGTGCCTCACTTCCAAATTGTCTAGATAGATAAATATATAAATACATAAAAATATAAACGATAATACGACACAGGCCAAAAATGAGCGTTTCAGAAACGTGTGTTTCACTATACCCAGCTCAATGGCCTAGTAGTAGACGCCGTTCGTCTCGTACTGAACATTGGGGAGCGTTAGTTCAAACACCATTGGGGCGAATTTTCGGCAACTACCTTACATAGTTTTTCAGAGGTTTTCTGTAAATATCGAGTGAATAAACTCGTCCTGAGCTTACCGGCCTCACGACTTATAGCCCTATAAAGATATCTTCTTTTTAGCCATCTTATTTCCATTGTTGGATATAGGCCTCTTTCATCTATTTTCATTTGTTTTGTCGTTTGCTGTCCTAATCCACTAGCTATGGTCTTGATGTCGTCGTTCCATCTCGCTAGGGGTATTCCTGTACTTTATTTTGTTTCCCATGATCTCCAGAAAGTAATTCTATGTGCCCATTGATCTGTTCTTTTTCTAGTCATGGCATAGCTGTGGCATAACATCCACACATCACCAAATTAAATATGTTTTGTAAGCAAACAGATCTTCAACTAAATTTGTACCTAAAAGGGTTAACCAAGCATATGATTCTCAATGTAATTTTTAAATAAGTGATTTCTGCGTGTGTGTGTGTTTTTGTTTATGCGTGAGTAGTGGATTAGAGGGAGCAACCTGTGGGCGAGCGCGCGCGCACCTTTAAAATAGTGAATAGACCCGCACACTCGGTGGCGATTATCATAATAGTACCTGTAAAGGTAGCCTCTCCGCGCTGCTGGTCTCTACAAAGAATGACAGGTTGGTGAGTGGTGGAGAGCGATTTCAAAGGAGAGCACTCTTCTTGGGCCCGCGATCAGTACGCGGCGAGGCCGTCCACGGTCGCATATCTGTCTCACCTGTTACGCGCGCACCTGCTCGCCCAACTCGCCTCGCAACAGTTGCGCGTTTCGCATCCGCACAGAGAAGCCCAATAAATACAACTTTCACCCTAGCCGGTGTATGGGAACGTGTGGTGACTCAGTAACAGTAACAATAAATACGTGATAATAGTGATTGATTGGTGCCAGGTTATGTGCGCAATTTACCATAAAGTGAAGTACGAATAATTATGGATACGGAAAGTCCGGTGGTGTGGCCTGCGTGGTGCTATTCAGGTTAGAAATGTTAATTAATTAGTTGGATAATCGGCGGCGCGTTGCTTTTTAATTGCAGAACGTGCGGTATTTTGTTTTAGCTGAATTGCTTCGCTAATTGTGTTGCCCACGAGCCGCTATTGTTGGTAATAATTGTGTAATCGGATTGTTCGCAGCACGCGTATACTGGTATTTAACCATTCACATTATTTATTACTTTCAAAGTGCACAGTTTTTAATTTTCTAGAACTATATTATTTTCAAAATTCATTTTGATTTTTGTTGTGTTCGAAAATAGCTTATAGAGTTAATAAAATGCGTTTAGTCAACACCACCGATATATTGTGGGGAAAATAATTATTGAGACTAAAGAAAAAGACTTTTGTTTGGTATTTCCCTCACAAGAAACTGCTCTTCAACATCAACAACCACAATAAAAATACAAATACAAATTATTGAGACTAATATTTTGATATAAAACTACCCTGGTTTAAATTAATATGAAATGAAATCACATAATCGCAAATATATGAGCCTGTGATAATCAAAGTGGTGTTTTTGAATGTTTCTGAAAAGGAGACGATTTTGGGTTTGGTATTTATGTAAATCGACATGCGCAGTTACATACTTGAAATCAATTTATTCATAAATACTATGCGTACGTCGGTTTACATAAATATTAAACGCAAAATCTTCTTCTTTTCACAAAATTCAAAAGTGACTTACACCCTTACACCACAGGCTCATATAATAAAATACACACGGCAGAATGGCCTTTGGAGGTCGATAGACGATTACATATTCTAATAAATACAAAACTATTACTACTATAATAAAATATAAAACAAGTAAATAATTAGACCATTTTCAAGTGTTGTTAAATCATGGAAGGCTTGGAACTAAAGAACACATTCAAGAAGTTTTATTTTGGGGGGAAATTACAAATAATATTATTCTCATCTTCTAATTACATTATAAAAATATAATAATATATAAAAAAAACAATTAAATAAATAATTAGGTTATATCAATTTTCAAGTGGTAGAAAATCTAGAACACAATTGAAGTGAAGTCAACGAACACGTGGAACTAAAGGACACATTTAAGAACAGTAATATTGTATTTAGATAGGGATATCAGTAATTCGAGAGAAAACCAAGTACATGCTGACATCGAGGCAACGAAAAATATAAATACATTTTCAAATCAAATTCAAATTTCAAACTTATTTCATAAGAATCTACATTGCTACATAACTAATGAATGCTATACATATGTAAATAAAAAGAAATAACGTATAATAGTAAATATGATACAACTAAACCCCTAGGAGGAAAGTTAAACGCCATCCTACCTTCCTCCTAGGGGGTTAGTTGTACCATATTTGTATATAACCACTCGAGATATTGTGTGAATTAATCCTCACTAGCTGAGCTACACTGGTAGATCTAATAAGATCGAAATCAATAGCTGTAGATTGCTAAGAGGTGGGTTATATATATATATATATATATATATATATATATATATATATATATATATATATATCGTATAATAGTAGATGATTACGACTTTGAAAGAGTAGATAAATTCGCGTATCTAGGTCTCTACTAAATGTAAATATTGACGAAAGCGGATAAATAAAAACAAGGTTGATAAAAGGAAACCCAGCTTAACATCCTTTATTCATACTTTTAAACTAATATAAATTATTATAATATTTGGCAACTTCTGAAATCTAGACTCAAACATCTCCAATAATTAAAACACCAATCGGATAGTTGTGTTTTTTATAGTCGTAAGTAAAATGGTGTACCTATATAATTTGCTTGGAAATATATTTCTTGCATTCGTGTGATTTATACACTCGTGGATTACATTTCAAACTCATGCGAAATATATTACTTTCCGCGCTAGTTACATATGTATCCATGGTTTTGCTTGCTAGGCAACATCTACTAGATACATTATGTAGATGTTGAAAATGATTATGATTACTGTTCATTTAACACATTGCATTTTAACTTATTGTCGTAACGAATTTGTTATTTATAAGTTAATTATAAATTGTTTATATGTTTTATATTAATTCTAAGCAATTTGTAACATTAATATCAATATCCTTGGATTTGGTTGCTAGGTAACATGTGTTTCGGCCATCATGGATTCATGGCTAGTTGATATTTAGAGATGAATAGAACTGTAATCTAGATATAATTCTACTCATCTCTAAAATATCAACTAGTCATGAATCCATGACGGCATGGATAATAGATGTGTTACTAGCGTAATTAGCTACAAAATGAGATATACTTTGCATATATAGCTATATTATAAAGATCAGAATAATGAAAAGCATAAAAAAGTAACATCTCAAACTTGTGTGGGCTATTTAAAAAATTTCAAAAAATCGTAGCTATTATTTTCAAAAATTCTAATAACAGTTGTGTGTTACTAGCTTAATTAGCTACAAAATGAGATATAATATGTTTATAGAGCTAAATTATTAAGATCAGAATAATGAAAAACGTAAAAAAGTAATATCTCAAACTTATGTAGGCTATTTCAAAAATTGCAAAAAATCGTAGTTATTATTTAAAAAAAATCTAATAACATTTATGTGTGACTAGCTTAATTAGCTACACAATGAGATACAATATGTTTATATAGCTAAATTATTAAGATCAGAATAATAAAAAACTTAAAAAAGTAATATCTCAAACTTGTGTAGGCTATTTCAAAAATTGCAAAAAATCGTAGTTATTATTTAAAAAAAATCTAATAACATTTATGTGTGACTAGCTTAATTAGCTGCACAATGAGATACAATATGTTTATATAGCTAAATTATTAAGATCAGAATAATGAAAAACGTAAAAAAGTAATATCTAAAACTTATGTAGGCTATTTCAAAAATTGCAAAAAATCGTAACTATTATTAAAAAAAATTCTAATAACATTTATGTATGACTAGCTTAATTAGCTACAAAATGAGATATAATATGTTTATATAGCTAAATTATTAAGATCAGAATAATGAAAAACGTAAAAAAGTAATATCTCAAACTTATGTAGGCTATTTCAAAAATTGCAAAAAATCATAGCTATTATTTAAAAAAATAATCTAATAACAGTTATGTGTGACTAGCTTAATTAGCTACAAAATGAGATATAATATGTTTATATAGCTAAATTATTAAGATCAGAATAATGAAAAGCGTTAAAAAAGTAACATCTCGAACTTGTGTGGGCTATTTAAAAAATTTCAAAAAATCGTAGCTATTATTTTTGAAATTTCTAATAACAGTTATGTGTGACTAGTTTAATTAGCTACAAAATGAGATATAATATGTTTATATAGCTAAATTATTAAGATCAGAATCATGAAAAACGTAAAAAAGTAATATCTCAAACTTATGTAGGCTATTTAAAAAATTGCAAAAAATCGTAGCTATTATTTAAAAAAAATCTAATAACAGTTATGTGTGACTAGCTTAATTAGCTACAAAATGAGATATAATATGTTTATATAGCTAAATTATTAAGATCAGAATAATGAAATACGTAAAAAAGTAATATCTCAAACTTATGTAGGCTATTTCAAAAATTGCAAAAAATCGTAGTTATTATTTAAAAAAAATCTAATAACAGTTATGTGTGACTAGCTGAATTAGATACAAAATGAGATATAATATGTTTATATAGCTAAATTATTAAGATCAGAATAATGAAAAGCGTTAAAAAAGTAACATCTCAAACTTGTGTGGGCTATTTAAAAAATTGCAAAAAATCACAGCTATTATTTTTTTAAATTCTAATAACGGTTATGCGTTAGTAGCTTAATTAGATACAAAGTGAGATATAATTTGTTTATATAGCTAAATTATGAAGATCAGAATAATGAAAAGCGTAAAAAAGTAACATCTCAAACTTGTGTGGGCTATTTAAAAAAATTCAAAAAATCGTAGCTATTATTTTTGAAATTTCTAATAACAGTTATGTGTTATTAGCTTAAGTAGCTACAAAATGTGATATAATTTGTTTATATATCTAAATTATTAAGATCAGAATAATGAAAACCGTAAAAAGTAATATCTCAATATCTCGTGTGGGCTATTTAAAAAAATTGCAAAAAAACGTAGGAGTTACTTTTGAAAATTCTGATAAAAGTTATGTATTACTAGCTTAATTAGCTACAAAATGAGATATAATATGTTTATATATCTAAATTATTAAGATCAGAATAATGAAAAGCGTAAAAAAGTAATATCTCAAACTTATGTAGGCTATTTAAAAAAAAATTTAAAAAATCGTAGCTATTATTTTTGAAATTTCTAAGAACAGTTATGTGTTATTAGTTTAAGTAGCTACAAAATGAGATATAATTTGTTTATATATCTAAATTATTAAGATCAGAATAATGAAAAGCGTTAAAAAAGTAACCACTCAAACTTATGTGGGCTATTTAAAAAATTGCAAAAAATCGTATCTATTATTTTTGAAAATTCTAATAACAGTTATGTGTTGCTCGCTTAATTAACTACAAAATGAGATATAATTTGTTTATATATCTAAATTATTAAGATCAGAATAATGAAAACCGTAAAAAGTAATATCTCAATATTTCGTGTGGGCTATTTAAAAAATTGCAAAAAAACGTAGGAGTTATTTTTGAAAATTCTGATAAAAGTTATGTATTACTAGCTTAAGTAGCTACAAAATGAGATATAATATGTTTATATAGCTAAATTATTAAGAACAGAATAATGAAAAGCGTTAAAAAAGTAACATCTCAAACTTGTGTGGGCTATTTAAAAAATTTCTAAAAATCGTAGCTATTATTTTTGAAATTTCTAATAACAGTTATGTGTTATTAGCTTAAGTAGCTACAAAATGAGATATAATTTGTTTATATTTCTAAATTACGACCGACATGTTACCTAGCAACCAAATCCAAGGATATTGATATTTATTTTACAGATTGCTTAGAATTAAAATAGTCATTAATAGTCATACTCATTGTTATTTCTTCGTACAATAATCTTCCTCAGATGTACTAATGCATGTTTAAAGAGGTAAAATATACAATTTATAAATAAGATATATAAACAATTCATTATTAACTTATAAATAACAAATTCGTTACAAGTTGTGTGCAATAATCATGAATTCGAGTGCAAGTGCAACCCGATATATACCTTAACTTCGCAGAAAACTCTGAAATGTGATCCACAAATATCGCCCACAATGGGGTTTGAACCTTCGCTCCCAGTATGAGACGGACGACACCTCTAAAACGTATAAAGATACCTTGCACGGTCAATAATACTGTCATTTCTAGTACGGTCAGTATTTGCTTCAATATTCATCTAGCAATGAATTATCCGGATTAATGTGTATTTGTTCAATAAGACACCTTACACGATCAATAATACTGTCAATATTTTAGAATAATGACAGTATTACTGTACAATAATATGTTTAAAATAAAAAATATTGCCAGTATTACTTATCGTGTAAGGTATAGTAATGATGAAATGAAGAGAATAATGATGTATATCCGGATAATTGATTAATAGATGAATATTGAAGCAAATACTGACAGTACTAGGAATGACAGTATTATTGACCGTGTAAGGTATCTTTATACTTTTTAGAGGTGTCGTCCATCTCATACTGGAAGCGAAGGTTCAAACCCCATTGTAGGCCAT
The DNA here is from genome assembly GCA_963942505.1 of Lordithon lunulatus. NCBI lineage: Eukaryota > Metazoa > Arthropoda > Insecta > Coleoptera > Staphylinidae > Lordithon > Lordithon lunulatus. The sequence goes on along the minus strand of OZ012673.1, from coordinate 1,859,980 downwards.
ATTTGTGAATCACCGTTCAGAGTTTTTCTGAGGTTTTCTGTGAAGTTAAGGTATATATCGGGTTGCACTTTAACTTGTAACGAATTTGTTATTTATAAGTTAATTATGAATTGTTTACATATCTTATTTATAAATTGTATATTTTACCTCTTTAAACATGCATTAGTACATCTGAGGAAGATTATTGTATGAAGAAATAACAATGAGTATGACTATTAATGACTATTTTAATTCTAAGCAATCTGTAAAATTAATATCAATATCCTTGGATTTGGTTGCTAGGTAACATGTCGGTCGGCCATCATGGATTCATGGCTAGTTGATATTTTAGAGATGAGTAGAACTGTAGTACAGTTCTACTTTACTTGATAAATATAAAAGGAGATGTTGAAAATGATTATGATTACTTTTCATTTAACACATTGCATTTTAACTTATTGTTGTAACGTATTTGTTTCTAAAGGCCACTGGCCAATAGCCTAATAAAGATTGTTTTCTCTCTATAAAAGGAGAATTGAGGCAAATATAGACAGTACTAGGACTGACAGTATTATTGACCGTATAAGTGCCTTATTGTTCAATCCATCAATACAATTCAATACAATATTTTAAACTACTGTCAGTATTGTTGACTATGTAAGGTGCCTTATAGAAACATATTATGCCTTGAATATCTTTTCTATAGAAAATCGTCGTTTTTTTAAAATATTATTTACGATTTTTTAATCTCCCAGTAATAATTAACAATCATAAATAACCACTTCCTTTAATAGCATTCATTTTTCCACATTCTATCCGTCGTTTAATTAATTAATTACACTCGGAATGGGCAATGTTCCGGAAATTCTGAACGCGCATCGGTTGATTTATGGCAGACGGCAAATAAAATCATATTCTCTTTTTCTCCTTCCTCGGACGTTACTTACGGTCGTATAAATCTGCACGCGTTACGTCCGCCGTATGGCACTCGGGGCCGCGCTGTCATAATCCTTTCAACACAGGACTCCGCCGATCATTAAATCAATATCTTGCAGTTGTGCATACTGTTGTTTTTTTATATTCTCCTGCTCTTTCGGTTAATGCACTTCGTGTAATTCAGTAACATGTGGCACTCGGACCTCAGAAGTGCCAGCTGGCTGAAGGCGAAATTACTGTCAATGCGGGCGTGTTCTTTTACTCGTTTACTTAACATTCTTTGCGAATACTTAGGAATATAGACGTATAATCAATATTAAACTCTATGTCATATAATCTTAAAAAATATCTAATGTGATTTGAATCTGCAACTTTAGATTTTGTGACTCGCTTTTCACTAACTACACTACAGATGGCATTTTCAATCAAAAATTAATAAATTTTACATCTTGATTTTATTAGCTATCTGGATTCACATAGAACAACAATCTAAACCGATTAGTTTACAGTTGGCAATTGCGTTAAAAATTGCGAATAGGCAAAACAGCCAGAAGAAAGTGGCTGTCTGTTTTACCTATTTTCAAAGATTTTATTGCTTTAAAACTTCTTCTATCTTTATATGAGCCTGTGAGAATGAAAGTGTTGTAAGTTACATTTGAATTGTTTTGAAAAGGAGAATATTGTGCGATTGGTATTTATGTAAATCGACGTACGAAAGTCTAATGAATGATCTAAAAAAAAGCAAAATGTCTCTATCACATTCCATTAACCCGGTTGAAAGGTTTAAAATAAATATTACAATCTGTATTAAAGGAACTTTTTATATGTAAGACTATTAGCTACTATTTTCAGTTCTTTTTAAACATGCTTATTTGTTCAACATGATTGCTAATAAATCCGTGCTATGGTAATCAAAATCTGATTCGAGTTCCCCATCTTCAACAAACACTCCATGTGAGTCTCGAAATAAACAATTTTTTTTTGTACAACTGCGTTCTTCAATAGCCACGACCATGCCCGGTCTTCATAATTGGTATGACCACCGTGCCGCCGCGCCCGGTTAATCACGATTCCGCCCGCGTCCGCGCGCCGCCTGCCTCCCTCTCGGCCCCGCGGCCCGTCCGTTACGCGGACATTGAAAACTTTGACTTATCGTAAATGTCAGACGGTAGCTCGGGGGCACTTCCTTTTAGTAAAAAAAATGTTGCTCGGCCAACGCAGACGCGCCCCTCCGCGGCTGTTTCATTCTAACGCGCGCGTACGCGACAAGGACGGCGGCGGCGTGCCCGGTGACGGTGTGGAATGCAGATGAATGATTGAATAATTCCGCGGTGCGGGGCGGCTACCTGATGGAATTTGCACTTGTTTACTTTGGCGTGAACCAAAAATTATTTACGAATTCATGAACTAAATTGAATAATGTATTCATCAACACTATTCCTGGTTCTTGGCAGAACTACACTAAAGGTCGTTTTAGACAAGACAATTTCTTAGCTCAAAAGTTGCTCAAGAAATGAATTCATATATCCTCCTCCCATACAATTTATCCTTGACAAATAGAACCTGTTATATTATTTCATACAGTCTACCATCCAATTCAATATTTCAAACAATTTACTGTATGATACGAGACAATTTAGATTGTCTCGGATCTTGACTAACTTTTGAGTCAAGAAATTGTCTTGTCTAAAACGACCTTAAGCGGTGTCCGTTTAGGAATCCTAGTCCTTGATTTCCCACTAACTCAACCTCAACCTCTCTGTTTACTTATGCATTAACATCACCCATAACAGCAGTTATTTCCTATTTCTTTGTTAAGCTCTGAATAACTCACAAAAAACTCGGTTTCTTGTTCTATAGCTCTTGTTGGTGCATAGACTTGAATTAGGTAGATTAATTGGACTTGCTTGTAGTTAAAGCACTGAGTGTGGCATTAAGTTGTTACCTGCTTGAGAGGTTTCTTTCTTCATTTGTTGTTGTTGTGGGCGAAATTTCGCATATCACATTTCACATTTTACAGATGTTTTATGTGAAGTTAAGGCAAACTCCTCTGAGCTTCTCCCTTTACCAGCGGAAAAGCCCTCGGACTGATAGCTGTAAAGATAGAAGCTTTATGTTAATATATTAAGAAAATATAAAATCTCTACCGAAAATCCTGGAAGTTTAACTGAGAAATTTTTGAGAATTTTTGTTGGAACATTTCCTAAAAGATTGGCCTTGTGCTGATATCTCAAGCACTCTGTTGGAATATTATTGCATAGAGGGCACTACCCGGTGATCTTGATGGCATGAGCATGTTGACGGTTATTACCACATGGGTGGTGCATTGCTAATTGATGTGGTGCCACCAGATGGCATTTAACTTTCCTCCTAGGGGGTTAGTTGTATCATTTCCTAAATGCTTAAAGTTCCGAGTGTAATTAATTAATTATACGACGGATAGAATGTGAAAAAATGACTGCTATTAAAGGAAGTAGTTATTTATGATTGTTAATTATTACTGGGAGATTAAAAAATCGTAAATAATTTGAAAAAAACGACAATTTTCTACAGAATACGTATTCAAGGCATCATATGTTTCTAACTTAAAAGTTTAGTTGTCTACATATAGATTTCTTTAGTTATCGCACTATTGAAAATTTCTAATTAATTGTTATAAAAGGTTTTTATTCGATAGTTTTATAACTACCTACTCAAAATTATTGAATCTTTTGAATAATATTGCATTTACTAGAAATAAATTATTTCCAGTACATTTAATCTTAAATAGAGATGTTTCTGATTTGCTGTTGAATTAAAACCTCTTGAATTGTATAAACGTCGAAATAAAATACAGTTTACGGCCGCCACTAAATTGCGGTCATTACATTGGTATCAGAATGTCGCGGCGGCGGCGGGGAGCGGCATAAAGATCGGTATTAAGTGAGTTGTCAGCCGCGACCAGTGGACATTTATTGCCGTTTCTTACCCGCTTTTTTCTCACTCTCCAAACGGAATATAGGCATATGTGTGTCGTAAAAAAGGTACACCCGTTGAGAGCGGTTTAAATTATATATGCAGGTGTGTTGTTAACTCGCGACGTGTGAGAGGGAGGAAGAGTTGAGGTGGAAAGTGTTAATGTTAAATATAGCACGGTTTTGAAAGTTGATCTAAAAAATACAAAATATTGTCTTTTTAGATTAACTTTCAAAACCGTGCTATATTTAACATTAATATTATGAATGTGGTATAACAACAATAATATTCAGATATGAACTCACTCTATGCATTACGGAGCTACCCATTTGCAGCTATAGTGATAAATGTATAGATTTCATTGAAAATCGCCCTCATCAGTCGCATTATCAAATTTCACATACGACAGTGATGTATTTGCTGAGTTACAATCACTAACATTTTCTTTATTTCAGAAACATTAAACTTTTCTATTTTTCTCCAACAGTAATATTCGAATATAGGTTATTTTCAGAATTTCGCCGTGTCTTTCTTCCATAAATATTAGGCCATATGTATATTTGAGTTAAAACTAGTGTTATTATATGCAGTTATTAAACACTTTCATAAACATTTAATAAAATAATGCAATATGGGGTTATTTTTACTAAATTCTGGTATATAGAAGATTAACAAATTTTTCCAAATTTTGATTATCGTTGGAAATAATTTTGAATAAATTATGATTACCAATTATACGGCTACCAAAAAATAAATCATGACCATCGAATACCATTAAGTATTATTTTTAGTTCATGAAATAAAATGATTCAAGATTAGTATAAGTAGACTCACTCAAAAATTAATATTTCCAAATTTTGATTATGGTTGGAAATAATTTTGAATAAATTATGATCACCAAGTATACGGCTACCAGAAAATAAATCATGACCGTCATCGAATACCATTAAGTATTTTTTTTAGTAGACTCCACTCAAAAATTAATATTTCCAAATTTTGATTATGGATGGAAATAATTTTGAATAAATTATGATCACCAAGTATACGGCTACCAAAAAATAAATCATGACGGTCATCCAATACTATTAAGTATTTTTTTAGTTCATTAAATAAAATGATTCAAGATTTGTATAAGTAGACTCACTCAAAAATTAATATTTCCAAATTTTGATTATGGTTGGAAATAATTTTGAATAAATTATGATTACCAAATATACGGCTACCAAAAAATAAATCATGACCATAATCGAATGTCATTAAGTATTTTTTTTAGTTCATGAAATAAAATGATTCAAGATTTGTATAAGTAGACCCCACTCAAAAATTAATATTTCTAAATTTTGACTATGGATGGAAATAATTTCTAATAAATTATGATCACCAAGTATACGGCTACCAAAAAATTAATCATGACCGTCATCGAATACCATTACGTATTTTTTTAGTTCATGAAATAAAATTATTCAAGATTTGTATGAGTAGACTCTACTCAAAAACTAATATTTCCAAATTTTGATTATGGCTGGAAATAATTTTGAATAAATTATGATCACCAAGTATACGGCTACCAAAAAATAAATCATGACCCTCATCGAATACCATTAAGTATTTTTTTAGTTCATGAAATAAAATGATTCAAGATTTGTATAAGTAGACCCCACTCAAAAATTAATATTTCTAAATTTTGACTATGGATGGAAATAATTTCTAATAAATTATGATCACCAAGTATACGGCTACCAAAAAATAAATCATGACTGTCATCGAATACCATTAAGTATTTTTTTAGTTCATGAAATAAAATGATTCAAGATATGTATGAGTAGACTCCACTCAAAAATTAATATTTCCAAATTTTGATTATTAATGGAAATAATTTTGAATAAATTATGATTACCAAATACACGGCTACCAAAAAATAAATCATGACCGTCATCGAATGACATTAAGTATTTTTTAGTCCATCAAATAAAATGATTCAAGATTTGTATTAGTAGACTTTACTCAAAAATTAATATTAGCAAATTTTGATTATGGCTGGAAATAATTTGGAATACATTATCATAGTAAAATGATAAATTCTCAGTGCGGAAAAATTTAGGACATAACTTTTTAATAAATTATGTTTAAAAAATCGTATTAAATGCAATTCTTGAAATTAAAACTAAGAAATGATATAATTATGTATAAATTGTCCATGATATTCATGCCTACATTGATTAGTATGAAATTACATATTAAATTTGCTTAAAATTTATTTTAAAATAAATAATATTTTCATATATAGCATGCTTGTCTACATTATTATATTAAACGGTATTAACAGCTAACTGCATGGCTTAAGATTAGCTGAAGCATTTGCAACACAACGTTTGAATCGTGTTAACGAGTTACCCTCCGTATTCAACCGCATAACCTCCTGAAATGAGTCTCAGAAAAAGTAATCCTGAAATAATCCGTGCTATAGATAGCCAAGAGGAGTGCTATTAATAATGCTGTGGGTGTCCCGCCGGTCGAAATGCCGCATTTATCAAAAAAGTCTAGAAAGCAATTATTTTACATTAAAATATTTAAAACCAAAACCAAATTAATTTGTACTAATTGTCAGTTATTGGCATCAAATTTCAGATTATAATTAGTTTATGTGAATAGAAAAGTGTTTTTTAATTGCAATTAAATATTAATTGAATAATATTTACAAAAATATAACATTCTAAAGAAATATAAATTTAGAATTTTCCACAAAATAAAATCACAAGCAGTAATTGTTTCACAAAAAAAACCTATAATATACAATAAGTTTCTAATAAGGTGGAGGCCAAGATGTTTTATTTAGGTTTTCGCAAAATAAATATTATTAATATTAAATAACAACTTCATATTTTAATTTTCACGTGGAAAACGTAGCAAAAATAATGTGATGTATTGCAAAATAGCCCAGAGCTCGGCGGAACAGAATTATAGAGTCGTCCATTAAAAATAAAATCAATTTTCACTCAACTATTGCGTTATTCTATTGATTGAAAATGAAAGAGGTGTCATTTCAATCAATGAATAACGCAATATTTTAGTGAAATTATTTTGCGAACACCTAAATAAAACATCTTGGCCTCCACCTTATTAGAAACTTATTGTATATTATAGGTCACCTACTGCTTTTGATTTTATTTTGTGGAAAATTCTAAATTTATATTTCTTTGGAATGTTATATTTTTGTAAATGCTATTCAATTAATATTTAATTGCAATTAAAAACACTTTTCTATTCACATAAAGTAATTTTATTTTTGCTACGTCCTCCATCATATATTCGATTTTATTTTAGAAAATGAATTGTTGTATAAATAAAACTGCTGCTATATTAAAACAATCTTAAAATCTTCAACATTTCCCTGAATATGTCACTTATATTCATAGTTATAAGAATTTGCTAGTCTTTGTAAATATTTTGCTTCGTTACCTTCTACGAAGCAGGTAATTTCCATTATATTGGTACCTTCCCGGAACGGAAAGGTGAGTACCTGTGGGTTCAACGGGCGGACATGGTGGTTACTTGGGTCAAGATAATAAATGCCACGACGAAAAGGCGGATTTGAAGTCGCCCTACGTGGGCTACAAAAGAATTGTAATTCACAGGGTTGACATATAAAACTATTAAGAATATTACTGGATAGTGGCGTAGCTGGAATAATATTTTTATTTCTTAAAATCTCAGATATGTAACCAATAAATAATGAGCTACTATATTTTTATGCGACGCGATTAGAGCGATAATCACTCAAATATAAAGCTCCACGTTTAAATTCACTGCCGTTTTTGAACAATAGCTCTTACCACTCTAAATCTGAGTTACACAAAATTCTTTAAATGTTACGAAATATTTGCATACAAGTCAAGAACGAATATATTTATGTATCAACAAATAATGAAACTCAATCAATTGACAGATGATTTTTTTAATTACAGCTTATAATTTTCAAATATAATTTTTAAAAATCACCAAAATAATGTTTGTGGTTACCTATTTCAAATATATGTGTTTTGAATCATTTTTGCCATTTTCATGACATTTGCTTTATTACAATTTAAGTTATAGCGGTATTATACCAATACCGCTATAACTCAATTTGTTATAAAGCAAATGTGATGAAAGTGGCAAAAATGATTCAAAACACATATATTTGAACTACAAAATAATTTTGGTGATTTTTAAAAAGTGTAGCATACAATTTTCAATAATGTTTGACAATATGTATATCTATTCATCAATTTCAAAGCAAAATTAATAATAGCCGTTATACATATCAAAAAATAATAATTATCTCTCTTGGTATGTAAATAAGTAAATTAAGAAATTCACTACCGACTCTTGATTCGTATTATTTAGGTGTTAATGACGCGATTGAATTTTGGTTTGATCTCAAATTCATTTAAATTACACATAATCGCAATTATAATTAGTTCGTTCAACATGTCACAATCGTCATTACATAGTAAAATGTAAATGGTGCTGGTCGCCCTCCACCTGTCGGACGCGCCTCTCTTTCATTAGCCGCGCTGTTTATTTGCTTAACTGTAGCGCGCGCGTTCGTCTTGTTTGAACTCGCGCCTTTTAATGGCTTCTAGAAATCAAACAGTCGCTGGCTTTCATTGCCATTTATATACACACTCAGCACCAGCACAATGAACTGCCGAAAAAGAAGCATTACGTGACATTGTATATGCAACGTAGTGATTAGAATTATAAATAGTATTTTAAAATATTTTTTGTAAAATATTTTTAGATAATTTGGTGTAATACAAGTTACTATCGTCACTTTTTGGTGATTTTTGGGATGTAGAAATCGAATATTATGAATAGGGTTACTGAAAATGCTATAATTCCCTTTATAATATACAGAATTATGTAAATTTTACATAAACGTATTTATTAAGAATGATATTTAGTCATTACGATGTATATAGTTCGAACCGTCGCTTTTGGTAGACTTTATGGGATTCAAATCCGAAAATTATGAAATTTTACATGGCTAGGGTCACTAAAACTGCTGTAATTTTCTTTATAATATACAGAATTTTATAAATTTGACACTAGTGCATTCATTAAGAATCATATTTAGTTAATACAAGGTATACAGTTCGAACTCTCGCTTTTGTTAGACTTTATGGTACCTTAAACTCGAAAAATTATGAAATTCTACATGGGTAGGATTACTAAAACTGCGATAATTCATTTTATAATATTCAGAATTCTATAAATTTGACATGAATGCATTCATTAGGAATCCAATTTAGTTAATACGAGCTACAAAGTTGTAACCCTCGCTTTTAGATAGACTTTCTGGGACGTCAAACTTGAAAATTAAGACTTTCTACATGGGCAGGGTTACTAAAACTGTTGTAACTCCCTTTATAATATACAGAATTTTATAAATATGACATCAATGCATTTTTTGAGAATCTTATTTAGTTAATACGAGCTCTTAAATTCGATTCCTCACTTTTGATAGATTTGATGGGACGTCAAACTCAAAAATTATGGAATTCTACATGGGTAGGGTTACAAGAACTGCTGTAACTCTATTTATTATATACAGAATTTTGTAAATTTGATATGAGTGTATTCATTAGGAATCTTGTATAGTTAATATGAGGTATACAGTCCGAACCCTCACTTTTGGTAGACTTTATAGGACGTCGAACTCGAAAATTATGAAATTCTACATGGGTAGGGTCACTAAAACTGTTGTAACTCCCTTTATAATATACAGAATTTTATAAATATGACATGAATGCAATTTTTGAGAATCTTATTTAGTTAATACGAGCTCTAAAATTCGATCCCTCGCTTTTTATAGATTTTATGGGACGTTAAACTCAAAAATTATGGAATTCTACATGGGTACGGTTACTAAAACTACTTTAATACCCTTTATAATTGACAGAATTTTAGAAATTTCACATGAATGCATTCATTAAGAATCATATTTAGTTATTACAAAGTATTCAGTTCGAACTCTCATTTTTGTTAGATTTTATGGGAACTCAAACTCAAAAATTATGGAATTCTACATGGGTAGGGTTACAAAAACTGCTGTAATTCCATTTATTATGTACAGCATTCTCTGTAGGAGTATAGAAATCGGCTAGAGGGGTTACTGTCAGAACTTTTTAAATTACAAAATATTAAATGTAAGCCTACACCGAAAGGTAAAAGGCAAAATTTAAAATTAATGCATTAATTAAGTCTTCTATTTATTTAATAAAAACAATACATATATAGCATAATTTGTAATTTCAAGCCAACATCCAATTTTTATTCAAACATTGCATTCTTACATTCAATCTATTCGACATAAAGCAGCGACGTGCAGCGATTTCCTATTCACAGCTGATAATAATAAAGCGTGTTTTGTGTTGTGTTGGTCGGCTGCTCGCGCCCGAGATAAAAGCGACGGCGGGCGCGAGATATTAATAAAGCCCGTGCTGTGCAAACACAATGGGCAGTTACACGTACACGTTGCTCTGCCATTATTTAAACATTCCACTCGGACACGTTCTGGGGCCGCCGCCACCGCCGCCCCCTGTCCCGCGGCTGGAACTGTAACGGCGCCGCGCTAGAACGACATGTAGTATCCTGTCGCTTTAACACCGTCGCGGAATTGTTTTATAATTAATTTTCACACTGGTGATATGGGTTATTTTATCACCAATCACTTACAGGGTGTTTCGAAACTTAAAAGTATACAGTGTGAGCCACAGAACACTGTGGTTTTTAAAGTGTGTGATGGATGATATCTATCTGGAAACCTCTGTGCATATAGCGCAATTACGTTTACATTCACCAAAAATTAACAACATATCAATTTTTTCGCTATTATTCATCTTATCAAGTAATAAATAATTACACAATTAATAAATATTGACAAATCAACACGCACACTTTACATTTTTTGCAATTTTTATATAATTCGTTTAATTCTCTTTACGATCGTACACAAATTGTATATAGTTGTATAAACAAAATTTCAAGAAAATTGCGTTTAAAGATTTGGAGAGAATCACATTAAATATTTTAAACTAAAAATAGCGATAGCCATGAAAACAAAATAAAATCGAATTTTGCATTTGTTAGTTGCGGTTAAATGCAACTAACAAATGCATAATTCGATTTTATTTTGTTTTCATGGCTATCGCTATTTTTACTTTAAAACAATCAAAATATGATTCTCTCCAAATTTCTAAACACAATTTTCTTGAAAATTTGTTCATTCAAGTATATAAAATATGTATACGATCGTAAAGAGAATTAAACGAATAATATAAAAATTGCAAAAAATCATATAGTTTAATTTGAGAAATGAAAGTTGTATTCACATCCGCCCAAACCGGAAATGAATTTTATTTTTTGAATATGCTACATAATAGTTAACGTCATATTGAATTAAAATATATTGAACCGTTTTTGAGTTAATCGTGAAATAAAGACGTTACAGAGCATTCCGTCTTTAACATATTTTCACTTTTATAATGAAGATTTTGTATTATGTTTGGTATTAATTCTGCATAAATTTATTGCCATTTGTTCATAGTTTTGAGGATTCACCGTTCACAAAAACATGTAACCCTAGTATTTACTTTTTGAACTATGACAACACTCTTTTACTACAGTAGAAATTTCAAATTAATTTTTACTGTTTAAATCTATACAATTATCTCTGACTGTGGCAACAACAATCATTAATTTTTTCACTCCACCATATCTCCTTCTCTCTTTCGTCGGCTTACATTCATTGCAATCGCGTTCAGTCCGAGCAGGTCACATCAGCAGGTAGCCAGAGGTCAGCGCACAGTCATCCCGGCAATCAAATTGCTTTTTGTTGCCGGAATAATTGCCTGGATGACGAGGCGTTGGTTCTTTTTTCTGTGCACAAAACAGCCGTGGCGAGGATGAGCGGGTGCACAAGAGAAGTCAGCAGGTTTGCGAATGAAGTGAAGATTAGAAACCTCATTGTTTCTTCTTGTAAATAATACTATAAAAAGATATATTTATTGATGTTATATCATACATAGTATTTACATAAGTTATAAAATAATAATTAAAATTTAGTATAAAATTCCATTAAAAAATATAACAAAATATTGCAATTAAAATTTATATTTATATGTATGTATCATAAAAATAATATGAATAATTATAAATAACGGCTGTTACTGACACAACAATAAGTTACTTATATAATTGCTGGGGTATAGGGTATATATATTTTTTTTTGATAATAACGTTTGTATGAAATAGCGAATTTAATATTAAATAGCAGGAAAACTAGTAATACCGTAATTTTTTATTATGTCTATAATAGATACACTAATATATTGCTATTACATGAGCAAAGTTTAAAAAATATACATCGAGGGATTTTTTAAATATTCATAAATTTGTGGTTCAAACATATAAAACCGTATTTTTATAAAATACTGACTTTGGCATTGGTAGCATTAAAACTAGCAATACCGTCATTTTTTATTATGACGTTAATTAATAGACTAATATATTTAGAATGCATTAGAAAAGTTTCAAATATATATGTTTTGAAAATATTAACTGATATGCAAAATCGTGTTTATATGAAATACCAAATTTGACATTAATTAGCACGAAAACTAGCAATATAGTAATTTTTGATTATGGCTTTAGTAGGTACAATATTATATAGTTAATACATTAGCAAAGTTTGAAAAACATTCATCGAGGGATTTTTGAAATATTCAAAAATATGCGGTTCAAACTACAATACCTACCGTATATTTTATATACACTAAAACTAAAAATGCCGTCATTTTTGATTTTGACTTTAATTGATAGAATAATATATTGATAATGCATTAGCGAAGTTTAATAAATATACATCAATGATTTTGGAAATAACAAATAATTATAGGTTAAATATACAAAATATATATTAAATACGGTATATAGGCTTTCGATTAAATAAATAAAATAAATAAAACATACAAAATCGTTTTTTATGAAATACCGACTTTGACATTAAATAGCACGAAAACTAGCCACACCGTAATTTTTGATTATGACTTTCATAGATACAATAATATATTGCTAATACATTAGCAAAGTTTGAAAAATATCCATCAAGGGATTTTAGAAATATACACAAATTTGCGGTTCAAATATACAAAACCGTAGTTTTATGAAATACTGACTTTGGCATTGGTGGTACCAAAACTAGAAATACCGTCATTTTTGATTATGACGTTAATTAATAGACTAATACATTGATTATGCATTAGCGAAGTTTAAGAAATGTATATCGATGGATTTTAAAAATATTAACTAATTCTTATGATAATTTAATTTCGACAGTATTCACAATGGAAAATAGGCGTGTTTATTATAAACGAGCTTAAAAAATAAACTTTCATTTATAATTTATTATCTAACAACTATTTGTTTATTATGTAAATTATTCATCATATTTCTCTCCAGCCGAGCCTGTTATTATTAAAAAGAATGGCTTGTTAATTAAGCAGTAACAATTAGATTTATGCGCGACAGTGTGCGCGCGGGCGCTTATTAAAATAAGATAACAGTAAATCACGGGCGCCGCCGCTCTGCGGTGGCCGACCAGTCCTTGCTGTATCTGATTGTCATCTCCAGCCGCCGTGCCATAAAACATCTCTCTTTACGACCAATATGACAACTATTCTAATATTTACACGCGGATTTACATGTGCGCACAGCGGTCGACTGGTGTTTGTCCTTTCAACACCTCTTCTTCCATAAAAAATCACCGATAGAGTTGAAATTAAAAATTATTGGCATACATACATTTTATTATATAATTAACTATCTAAGTATTTTTATATGTTTATCCTAATTTAAACTGTTTTTTCATAAATCAATCTAAAGCAGAAAACATTAATAAAATTAAGAGTTAACGAGTTGTAATACATATTATATATTATTTGTTATATTTTTTAATTTATTTATTTTTTAATATTTATATTTATATATAATAATAATATATAAATTCAAAAAAAAACTAAATGAAATTCGCGCCATTCGACAACGGGGTATGATGAATCAAATCAATTTTAAATATTTACTCTTTTACTGGATGATATAGTTATATAAAGGACTACCTGAAGGTATATAATAATAATAAAGTAGACACTTTATTATTATTATATACCTTCAGGTAGTCCTTTATATAACCTTTTCAATTTCAATTTAATAATTTAACATTAAAATTTATATATAGAGTAGACCAACTCCTTAAACTAAATTTTTTTAATTTCTTTTTCAGGTGATACATCTGCGGATGTCCTGAGCGAGAGTCCTACGACGCCCATAAGCAAACCGTCCCGCCGCCGCCGTCCTGACAGAGCTATTAACAATGGTAGCGTCACGACGACAACGGCATCCCTCGCGGCCGTTGTGGATTATCACAACAACAATAACAATCACGTGAAGAACGAACGGCTGAGTCCTGGCACTCCGGATACCTCATCTAGATCCATTACGCCCTCTTCTGCCAGTCATCCGGACACGCCGCCTGCTCAAGAATCCAACCCGATGTTGCACATCACTGGAAGGAACTATAGCGACTTTATGCGGAGCCTGGCAGCGAAGTACAATAATACGAATCCAAATGAGTAAGTTGGAATTTTGTACAAAATATTACCATTCCCCTGCGTCCATACGTCTTCGTCCAATGCCTGTAGGATTTTTTCCCATTTTCGCTTCCTTGTCTGCTTTCAGGCTAGTTTGTAGCTTCTTGTCTCCCTACCTCGTATGTTTGTGCTCCACAGTTCAGCGATTTCGGCTACCAATAAACTCTTCTGCGGCCTTGTCTCTTTTACGAGGCCGGGAGATATTATCCCAGCCGTCACCGCGTTAACCTTTTTTCAGTGTTTTTCAAAATGTTCATCAGATTATATTAAAAATATTCTTTTTCATAAAAATATTTACACAAAACGGTTAGCATCCCTTTACGAACGGGCAGCCCGAGTTCGAATCCCGGCCCGAGTAGTCAGTACCAATTGTCGTTAGGATAAATTAACGACACTTTGGGGACGATTTTCTGAACTAGCATAATATTCACATACACATATACTAACATAGCGGTCGGCAACTTTTGGCCACGCGTGTCACAGAGTGACACATCAAACATTTAACCATTCTCTCCTGAGTCGATTAATTTAAAACAGCTCATACAATAAAAACCTTCCTGCACACATTATTTTTGGATGAAAATTATCTAAAAATGGTTTATTTTGGGCTCAATTAAATATAGATTGTAAAATAATATCATAAATTTAAATTTCTTAAATCTTTGATTTATTATAATTTTTTATGGCTCAGTCGATTAATGTAAAACAGCTCCAACAATAAAAACCTTGCTACAGACATTATTTTTGGGTGAAAATGATTGAGAAACGGCTTATTTTGAAGACAATTAAATATAGACTGTAAAATAATATGAAAATTTTAAATTTCTTAAATCATTGATTTTTTATAATTTTTTATAAGTCAGTCAATTAATTTAAAACAGCTTGTACAATATAAACCTTCCTGCAGACATTATTTTTCGGTGAAAATTATCCAAAAATGGTTTATTTTGAGCCTAATTAAATATAGAATATAAAATAATATCATAAATTAAAATTTCATAAATCTTTGATTTTTTATTATCATTTATAGCTCAGTCGATTAATGTAAAACAGCTCGAACAATAAAAACCTTCCTACAGACATTATTTTTAGGTGAAAATGATCAGAAAATGGTTTATTTTCACCCCAATTAATTACAGAATGTAACATAATATCATAAATTTAAATTTCTTAAATCTTAAAATTTTTTATCATTTTTTATAACTCAGTCGATTAATTTAAAATTGCTCGTGTTACACAAACCTTCCTGCAGACATTATTTTTGGATAAAAATTATCAGAAAATGGTTTAATTTGTGCTCGATTAAATATAGAATATAAAATAATATCATAAATTTAAATTTCTTAAATCTTTGATTTTTTATAATTTTTTATAACTCAGTCGATTAATTTAAGACAGCTCGTGCATAAAAACCTTCCTACAGACATTATTTTTGGGTGAAAATTATTAAAAAACAGCTTATTGTCAGGACAATTAAATATAGACTGTAAAATGATAAGAAAAATTAAAATTTCTTAAATCTTTAATTTTTTATCATTTTTTATAACTCAGTCGATTAATGTAAAACAGCTCCGACAATAAAAACCTTGCTACAGACATTATTTTTGGGTGAAAATGATCAAAAAATGGTTTATTTTCACCCCAATTAATTACAGAATCTAAAATAATATCATAAATTTAAATTTCTTAAATCTTTAATTTTTTATAACTCAGTCGATTAATTTAAAATTGCTCGTGTTATAAAAACCTTCCTGCAGACATTATTTTTGGATGAAAATTATCAGAAAATGGTTTATTTTGGGCTCAATTAAATATAGAATGTAAAATAATATCATAAATTTAAATTTCTTAAATCTTTGATTTTTTATCATTTTTTATAACTCAGTCAATTAATTTATTACAGCTTGTACAATATAAACCTTCCTGCAGACATTATTTTTGGGTGAAAATTATCAAAAAATAGTTTGTTTTGTGCCCAATTAAATATAGAATATAAAATAACATCATAAATAGAAATTTCTTAAATCTTTGATTTATTTTTTTTAGCTCAGTCGATTAATGTAAAACAGCTCCAACAATAAAAACCTTGCTACAAACATTATTTTTGGGTGAAAATGATCAAAAAATGGTTTATTTTGACCCCAATTAATTACAGAATCTAAAATAATATCATAAATTTAAATTTCTTAAATTTTTGATTTTTCATAATTTTTTATAACTCAGTCGATTAATTTAAAACAGCTCGTGCATAAAAACCTTCCTACAGACATTATTTTTGGGTGAAAATTATTGAAAACGGCTTATTTTCAGGACAATTAAATATAGACTGTAAAATAATATGAAAAATTAAAATTTCTTAAAACTTTAATTTTTTATCATTTTTTATAACTAAGTCGATTAATTTAAAACAGCTCGTGCAATAAAAATCTTCGTACAGACATTATTTTTGTGTGAAAATGATCAAAAAATGGTTTATTTTGGGCCCAATTAATTATATATAATAATAATAATAAATAATAGAATATAAAATAATATCATAAATTAAATTTCTTAAATCTTTGATTTTTTATAATTTTTTATAGCTCAGTCGATTAATGTAAAACGGCTCGAGCAATAAAAACCTTCCTACATACATTATTTGTGGGTGAAAATTATTGAAAAATGGCTTATATTGAGCCCAATTAAATATAGAATGTAAAATAATATCATAAATTTAAATTTCTTAAATCTTTGATTTTTTATCATTTTTTATAGCTCAGTCGATTAATGTAAAAGAGCTCCAACAATAAAAACCTTGCTACAGACATTATTTTTGGGCGAAATGGATTGAAAAACGGCTTATTTTGAAGACAATTAAATATAGACTGTAAAATAATATGAAAATTTTAAATTTCTTAAATCTTTGATTTTTTATATTTTTTTATAATTCAGTCGATTAATTTAAAACAGCTCGTACAATAAAAATCTTTCTGTAGACTTTATTTTTTGGTGAAAATGATCAAAAAATGGTTTATTTGGAGCCCAATAAATTATAGAATGTAAAATAATATCATAAATTTAAATTTCTTAAATCTTTGATTTTTTATAATTTTTTATAACTCAGTCGATTAATTTAAAACAGCTCATGCAATAAAAACCTTCATACAGACATTATTTTTGGATGCAAATTACCAAAACCTGGTTTATTTTGGTCTCAATTAAATATAGAATGTAAAATAATATCATAAATTTAAATTTCTTAAATCTTTGATTTTTAATCATTTTTTATAACTCAGTCAGTTAATTTAAAACAGCTCGTACAATAAAAACCTTCCTACAGACATTATTTTTGGGAGAAAATTATTGAAAAATGGTTTATTTTGGGCTCAATTAAATATAGAATGTAAAATAATACCATAAATTTATATTTTATAAATATTTGATTTTTTATAATTTTTTATAACTCGAATTTTTCTATATCATACAATTAAATGTAAAAAACAGGTTGTGGCATACAAAGAGATCAGTTATGTTTATTTGGTATATTTTTTTTTAAATAAAGAGGCATGTAGATTCATGACGGTTGTCGACGGCTGTACTAATAATACACAGCAGAAGGACCGGAAGTTCGATAGCGAGTTACAAATTGTTACAAATACAGTAAACTACTACTATTTACACATTTTTTTCTTTATTTTCAGTTATTTTTCCCGCAATGGTTTTCCTCCACCGCTCGACCCACGTTTCAAACCGGGCGGTTTCCCACCATTACTTCCTACTCTACCACCCGCCTCAAAAGAAGAACTATCGAAAAAACCTCAAGCCCCCGACTTTCCCTCCTTGCTCAATCCGTTCGCCGGTGCCGGTCCGATTTTCCCGCCCCTCATCGACATGTCGACGACGCAAACGCTGCTAGCGATGGTGCGGACGGCAAAAGAAGCGGAACTGCAAGGGTTGCTGAAGAACGCTAAGCGCGCGGACGCCGCCTCCCCACTAGACCTTTCCTCGGCGGCGGCGGCCGCGGCGACGCCGCCGCCCGCAAAGCGGCCGCGCATCAAAACGCCGTCCACGGGCAGCGTGAGCAGTCTCTGCGGGCCCAAACGGGCCGAGTCGGAGAGTCCCAAGCTGCTGCATGAGGATATCTCGCATTGGAGTGTGGAGGATGTTTGCAGTTTCGTGCAGGGGATTGATATTTGCGCCGAGTATGCACAAGTAAGTCACAACTCTCTTAAAAGATTCATTAAAAAAAGTTTTATTAAGGTAGATTACTGGTATTCCCGGAAAATGGATGTTCTTTAGAGATGTTTTACGAGTAAATAATCGTGAACCCTTTGGGTATATGTGGGTACCCAAGGGGTAACTGCAAAAACCTTTTATTTATAAAAAAATTTATTACTCAAGGGGATACAAAAATGATATATAATATGCAAATATATATCTATTCTGCCGTTTTAACAGGTTAAGCGCCATGAACATTTAGCCAAACTTTCCATTTTAACCTTAAGACTTTTTTTTGCCAAATTCTATTATTTCTGTTTGTCTTAAACCTATTTTATATAATTTTGGCAAATTTGCCTTATAAAACGAAAAAGGGCGGCGGACACCAGTGTCCGCTGTGGCCCTAGAGATCCTTCAGAGTTATCGCGTATATTTCTTTTAAAATCTAAAACCCTGACGGACACCGGTGTCCGCTATGGCTGAATTGGCTGGAGACATAGCGGACACCGGTGACCGCCATGGCGCTTAACCTGTTAATTGAGAAAAGAAAATACACAGATTTTTGAGAATGAGGAAATTAAAGTGGAAATATGATAACATTTTGCTCATCCGTGAGCTAACTTTTTGAACAAATTGGTATTTAATGAACAATAATCTGTACCATTTTGCTGCGTTTATTGGTTGTCAAAAATAAGCTACGAGTGTTCATTTCGGAAGACCGCAGCTGAGAAATTCTTGTCTACCGCTCTCGGAGTCCGCGTTCCTAATGATCCTGCGAGAGCGGTGAACGCGCAACGGCGGTCGTCCTGAAAGGGATCACGTTCGTCCCGGGCACGTCACGTCGCGCTCTTTACGCGCCACTGGCGTGAATAATACGGTTTTGTTTCAATGAAGACCTTACTTGTGTACGCGGCGGCCTTCGTGACCACCGCCATTGTGTTTACCAAAGCAACAACGTTGCTACCTAACACTTTCGAGGAAATGGCATAGAGTTAGAGGTAACGAGATTTGGCACTCGGCTACAATAGCAATTATTAACAGATATTAAATGTTACTTGATAAAAATAAAGTTATGAAACTGAAAATGTTGGAAAATGTGCAAATGTGAAAAAACGTGAAACCGTGAAACGGGAAAAACGTGATAAAGTGGAAACGAGAAATCGTTTCTGGCACTCAATTCGTCAATTATTTATAAATATTTTCGATATCTAGCTCTATCAATTTTTTTCATACAATTTATATTAGTACGATAATGCTAAGTATATGGCTGATTTTCGAATATGCTAACAAATATGTCTAAAGCCCTGCCCATCGGCCTAATAGTTAGAGGCGCTGTCTGTCGCGAACTGAGCTTTGGGGAGCGAGAGTTCAAACCCTGTTGTGGGCGACTAAATTTTGTGAAACATCTTCTCACAGTTTTTCAGAGGTTTTCTGTGAAGTTAAGATGAAGACCAGGTGATTACACTCCTCAGAGCTTTTATCCTTTATTTATTTCTTAATCATATGCCTGTCAATGCGGGTGTGTTCTTTTACTCGTTTACTTAACATTCGTTGTGAATACTTAGGAATCTAGACATGTAATCAATATTAAAGTCTATTTCATATAATCTTAAAAAATATCTGATGTAATTTGAACCTGCAACTCTAGATTTTGTGATTCGCGTTTCACTAACTACACTACAAATGGCATTTTCAATCAAAAATAAATAGATCTTAATTTTATTAGCTATCTGGATTCACATAGTAAATCAATCCAAACCGATGAGTTTACAGCTGGCATGCTAAAAATTGCGAATTGGCGAAAGGGTCACTTTCTTCTAGCTATTTTGCTTATTTTCAGAGATTTTATTGCCTTAAAACTTCTTCTATTTTTATATAAACCTGTGAGAATGAAATTTATTAAAGTACTATCAATACAAGAGATTATCATTAATTGGAGCGAACGGATGTAATTCCATCCATCCACACACACACACATACACATACAAAAAATAACTCCACCCAAGAATTTCAATCGCTGACTTCAGCGTCAAAGTACCGTTCTCTTAAATTTACATCGTCCGGAGCGAATTTTATCGGCCATCGTCCGGTCCCGATGCATCTGCAGACCATCAATCCACCTCTGGCCAGCGTGTCGTGTTTAGAAAGGCTCGGGTTATACGACACGGCCTTGCGCCGCGACCATTAGACACTTCCTAATCACTATTGGGACACGCGGTCGTGATTGCACTTCTTGTGCTGGTTGCGGCAAGGTTACAGCAACCACCACACTTGACTGATTCGTGTCATTGCTTTTCGTTCAGCACGCCATCCGGAATGTTCAACGACTAAACTAAAGAGAGAAGCTAATCGTGGTGGGGCTGTTTAGATCGCGTAATACGGAAGGATAACACTGCAATGTTGGAAAATCTGTGAAAGTTTAAATTGGTTTTTGCACAATATAGTCAATCGAAATTTGGAGATACAAAATGTCTACTTGATATTTTATGGTACACTACTCTCGGGAAAGATCACTAGAATGATAATATCGAAAAACTAAAGCGAAAGAAATTGTGAAGGGGCGAATTGTAATAAAGTCCTAAAATTCAACAAGTAAACAAGACAATTTCTTAGTGAAGATATTAATTAATTTTTTGAACAACTTTTGATTCAAGCAATTGTCTAAAACGAGCTTAACAGAAATATCTTATGTTATGAGTAACAGATTTTTAATAAATAATCTTTAATAATCTGTTACTCATAACACAAGAAGTTTGTAGGCGCCTAATTATGCGCAGAAAGTCGGTTTTATCAAGCTTTCTTCGCTCTTAGTGGACCGATTTTGCAAAATTTTAACAATACGATTACATTTGTTTAGTATTTAAAAAATATAGGCGTGCTCTGTATATAAGTTTTATTAGTCTGAGATTCAAGCAATAATTTCTGCTCAACTACAATAACTCCGGTCAACTCTAAATTACTTCCCCGCGCGGCTGCGGTCAGCCTCATCGTCGCGGGATGCAGTTTTAATTACCGAACAGGTTTTAATCTGTCTCTTATAAGGCTGTGTGTGCAAAAAAAAACGAAGAACCGGACCGGTGCGGTGGGGCCCCGGCATACTAATTACGGAGGCATGCAGGCTCCTTACAATGCACGCGATGTCCGGAGAGCAGCCCCGGCATTAGAGCGAGGCACCGTGTTATTACGGGGGCCCGCGGGCGCGTGCCGGCTACTGCCCTGCCCCCGACGTCTGCCCACGTCGGTGTTTCAACCTCTGACACACAACCGGCTCGGTTTGGAAAGAAATCAGATTGTATCTAAATATGAGGAATATGCTTTATTGTAAGAGCGCGCGGGGAATTTTGTGGTTGCATTTAAAAAGAGATTCCTGATAGTTATCTTTGTAAGACGTTTTTAGTGCCGGTAGTAAATTTAACAGTAATAGTGGTAATAGCTCTTTAATAGACACATAATACTTAAAGATTGCGGTGGATAGAATATTACAGTAGAATTAAGAACAAAAATTATGCACTAGCTCAGAACTACTACGATGTGGTCTCGTTTGAGTTTATAAAGTAATCCTTCGTCCCAGACCTTATCGAAGGCTTGCGATATATCCAAAAAGACCGTCGAACAGAACTTTTTATTTTCCAAATTGTTCCTGATGATTACAACCATACGGTGTAACTGGCGTTCACGTATTATTATTATTATTATATTATTAATTGGCCAATATAGCATATTTCTTAAACTAGTTACGTTATATCAAAGCTATTTTCGAATTTTAGCCCCTAAATTTCCTAAAAAAAGTTAATAATAAAAAATCGCAGGCACCAAATGTTTCTTAAGCTCGTTTTAGACAAGATAATTTCTTGCCTCTAAAGTTAAGATCGTTTTAGACAAGACAATTTCTTAGCTCAAAAAGTTGTTCAAGAAATGAATTCATATATCCTCCTCCCATCCAATTTTTTCTTGGCAAATAGAACTCGTTATATTTTTCCATTCGATCTACCATCAAATTCTATATTTCAAATAATTTGCTGTATGATAAGAGACAATTTAGATTGTCTCACATCTTGACTAACTTTTGAGTCAAGAAATTGTCTTGTCTAAAACGACTTTTAGTCAAGATGCGAGACAATCTAAATTGTCTCGTATCATACAGCAAATTATTTAAGATATTGAATTGGATGGTAAAACGAATGGAAAATTATAACGGGTTCTATTTGTCAAGGACAAATTGTATGGGAGGAGGATATATGAATTAATTTCTTGAACAACTTTTGAGCTATTAAATTGTCTTGTTTAAAACCACCTTTATATATGTTATGTGTACAATTTAGAGCTTTTTGCTAGAAAATCCCAATTCGCCATGAAATAACATTGTTCAATTCAATTTTGTGTGAACCAACGTTTTATACGAATTCACAGATTATAAACTCTAACATCTCATTACTCCTCCTATTAATACTCGTAAGTACTTAAGTGGCATAATTTATGTTGTTAAATACCAGTAACGTATTCACTCACTCTTCACAGGCGATAGTATTTCACGTTAAACTTAATAACGCTAATAATATTGATAACCTTTCACCGGGCTTACTCCGGCGGAGCGTGGCCGCTCGACCGCGGCGAATTCCAGATTGGAAATTAATTTAATCCGTGCTACCACCATTCCCAAGAGCGGCCCCGTTAAATAAAAAAGCGCCATGCGATGTTTATGCGTTCAATCGAAAGGATCTCAAGCGCAACACCACAAGGTTTCAATCGGATGAAACCCGAGAAAATTAATAGTGGAAAGAAACGCGAATAGATTTCTTTTTCATTGCATTTCTACAACTCATAGGCTTATAATAATAATGTTGATGCTTTATTCTATTCAAAATACCAGGAAAACAACCCGACAAGACGATACACATTTCATACGTAAGGGTTAAGGCTTTAGATATGACTATTTCAGAATATAATTTTATAAAATTTTGAAAGTTACAGAGTTATATTACTTTTTGTCACTTTACTAATATCAGAATTAATTTAATTTTTGACAACAAACAATTCAGAAAGGGAACGACTACGAACAGTTAAGCTACACATTTCAAACTTGGTAGCGTATAAATATGACTCCTTGTGGATATATTCAGAGAAATTTTATAAAATTTTGAAAATTACAAACAGACTTATGGTACTTTTTATCCTCTACTAATGTTAGATTTGCATTTTTTAAGTTTAACAGCCCAAAAGAACTACAAATAGCTGAGATACATATTTCAAACTTGGTAGGGTCTAAATATGACTCCTTGAGGATATATTCAGAGAATTTTATAAAATTTTGAAAATTACAAACAGACTTATGGTTCTTTTTATCCTCTGACTAATGTCAGATTTGTATTTTTTAAGTTTAACAGCCCAAAAAAACTACAAATAGTTGAGATACATTTTTCAAACTTGGTAGGGTCTAAATATGACTCCTTGAGGATATATTCAGAGAAATTTTATAAAATTTTGAAAATTACAAACAGACTTATGGTACTTTTTATCCTCTACTAATGTCAGATTTGCATTTTTTAAGTTTAACAGCCCAAAAAAACTACAAATATCTGAGATACATTTTTCAAACTTGGTAGGGTCTAAATATGACTCCTTGAGGATATATTCAGAGAATTTTATAAAATTTTGAAAATTACAAACAGACTTATGGTTCTTTTTATCCTCTGACTAATGTCAGATTTGTATTTTTTAAGTTTAACAGTCCAAAAAAACTACAAATAGTTGAGATACATTTTTCAAACTTGGTAGGGTCTAAATATTACTCCTTGAGGATATATTCAGAGAAATTTTATAAAATTTTGAAAACTACAAACAGACTTATGGTACTTTTTATCCTCTACTAATCTCAGATTTGCATTTTTTAAGTTTAACAGCCCAAAAAAACTACAAATAGTTGAGATACATTTTTCAAACTTGGTAGGGTCTAAATATGATTCCTTGAGGATATATTCAGAGAAATTTTTTAAAATTTTGAAAATTACAAATATACTTATGGTTCTTTTTATCCTCTGACTAATGTCAGATTTGCATTTTTTAAGTTTAACAGCCCAAAAAAAACTACAAATAGTTGAGATACATATTTTATAATTTGTAGTGGTTAAGTATGACTATATGTAAATATATTTAACTTAATTTTATAAACTTTTGAAAATTACAAAGAGAGTTATGGTATCTTTTATCCCTTGACTTATATCAAATTTGTAATTTTTTAGTTTAACAACCCAAGAAAACTACGTACAGTTGAGATACGCATTTCATACTTTGATACTTTGTAGGGGCTAAGAATGACTATTTGTAAATATATTCAGTGTAATTTTATAAAATTTTGAAAACAACAAACACAATTATGGTACGTTTTATACCCTCACTAATGTCAGATTTGTAATTGTTGAGTTTAACAACCCAAAAAGCTACGAATAGTTGGGATACACGTTTCATAGTTTCTGCGGTGTAAATATTGACTATTTGTGAATATATTCAACGTAATTTTATAAAATTTTGAAAATTACAAACAGAATTATGGTACTTTTTGTCTCTTTACTAATGTCAGAATTGTAATTTTTGAGTTTAACAAGTGAAAAAGACTATCAACAGTTAAGATACACATTTCATACTTTATAAGGTCTAAATATGACCCTTTGTGGGTATATAGAGAGACATTTTATAAATTTATGAAAATTACAGAGTTATAATACTTTTCATCCCCTGACTAATGTCAGATTTGTATATTTGAAGTTTAACAGCTCGAATAGTTTACAAATAGCTGAGATACATGTTTTATACTTTCTAGAGGCTAAGTATAACTATTTATAAATATATTCAGCGAATTGTTACAAAAATTTGAATATTTCAAACTTAGTTATAGTACTTTTTGTCCCTTAACCAATGTCAGAATTATATTTTTTATGTTTAACAACCCAAAAAGACTACGAATAGTTGAGATACGCATTTCATACTTTGTAGGGGCTAAGTATGACTATTAGTAAATATATTTAGTACAATTTTATAACATTTTGAAAACTACAACACAAATACTACTAATATCAGAATTGTAATTTTTGAGTTTAACAACCCAAAAAGACTACAAATAGTTGAGATACATATTTTATACTTTGCAGTGGTTAAGTATGACTATTTGTAAATATATTTAACGTAGTTTTGTAAACTTTTGAAAATTACAAACAGAGTTATGGTATTTTTTGTTCCTTTATAATGTCAGAATTGTAATTTTTGAGTTTAACAACTCAAAAAGTCTATCAACAGTTAAGATACACATTTCATACTTTACAAGGTCAAAATATGAATCTTTGTAAATATATTGAGAGAAACTTTTTAAATTTTTGAGAATTACAAACAGAGTTATAAATAAGACTTTTTATCCCCTGACTAATGTTAGATTTGTATTTTTGAAGTTTAGCAGCTGAAATATATTTCAAATAGCTGAGATACACGTTTCATATTTTGTAGGGACTAAGTATAACTATGTATAAATATATTCAGCGAATTGTTACAAAATTTTGAATATTTCAAATTGAGTTATGGTGCTTTTTGTCCCTTAACTAATGTCAGAATTGTAATTTTTAAGTTTAACAACCCAAAAAGACTACGAATACTTGAGATACACATTTCATATTTTGAAGGATCTAACCATGAGTATTTGTGAATATATTTGCATAATTTTATAAAATTTTGAAAATAACAAAAAGAGTTATGGTACTTTTTATCCCTTGACTAATGTCAGCTTTGTATTTTTTATGTTTAACAGCCCAAAAAGACTACAAATAGTTGAGAAACATATTTTAAACTTTGTAGGGGCTAAATATGACTATTTGTAAATATATTGAGTGTAAATTTAGAAAATTTAGAAAAGTACGAATACAATTATGGTACTTTTTATCACCTGACTAATATCAGATTTGTAATTTTTTAGTTTAACAACCCAAAAAACTACGAATAATTGAGATACACATTTCATACTTTATACGGTCTAAATATGACTATTTGTGTATATATGCAACGTAATTTTATAAAATTGTGAAAACTACAAACAGAGTTATAGTACTTTTATCCCTTGACTAATGTTAGATTTATAATTTTTGACTTTAACAACCCAAAAAGACTAAAAATAGTTGAGATACACATTTCATATTTTGAAGGATCTAAGCATGAGTCTTTGTGAATATATTTAGTGTAATTTTATAAAATTTTGAAAATAACAAACAGAATTATGGTATTGTGTATCTCCTGACTAATGTCAGATTCGTAATTTTCGAGTTTAACAACACAAAAAGACTAGGAACAGTTAATATACATATTTCATACTTTGTGGGGTTTAAATATGACTCTTTGTAGATATATTCTACATAATTTTATAAAAGTTTGAAAACTACAAACACAGTTATAGTACTTTTTATCCCCTGACTGTCGAATTTGTAATTACCCTACTCTCGCATTGCTAAAGTCTCCATTTGACCGAAATCTGAATCTGTAGAGCTAGTGAGGATGAATTCACAAAATCTTAAGCGTTTTATATATAAACTAAAATCTGTAGAGATTCCTAAGATGTGAATTCGACTTATAAATTTTAAAAATTTCTATAAGAATACAATCATTTATTTATCAATTTTTCATAGTATAAAATATATCTGTTAATCCGAACTAATCCAGTGCGAAATTATCCCTGTCGGACTCTTGCTGGGTGTGTTTTTTCTTCGTTGCATCGTCACGAACGTTGTCAATTTTCCGCTCCAAGAACGGATATGTGGAGCGCGCGCGTCGCAAATGAAACCACGTATAACACAATAACAATAATAAGGCGTGCACGTCTGCGAATGTCGTGCTCTCAAAATCGTAAATTGCTGCAACTGTACCGCGTCGAATCCCGTCATTTTTTCGCTGCCGCCACCGCCGCCGTCGCCGCCGTTGCGAGGACGAAATCGGCAGGAATGCGCGACGACGCAAGGAGAGCGTGGCGAATGGGAAACTCGCGCGAATTGAATTAGATCGTTTTAGTCCGTAATCCTTTTATAGTTTATATTGATGTTAATACGCGACTGGAGATACATATGTAGAATATACTATACTACAATAGGCTTGCAATGAATTCCCAGCGCAGGTGAATGTTTTAGTGTCCGACTGAATCTAAATCGAAATAGAGGCCGAATCACGATTTTTATAACAGTGCTGTATTCGAAATATAAAAAATTCTATTTCGAATAGTTAAAATCTGTATTAAACATAAATAAAAAGATATTAACATTTCAAAAACGCCCTTTTCCAGCTGTATCTCAGGGTGATGGTTGTGGTCTCAGGTTTCTCGTTCATCGTTGTTCATTTTAGTTGTTTTACAAAACAAGTAAAATGAACAACGATGAACGAGAAACCTGAGACCACAACCATCATCACCCTGAGATACAGCTGGAAAAAGGCGTTTTTGAAATGGTAATATTTTTTTATTTATGTTTAATACAGATTTTAACCCTATTCGAAATAGAATTTTTTTATATGCCTCTTTTATTTTTATTTTTAAATTTTCTAAATTCACTGTTTTTTTCCATCGTCTAGTGATATGTTCATGTTTATGCTTTCATTTAATACATTTAACTTTGTTTTGTTTGGTCTTAGACTTTTCTAGTAGTATTATATTTATAAAAATCATATTCTGCTGAAGATTTAGGTTTATTTTTATTTCTTTTCCTTTGATTTTTGAATTAGTACCAGATTTGGCATAAGCTTGATTATATTTACTTATGTTGGTTCATACACTTGTACCTCAAATAGGTATGTGATTTGTATGTACTAAATAAATATGCTACCTCTAACAATATAATCATGGATTATAGTTAACTCGCCTTTATACAACCTAATTTTTCTTTTTCCAAAAAGAAAGATTGGTTTTCAAAAGAATTTAACTACTACATATAAAAAATCTAAATTAGTTGCACATACAGATCAGTTATGATTCTATATCAAAAATCATGCCCGTCAATTTATTAGAAATGTTTCCGGCTGTGTCACTTAATTGTAAACAGAACAGGAATCGCGGAAGAAACCGATACGGCTCGTCTCTGTTATTATGAAGATGTTACAAAACCCATAACGCGGACGTAATTGTTGGCGCGCTCGTAAAATGAAATTTACATAAGGATGTTTGACCAACGCAAGAAAAAACCTCTCGCTCGGCCAAGAAGCTCGGCAAGGCCGTAAAAGCAGGAGATCGTATTTCTAAAACCGATAAACCGCGTCCGGTTTTATAATAATCGTCGCAAATTGCTGGGCAGGTGGTAAATAAGCGACAGTAAAATAAAAATCTTAAGGGCTAGTTGTTCAATAGTCGGTTAACTAGCTAAAATCGAGTTTAATGCTAAGGGCACGACACGTTAGTTTAATGTTAAACTCGTTTTAAGCTAGTTTAACATAAATCTCTATTGTACATCTAAATCTTCAACTAAGTTTGAATCTATAAAATTGTTTGTTACGAAGATATACTTGTATGAAATACATATTTTGTAATTATATCGATTAATTAGATTTAAACGATTTTAGTATTGTAGAATCAATCGTGGCGATAATTAAAATTGAGATTACCATCGAATTTGCACAATTTAACCCTTCACGTTCGCTCGGGGGCCTGGTCGGTTGAACTATTGCGAAATTAACGAGAAAATTAAGAACGATGTCACGACTAAATACGGGTGAGCGCAATCGCTCGCTCGAAATGGACGGACGCATTTAGGCCACGGTTGACATCCACGAGATGGATCTATATACCTCGCATCTATTGCCAAATGCGACCACAATCGAAACGATTTCAGCGAAAACGAAATGCTGAGCAATAGTTCAGCTCTTAATGAGATTCCAAATAAGTAGCTAGGCAAGACGAGTAACGATGTTAGGTCTGTAATATTAATATAATAATTAATATAATATATATATATATATATATATATATATATATATATATATATATATATATATAACTTTAAAAAAACCTCTATTAGGCATAACTAACTAGAACTTCATTCCACAAAATCCCCCCAAGAACAATAGCATCTAATAAAATATACAGGTAAAAATACAAAAAATACCTTTATATAACATATTTCTATACATGGCCGAATGGTTAGAGGCGTCGTCCGTCTCGCACTGAGCATTGGGGAGCCTAAGTTCGAGTTTCGAATTTTCGCGAATCACGTTTCACTGTTTTTCAGAGGTTTTCTGTGAAGTTAAGATAAACAGCGGGTGATTAAACTCCTCTGAGCTTCTCCCTTGACCGGCGGAAAAGCCTCACGGCTGATAGCCCTATAAAGATAGAAGTTTTTTTAAATTTCTATACTTAGTACATATGGCCCCAGGAAGAAATTTTAGTCATTCGATGCACATTTTAAGAAAATCGCATTTGTAGTTTACATGACTATTTTTGTGTTGGGACGTAATGAAACTGAAATCGTTTTTATTAATTTTACTACTTAACAAATCTGTATTCAAAGGAAATAGCACACAATAAAAGGTTTTTTGAAATCTATGTGAATCAATAACATTCTGAGCTTCTCCCTTTACTTGCGGAAAAACCCCTAGGGTGGAAAAGCCATATAAATGTAGAAATTTTAAAAGAAGTTATTGAAATGGTGTTTTCAGACATTCCCCTAAATGTTGGGTGGGCAAACTGTGGCTTGCGTTCTACAAGCGGATACATATGTATGGCTTTTCAAAAATAAAACGCTGTATGTATTATGTATAATAAAAAATTACCATCGAACTAGAAATAGTATATTTGGTTCTCCGCATCAAATAATTTCTGACCCCTGCCCTATAATTACATGTATGTAACTACATTAAAATATACATAAATAATTAATTTTAATTTCAATTGAATGAAGCCATCAGTCGCTGTCGTTCTGGTCCACAGCCTCCGTGTATGTGTGTGTGTGTGTGTCCGATCGGTGGTCAAAGAGAGCAAGCAGCAAGAGCCAGATGTGATCTGGTTCAGGCGGCGTGTAGTGACCTCGGAAGGCACGGGGAGCGGTCGCTGCAGGTCACACACATACGCGGAGAGCAGGCCGCGCCCTGCCGGCCGCCTCCTCGCCCCGCCGCCGACGGGTGCGTGCAAGAGTTCACCACGCGCTCGAGGGCGACCCCGTGGAGAGCGCGCGTAGGCAGCGGCAGCGAACGAGGTGACATTTGACGATAAATTACTCCAGCGAGCGAACTGGATCAGATTTTTACCCAACTAATCGGCGCGCATAAATTAATCGCGGTGTTATCGCAACAACAACAACAACAACGTTTCCTGCTCGATACAATCTTGACTAGTGCAAGGGAATTACACTACATGTGGAATACTTTTTTTTTATGTAACTGACAGAAAGAGATTAGCAGATCTATGGAGAAACAAACAATGAGGCTATCTGTTTATTTGTTCAGGTACTTTATGAAAGATTTTAATTACCAAAGAACACAAAGATCAGAATCAAAAAATAATACCAAACTATTGCTAATAGTGTTAATTTAATCTTAATCTTACTTTAAATTGAACATGCATTAATTATTACTTTATTTTATATATTTCTCCAATAGCTTGTATAAAATAAAATACAATATTACTTATTCTTCATCTGCGCTCCGCATGTTTGCGATAGCGAACTTTTGAGATTACTGGTCTAAATAGTTGATTTGTAGTGGGACCTTTTCACAATATATTTCTACCAAAAAATTATTCATACCACGTTAGGTCAGATAGTATATGCGGAATTATTTTGTCAATTATAGAGTTAATTTACTCAGTGTTCACATAGATGTTACCGTTATTTTGTGCTGCTTTTATCATTACCATAAATTTAGTCTTTATCGTATTTTGTGATAGTCAGGCCTCTGATACTTTGTTGATTATTCTTTAAATGTATTCTTAGTTGGTTGCAAAATTGGCATATATTAATGCCATTCACACTTCTATTTTCAAGTACTTTCTTCATGATTTGTTCTGCATATATATTGAAAAGCATTGCTGATAGTACGCATCCTTGTCTAACCCCCTCCTTATTTCAATCTCTTTCGATATGTTGCCATCTATTTGTACAATTGATTTTTAATTATACAGTACAGCTAAGCAATGCTTGAATTCTGATAACTTTAGTGCCAAGTTTTTTTTTCTTCGAAGAGTTGGATAAGGTGGTCGTGTGGTACTTTATCAAATGCAAGTAACTACAACTAAAATTGTAATGTTCTATATTCAGTTCCGTCTTGTTAGCCGGCCGGCCTTTTTTGAAAGCTTGTACATGTTATATTTTTGAGCACAGAAAGACCGCTCTCCGGCGGCCGCGTTTTCTGATAAAAAGCGCGGCTATCGGCATCCGTACACGTCCATAATATAAATTGCGTCCGGTTGTCCGAACGGCCTCCGCGTGCCTAAGCCTTTTTCTAATCCACTTGCGCGGACCGGCTTCGCGGCTGTCGTCGCTGCCCCCTCAATTACCGCAAGGCAATTAGAAACCGAGAAGTTTGTTTAACCTCGCAGCAGGTGTCATTAGTCTTACTCTATCACATTTTTTGTTTGACTTTACAGTTTTGCGAACAAAAAACTCTCTGAGTACTTCGCGTCTTATATACAGTCGCTTGAGTATTATTAAGCCATGGGTCGGCAAACTTTTGTGGCAGAAGAGTCAATGTATTCCCCACAAAAATTTAATTTTCTTTTGAGAGCCATAATATATATTTATCATATATAATACATACTATATTGTTACACATATATTAATTATTTCACCTTCAATTATATTTTTGAAGAATCACACAAAATATCTAAAGAGCCGCAGTTTATAATAATAATACTAATAATATATTAATTTCTCTACAGATTTACATCCATTTACAGAACAACATACAAAATAAGAAGAAAATATAACATGGTACATACAATACATCAGACATACATACATTGTACCTAAATTAACTTAACTCTACAGTGCTTACAATCTTTTTATATGAACAAAAAAATTGGTCCCAGCTTTAAGAAAATAGCAAACAACTCGGCAAACATTCGTGTTTTTTTTATGCCAACAAATATCAAGTGATAAATCAACAACAATACATCGTTTGTAGGGAGCTTTAGAATATTGGAGACGTTCCAATGCGGGCAGTGTATTAAAAATAAATTAGTTGTCCGTATAGAACAGGGGTGGAAAACAAGCCAATTTTGATCGATCGCTCGCGATGGCTTAACTACTTAAGGTAGATACGTGTGTTTCAACATATATTTTAGAATAGATATAAATTGATCTGCTCCAAAGTTCAACTTTATGTAGTCTTAAATAAAAAATGAAACCTAAAAACATCAAATTTCTTCGCTGCGGGCCCACTGAGCAGCTGAAATCGCCGGACGGCAGAGGGCTGTATAATGGCAATGTGCTTAGGATGAATAGTAATTCACAAATGCTACGATTTTCGCATTCTGCGCATGGGTATCGTAACCGCGACTTTGATTTTTCTAAAATAAGTAGCTGATCATTGCATCTATTTGAAAACAAAGAAATTAAAATGAAATATTATTACGTTTGGAAAATACAGGCCATGAGGCAATTTTTCGCCTCAATTGCGAATTTAATATTTGACGAATGTTTTTTTGTTCTAAAACCTAAATTTTAGTTCACAAAAAAAATTAATTCAGCTACAATTCGGCATACTTGATTTGTAATTGCACAAATTATGTTTTTTTATTTCTTAGCCTTAAACATAATGCTATGTTATTATCCTTTTTTCTCGGTTAGTACCGCTCGACATTTCGTAATTTACGCCGCGTTACGAAGTGGAGTACGGAGCACATCACGTTTCGATTAGATTTAATTCAGGTGCATCGCGGCACGGTTTAATGCGCGACCCGTGCGTATCGAGCAGGTCGACATGGAATTAAGTTTGCCGCCCCCCGTGCTTAATCCAGTTTAGCGCGCATATAGATAAACTGCAGGATTATAGACGCACGATTTAAGAAATTTGTCGTCTTATGGCGCAGCATCGGACTGAGTTGGTGCCGAACTAAAATTACTTAATCTTTTAACTTCATATTTTATTAAAGTTTCTATATTAATGTTTACAAGCATACATAGAAAATAGAAGTAATGTCCCCACCAGTTTAGTTGTTTCTTTTCTATATACTTTTCTATAGCTTCAATTCCCAGTTCTCCTCTGATATCATAATTTCTTATTATGTCTCTTCTCGTAACTTGTTTTACTCCTCTGAGATATAGTAAGTAAAATATGCTAAATGTGGGCAGCATACGACTTTCCGAATTACATTGATATTTTTCACTTTTTGGACACATTTTGACAGATTTTAACACATTTCCCCATATTTTTTTTCAATAAAAAATTCTTTATAGGGCTATCAGCCGTGAGGCTTTTCCGCCGGTCAAGGGAGAAGCTCAAAAGAGTTTAATCGCCCGGTATTTACCTTAACTTTACAGAAAACCTCTGAAAGACTGTGAATGGTGATTCGCCCCGTTGGGGATCGAACTCAGGCTAGTTATAGAGATGCAAAATTAGGATCAGGACATGGGTAGTGATGGTCATTTAATTCAACTAAGTAAATTCTAGCGTTTTTCTCAACTACTGTTGCTCCCCGTATTGAAAACACCGAGCTGAAGCGAATAAACCACAATCCTCTATCTCTTTTAATAATGGAGATACTAGGCGTTTTTAAGTTATTCGCGCTGTGACGGTGAGAAAATGTAAATATGATCAAATTAAATTTTTCCCCAGATTCAACTCAATGCTCAGTACGAGACGGACGACGCCTCTAACCACTCGGCTACTGAGCTGGTTATTTTTTTACATTTTCTCACATGTCACACGTTTTCTCATAATTGTTCCACATTTGCTCATAATTGTCCCACATTTGCTCACATGTTCCCACATTATTACATATGTTGATTTTGAAGCAAATCGAAAAAGTATTTTTCAAATGCATTTTAAATAAATAATAAACATATCTGAATATATTCACGATGCCCCCAAAAAAAAGAAACAGGATGATTGCAAATATGCGACAGCAGCCGGGTTTCGCGCTGATACTTTACGGCATCGTTAAAATCAACTACATGTTTATCAGATGTGTTTATGGACGGCATGTAAATTATTATTTACGAGCAGCTCGCCCCTATATAGTGCGGCCAATCGAGCCAATATATTTGCCCAGCGTGACCGTTGCGCATGCAAATTTATCCTGCCTTCAAAATGAAGCATTATTTGTTTATTTTTGTCAAATAATAACGTCGCAATACGAGAAAATTCGAGACATTACTTTTCGATAAAAACTTCTTGTTAAAAAATCGTAATAAATTCATGTCTAGAAATTAAAACTAAAATATGATATAATTTTATTTTGCATTTATTTAGCTTCAAATAATTATATGATTTTGTTAGGCACTTGTTTAGCTTCAAAATGAAGCATTATTTGTTTATTTTGGTCAAATAATAACGTAGCAATACGGGAAAATTCAAGACATATAAGATTTCGATAAAAACTGTTTGTTTAAAATATCATAATAAATTCAATTCTAGAAATTAAAAATAAATGATGATATAATTTTATTTGACACTGGTTTAGCTTCAAAATGAAGCATTACTTGTTTATTTTGGTTGAATAATAACGTCGCAATACGAGAAAATTCAAGACGTGTTACTTTTCGATAAAAACTTTTGTTTAAAAAATCGTAATAAATTAATATCTAGAAATTCAAAATAAATGATCATATAATATTGTTTGCCACCTGTTTAGCTTCAAAATGAAGCATTATTTGTTTATTTTGGTTAAATAATAACGTCGCAATACGGGAAAATTCTAGAGATATAAAAATTCGATAAAAGCTTTTTGTTTAAAAAAATCATAATAAATTAAATTCTAAAAATTAAAAATAAATGATGATATAATTTTATTTGGCACTGGTTTCGCTTCAAAATTAAGCATTACTTGCTTATTTTAGTTAAATAATAACGTCGCAATATGGGAAAATTGTAGACATATAACATTTCGATAAACGCTTTTTGTTTAAAAAATCGTAATAAATTCATTTCTAAAAATTAATACTAAATAATTATATGACTTTGTTAGGCACTTGTATAGCTTTATAATGAAGCACTATTTGTTTATTTTGGTCAAATAATAACGTCGCAATTCGGGAAAATTCAAGACATATAACATTTCGATAAAATCTGTTTGATTAAAAAATAGTAATAAATTATTTTCTTGAAATTCAAAATAAATGATCATATAATTTTGTTTGGCACTTATTTAGCTTCAAACTGAAGCTTTATTTCACTATTTTTGTCAAATAATAACGTCGCAATACGGGAAAATTCTAGACATGTAACATTACGATAAAAACTTTTTATTTAAAAATACGTAATAAATTCATGTTAATAAATTAATACTAAATTATGATATAATTTGGTTAGGCACTTATTTAGCTTCACAATTAAGCATTATTTTTCTATTTTAGTCAAATAATAACGTCGCAATACGAGAAAATTCAAGACATATTACCTTTCGATACAAAAATTTTGTTTAAAAAATTGTAATAAATTCAATTCTAGAAATGAAAACTAAATGATCAAATAATTTGATTTGCCACATGTTTAGCTTCAAAATTAAGCATTATTTATTTATTTTTGTAAAATAATAACGTCGTAATACGGGAAAATTCTAGACATATAACAATTCGATAAAAACTGTTTGTTTAAAAAATCGTATTAAATTCAATTCTAGAAATTAAAAATAAATGATGATATAATTTTATTTGGCACTTATTTAGCTTCAAAATGAAGCATTATCTGTTTATTTTTGTCAAATAATAACGTCGTAATACGGGAAAATTGTAGACATATAATATTTCGATAAAAGCTTTTTGTTTAAAAAATCGTAATAAATTCAATTCTAAAAATTAAAAATAAATGATGATATAATTTTATTTGGCACTGGTTTAGCTTCAAAAGGAAGCATTACTTGTTTATTTTGCTTGAATAATAACGTCGCAATACGAGAAAATTCAAGACATGTTACTTTTCGATAAAAGCTTTTTGTTTAAAAAATCATAATAACTTAATTTCTAGAAATTCAAAATAAATGATCAAATATTTTTGTTTGACACCTGTTTAGCTTCAAAATGAAGCATTATTTGTTTATTTTGGTCAAATAATAACGTGGCAATACGGGAAAATTCAAGACATATAACATTTCGATAAAAACGGTTTGTTTAAAAAATCGTAATAAATTCAATTCGAGAAATTAAAAATAAATTATAATATAATTATATTTAGCACTGGTTTAGCCTCAAAATGAAGCATTACTTGTTTATTTTGGTTGAATAATAACGTCGCAATACGAGAAAATTCAAGACATTACTTTTCGATAAAAACTTTTTGTTTACAAAATCGTAATAAATTCAATTCGAGAAATTAAAAATAAATGATGATATAATTTTAATTGGTACTAGTTTAGCTTCAAAATGAAGCATTACTTGTTTATTTTGGTTGAATAATAACGTCGCAATACGAGAAAATTCAAAACATGTTACTTTTCGATAAAAACTTTTTGTTTAAAAAATCGTAATAAATTCATTTCTAGAAATTAAAACTAATTAATTATATGATTTTGTTAGGCACTTGTTTAGCTTCAACATGAAGCATTATTTGTTTATTTTGGTTAAATAATAACGTCGCAATACGGAAAAAATCTAGACATATAAAATTTCAATAAGAACTTTTTGTTTAAAAAATTATAATAAATTCAATTCTAAAATTTTTAAATAAATAATGATATAATTTTATTTAGCACTGGTTTAGTTTCAAAATGAAGCATTACTTGTTTATTTTGGTTAAATAATAACGTCGCAATACGACAAAATTAAATACATGTTACTCTTCGATAAAAGCCTTTTGTTTAAAAAATCGTAATAAATTAATGTTTAGAAATTAAAATGAAATAATTATATGATTTTGTTAGGCACTTGTTTAGCTTCAAAATGAAGCATTATTTGTTTATTTTGGTCAAATAATAAAGTGGCAATACGGGAAAATTCAAGACATATAATATTTCGATGAAAACGTTTTGTTTAAAACATCATAATAAATTCGATTCTAAAAATTAAAAATAAATGATGATATAATTTTATTTGGCACTGGTTTAGCTTCAAAATGAAGCATTACTTGTTTATTTTGGTTGAATAACAACGTCGCAATACGAGAAAATTCAAGAGATATTACTTTTTGATAAAAACTTTTTGTTTACAAAATCGTAATAAATTCATTTCTAGAAATTAAAATAAAATAATAATATGATTTTTTTAGGTACTTGTTTAGCTTCAAAATGAAGCATTATTTGTTTATTTTGATCAAATAATAACATTGCAATACGGGAAAATTCTAGACATATAACATTTCGATAAAAACTGTTTGTTTAAAAAATCGTAATAAATTCAATTCGAGAAATTAAAAATAAATGATATAATTTTAATTGGCACTAGTTTAGTTTAGCTTCAAAATGAAGCATTACTTGTTTATTTTGGTTGAGTAATAACGTCTCAATACGAGAAAATTCAAGGCATGTTACTTTTCGATAAAAACTTTTTGTTTAAAAAATCATAATAAATTCAATTCTAGAAATTAAAACTAAATTATGAGATAATTTTGTTATGCTCTTATTTAGCCTCAAAATTGTGATTTTTCCGTGTTCGAGTGTTTTGTAGTAATGTTTCCGGCGGCGTGGGCAACGAACGGTCGCAATTAGAGGAAGAACGCGCCGGCACGGGCCGGTAATAATAAGATTCGTGTTCAGAACGCACGCATCCTCATTAAGTCAGCCAACTGAAGAAGCTATTTACTTAGCACGAGTGCCGCAACGAATGTTCTAATTCTACTATTGAAAACAAATTTGATATTTTGAAGAGTATTTAGTTATGATTTTATCCAGCTACAAGCCATATAAAAAATAGAAAATACCGAGCTGAAGCGAAGCAACCACAAACCTCTATCTCTTTTAATTATGAAGATAGACGTTTTCAAGACGAGTTATAGAGGTGCATAATTAATGTCAGGACATGGGTGGTGATGGTCATTTAATTGAACCAAGTAAAATCTAGCGGTTTTTTCAATTTAATTGGACCAAGTAAAATCAAGCGGTTTTTTCAATTTAATTGAACCAAGTAAAATCTAGCGTTTTTTTCTCAACTACTGTTGCTGGGGAGCAACAGCTCGGTGTTTTCTATACGGGGGTATAGAAAACACCGAGCTGAAGCGAATGCAATAAACCACAATCCTCTATATCCTTTACTAATCGAGATAAAGTGCAAACTAGGCGTTTTTAAATCAAGTTTTTTTGCGCTGTGGCGGTGAGAAAATGTAAATATGATCAAATTTCATGTTGTTTCCCAGATTCAACTCTGTAGCGCCTGTATTTCAAATGCGAGCGAGATGGTTTGTATATGAAAATGTTGAGTATTTCTAGCCCTGCAGATTGAGACTAGATATTTTTCTGTAGCTGTTACCGTTTTCGCGATATAGCGGTGAGAATATGTGAATATGATGAAATTTCATGTTTCTCCGCAGTTTTAATTTTGTAGCGTTTGTATTTCAAATGAGAGTGAGATGATTTAAATGTGAATATGATAAATTTTCATGTTTCTCCCCAGTTTCAACTCTGTAGCGTCTGTATTTCAAATGCGAGCGAGATGGTTTGTATGTGAAAATGTTGAGTATTTCTAGCCCTGCAGATTGAGACTAGATATTTTTCTGTAGCTGTTACCGTTTTCGCGATATAGCGGTGAGAAAATGTGAATATGATGAAATTTCATGTTTCTCCGTAGTTTTAATTTTGTAGCGTTTGTATTTCAAATGAGAGTGATATGATTTATATGTGAATATGATGAATTTTCATGTTTTCCTCCACTTTCAACTCTGTAACGTATGTATTTTAAATGCGAGCGAGATGGTTTGTATGTGAAAATGTTGAGTATTTCTAGCCCTACAGATTGAGACTAGATATTTTTCTGTAGCTGGACCGTTTTCATGGTGAGAAAATTTGAATATGATGACATTTAATGTTTCTCCGTAGTTTTAATTTTGTAGCGCCTGTATTTCAAAAGAGAGTGAGATGATTTATATGTGAGTATTTCTAGCCCTACAGATTGACTCTAGATATTTTTCTGTAGCTATTACTGTTCTCGCGCGGTAGCGGTAGCGGTGAGAAAATTTGAATATGATCAAATTTCATGTTTTTTCCCCAGTTTCAACTCTATAGCGTCTACATTTCAAATGGGGGTGAGACAGTTTATACGTGAAAATGTAGAATATTTCTAGCCCTACAGATTGAAGATAGCAGTAGTATAGAGGAACTAAAACATATAGAGACATTCTATTTATGAATTATTAACTCTTGTGTTTTGTTGGTACTGTTTTGTAAGATTATTATAACATATACATCAAAATAAGAGTAGTTTTTAGTGTTAACCAACTATTTTGCTGTACGTTAACCTTCCGGCACTCGCGCCCAGTCTCATAGACTCGGAGCATATATGCTCCGGGTCTATGAGACTGGGCGCGAGTGCCTGAAGGTTAACTATTGATAAATTAATGAAACGTTGTTGAATATGGGGGATGAGAGACTTATAACTTACAACCGATCTCGTGCCGGAAAAACATAATAACATTGTTTCTTCACTTATTATTCCTCAATTGGTGTCTGAGTTAGTAGGCAGTAGTTGGTAATGCCGTATGATTGCCTCGAACGGTTTATTGCTGCCGTTCCCCATACAATCGTGATTTAAAGCAGCTTAATAACAGACAACCGCCGCCCGATGCGGCCAAATCCTCAATTAAAGTCGCTCGTTTTCGCTCCAGTTGCGCGCACAATTAAAATAACGGTGCGGGTCATAAATTGAATTGCACATGCGGGCAGTGATTGTAAGTTCAATTGCATGCAAAAAAAACACTATGAAAAGTGGAATGACTCGAGTGGTTTTTAGGGTTTTTAGTTCATCTTTTAGTTTTAATAATGTTATACTAATTGGTATTCTCATGGCTGGTCCTAGGTAGTCGGCTGCCCGCGTGCAAATATAATTTGGCCTCCTACATGCTGTACTTAAACATTTATAATTAGCATTATATATGATATTATGATAGGGAAATATGTGAAGAAGTTAATAAAACATTAAGAAATGCTAATCTGTGAAAATACTGAGAAGTATCTTTTATAACCGAGGCGAGTTCAGATGTTATGTTTAGAATTCTTTCGATAGCTCATGCCCCGGGCTGCATTTGGCCGCCCCCTAACTTTTACATGTTAGATTGTCAGAGTTTGTCGGTCAGAATTTCGGGCCAGCCCCCAAGCGCGCTCACTTCTAATTGCTATAAATTCGCAAATACTTTGAATTTTGAAATGATTAAACGTTTAAAATATTCTTAAAAGTATAAAGTATTTATTTAGCCAAAAAAAAAGATTTTCTGATAATCTCAAGCAGGTGCAACACCTTAATTTATATAATTTTGGAAAATATTTGACACGATCATGGTACGCCATAGATCTAAATACACCAGGTTATGGATGAGAGCTAGTCCAAAGCAAATTAAAGTCATTATTGTCTTTGTTTATTGGTAGATGGGTGTCGTTTTTATATTTACTATTCACAGTATATCTTAGTTTTGTATGTAATCTGTATATTCAATTGATAACTGAGGTTTAGATATCGAGTCCTATAAAATGTGGGAGAAAAATAATTGTCTTAAAAAGACTAAATAAACATTCTGGTTGAATTCCATCACGTCGATTTTTACCGCCCGAACGAACCGCCGTGAGATTCTCACGGTGTTACTTTTTCTCTCGACGCGGTAACCTGAGCGGGCCCCCGCGCACGTCGCCGAAACGGGCCCCCAGGTTAATAAAAACGCCCGTCGTCGTCGTCACGGTGTCATTCTGATCGAACCGCAGAGTTCCGGTCCAGGGGCGCGTGAACCAGTTCGCGACATTTGCGGCCGCTCCCCGGCCCATAAAAAAATATAACGATGGCAGCCGGGCAAAAATAAATGTCAAAGAGTAAATGGCAATGCGGATTTGTAATTTATTTCATAAATGTTATGAAACAGTTTTAAGACCAAAAATCTACTATAGTTATATCCACTAGTCTTTTTGTAATAAAAATAACCAGTCTTTACATTTTTATAAGTATTTTAAATGTTTTATCAAACATAAAATTTTAAAAAAGTTCCACTTTCTCAAACTCATTCATGTTCTTGATTATTAAAACCTTAAGGTCGTTTAGACAAGACAATTTCTTAGCTCAAAATTTGTTCAAGAAATGTATTCATATATCCTCCTTCCATACAATTTGTCCTTGACAAATAGAACGCGTTATATTTTTCCATTCAATCTACCATCCAATTCAATATTTCAAATAATTTGCTGTATAATACAAGATTATTTAGATTGTCTCGCATCTTGACTAAAGGTCGTTTTAGACAAGACAATTTCTTCGCACAAAAGTTGTTCAAGAAATGAATTCATATATCCTCCTCCCATACAATTTGTCCTTGACAAATAGAACGCGTTATATTTTTCCATTCAATCTACCATCCAATTCAATATTTCAAATAATTTGCTGTATGACACAAGATTATTTAGATTGTCTCGCATCTTGACTAATTTTTGAGTCAAAAAATTGTCTTGTCTAAAACGACCTTAACTTTTGAGTCAAGAAATTGTCTTGTCTAAAACGACCTTTAATTAGGGGCACAGGAGTAGTAGCATATCCCACCGGGATATTTTATGGTTTTATTCGTAAACCTGTTAAATTGGCACGTATCATCTCTTCTAACCTTTTATTAAAATGTTTACGTGATGAATTTATCTACTTTGGTCATTCTTTATCATCCATTGTGAACAAATAGGTGAAAACCTAACAACTTATGTAATTTTGGATACCGGGATAACCCCCTACACGAGCAGCAATGTGTTCTTCCAAAAAAAAACAGTTGTGCTTTTATGAACCATGCATGACCAGGAGGAGATTGATGCAGAATTAGGAAAACCTGAGATCATTTTAGAATTTAACCCTGATTTCTCTGTATATTCCTGGATTTTTTAAAATCTATTTGTTAATGCGCAGCCAGCAAATGTGGCTAACAGTGAGGTGTTATGGAATGCAAAAAAAATCTTGCTCGCGCGCACGGATTACTTTCTGGGATAATCTCATGCGAACGATAATTGAGCCGTGCTGGTGGCTGAACGCTTCACCGCGCTGCCGTTTTTAGGCAGAGTCGTGTTAATTGCCCCTGTTTGACTATGTTTTTAACATCGCGCTCTGCCAAGGTAATATTCTAATCGCTCCGTGGTACGTACTTAAGGACACGTAAATATGTGTGAGTAACATCCGTTTTATAGTCCGAACGCAATTTAATAACGTCG
Organism: Lordithon lunulatus; assembly: GCA_963942505.1. Taxonomy (NCBI): domain Eukaryota; kingdom Metazoa; phylum Arthropoda; class Insecta; order Coleoptera; family Staphylinidae; genus Lordithon; species Lordithon lunulatus. The sequence goes on along the minus strand of OZ012673.1, from coordinate 1,816,753 downwards.
TGATTATAGGGTGGACTTTCAAGAAGTTATTTAGAATATATTATAAGAAATAAAAACTCGTACGGTTTGAAATAAATATCAAAACGAACGAAATCCTTTTTCATTGCATTTCGTTCGTTTTGAAATAAAAATATATGAAAACAACCAGTTTTCGGGAATGCCATCCGCAGGACTATCCTGCTTAACTATTTTATTCCGAATTAAATTATAAAGTGCGCCAGTACTAATTAATATACCAAACATATATTGATTAAATTATAACATTTTTTTCTTTCTTATTTAGAACTTCAAGGATCAAAGGATTGACGGTTCAGGCCTTCCGTTGCTGACCGAGGAGCATCTGACGACAACGATGAACATGAAGCTGGGACCTGCATTAAAGCTCAAATCGATGCTCGCCAAAAAACTGGGGTCCTGCAGTGTGTGCCTGCACTGTTCGCACTGCCACAGCAACAACAGCAACAACAGTCCAGAGTCTGGTCACACGACGGGCAGCAATTCAGATTCGGGTGGCAATTCGTGACTGCGATACGGTCGGAAATTTTATTGATGCACAGTACAAACACTGCATTTACTTATACGAGAACGAACAATATCAAGTCATTAATTATTACTTTGATGGTCGAAGAAATAATATTTATAGTTTATGAGACATGATTCATTAATATTATGTGAATCTATTTTAATTATTCATGTGTTTCTTTTAAAGCAATATTATAGGTAATATTATCTATAGATAATAATGGTTGTAACCAATGCTTTTTTTTTGTAAAAAAAAAGGTTTCCGGACTTTTTATAGTAATATAGTTCATTTGTATTTTTTCCTACAAATTTTCAATTCAATTTCAATTGTGCTGCTTAGTTCTTTTCTCCATGTAGATTCTATCAAATACATATCAACAGGCCTGTTATATGTATTTGATAAAATCTTTTGTCGCCCAGATTTTGAAATCAAAATAATATTATCTATAGATAATAATGGTTGTAACCAGTGCTGTTTTTTGTAAAAAAAAGGTCTCCGGACTTTTTATAGTAATATAGTTCATTTGTATTTTTTCCTACAAATATTCAATTCAATTTCAATTGTGCTGCTTAGTTCTTTTCTCCGTGTAGATTCTATCAAATACATATAACAACCCTGTTATATGTATTTGATAAAATCTTTTGTCGCCCAGATTTTGAAATCAAAATCTGGGCGACAAAAGATTTGTATGATTGCGGATTCATAACAATGAACTAAGTAGCAAGAGAACTTGGTTTTATTTTAATATCATATTTTGATTGTTTGAATAAATTTTTTGCTAACGATTATTGACTTTGATATTGTTCGTATCTTGCGGTAACGGTACTTAAATCGAAAATCAATTATTCAGACTGCAAGACACATGCTGAACTAGTCTCTCTCACATTCAGAACGCCGAAACTACTTAAAAATGTAAATATAAACGAGAAGCAAAGCAGGGAACACGCCTTAAGCGGACTTTAGAGGATTATTCTTGTGCAATTGCTATTTCTTAATCTAGAGCACATTTAGTCTTATTTGTTTATGTTACTGTCAAAATATACAGGTATATTGAATTACTATTATGCTAATAAATGCAAAATAAGGCTGAGGATAATAATATCATAATTTAGAAAAAAGTATTAAACGAATTATGATGTTTTAAAATAAGGGCGAATCAAATGAAGTATTTTTTTAGCTTCAAATATTTGGTAAATATTAAGTAATAACTCGAGATTTAGTCGAGTAAACAAACTTTAAACGTTGGATTGTTAAGGCGTCTACTTTGTGATAATTCATTTTAAAGTTTAAATAAAATGATTTTTTACTTTGTTTTTTGAAGTTTTTGAAGTGTGATAAAAAACAAAGTAAAAAATCGTTTTATTTATCCTTTAAAATGAATTATCACAAAGTAGACGCCTTAACAATCCAACGTTTAAAGTTTGTTTACTCGACTAAATCGCGAGTTATTACTTAATATTTACCAAATATTTGAAGCTAAAAAAATACTTCATTTGATTCGCGCTTATTTTAAAACATCGTACTTCGTTTAATACTTTTCTAAATTATGATATTATTATCCCTTTGAATTTTTTGGTCAAATATTTCGAAAATTATTTTTCAATTGTACAAAAAAATGTAAACGTTGTGTCATATTAATAACTCCCCACGACTTACCCCCTAATATTCACCAATGTTCCATAATTTTTTCAATAACTATTGAATTCATAAGTATTAGTAGTTATAATAACAATAAATAATTTATCTAGAGATAACTCTAACTAATTCACATTAAATATTTTATTGTTCTTTGTTTCTAGCTAACGCTAGAAATAAAGAATAATAAAATAGGTTTTCAAGCATAAATATTTTTAAATAATTGAATATTTAAAAATATTTATAGATTTATGTACTGCTGCTTGAAAAACTATTTTATTGTCCTTTGTTTCTAGTTAACATTAGTTAGAGTTATCTCTACATAAATTATTTATTGTTTTGCTCAAGTGATTTGAAATTCATAACGTACATACGTACATATCGCGATAACTAGTTACCTAATTGTTGTGTCCACTAATATGGATTACTGCCAGCCTTATTTTAAACCGTAATTCAAACCTCTAAATGTGCTCATTTTAAAGTCCGCAATTATCTAGTTCCTACTTTTCTAAGTTTTAAATACTGCTATATTTTTAATAAATTCGAAACAATAAATACATTTATATAACGCATATATTAGGTAATTATATTTTGTACATAACTTTGTAAATATTTAGATAATAGTATGGAATTTATTGCTCAAATATTTATTATATTTTATAATTCATAATAACCTCTATTTGTTGCGGATGTCAGATATTAGTGTTGTTGTTTTTAAGCAATTTGAAATTTGTATAATAATACCCAAACGGGTGAGAAGAGCTACCAATTGGTGCACTTGCAATTTTATATTAGGCGCGGAATTTGTAATTTGTGTAATATTTTTGATTTTTTTTTTGTATTAATATTTGCTGTAAATTTCTTTGTGTATATGTAACTGGAACAGAATATAATACAATATAATAATACTAATATTATATTCTGTACTAGTTTTGTAGCGAAGGCGAGAGCGTAAACGGAAATTAATCCTGTACAGTATTTTATTGTTATGTTTAATTATTATGTTTTTCTTCTTTTAACTAAGAGCATTTGTACCTTATTGATTTCGGTAATTAATTAAATGATTATATATGAACATACAGCTACTCATTTCCTACCATATTCTAACTCCTTCATCCTTACATTTTATTATACTGTCTGTTATAATTCTGTTATAATAGACAGTTAATAAATACACAATATCTAGAACACATGATGTAAAAAGAAGTACATTTCCAAACACCAAATTTCTGATACAAAATATTCATTTCTGGCTCATATTTAATAGCGAAAACGCCATTTTTGTAAGCAAGAGAAATACCTCCTTTTACAACATGTGATCCTGATACAAAAGATTCATTTTCAGCCTATAAGAGAAGCAAGAGAAATACGTCCTCGCACAATCTGATACAAGATTAATGTATCCGGAGTAGCAAAATAAGCGAAATTCGCGCCGCTACTCCTGTCATGCCGGGCGCCCGGTTATCTCCTTGCACAACATGTGATCCTGATAGGAGATTTAATTATCCAGAGCATCAAAATAAGCAAATTTTGCGTCGTTTACTCCTGTCACACCGGGCGTGCAGTTTACCTCTTCGTACGTTACATATAACGTATTTTGTATCAGGATCATAATCCTGATACAAAATGTATTAATTCGGAGTAATTTAACGATTGATTGACTCAAAGGGGAGAGTACATGGGTCAATAATCTTGAAAATTCTTTTCTTTTAACCGAAATTATCTAAAAATTAAAACCAGCGGCTTTGTAGATATCGGTCCGTCAATACACCTCAATCATTGCTCGCCGAGTTAAATACACAGGAGAGACAACGTTCAAGCGAACAGACAAGACACGAGATGTCAGCTAGAAAAAAAATACAATTAAATAGTTTTTCAGGGGCGAGTACATAGGTTAAAATAAATTCCGGGCTTTTGTAATGTAAATACGGGTTGAAATAGAAGAATTCATACCAGGGGCGCACAATGTCATAGGGGGTGTCGATGTTTTTCTCGCGATGTCCACTTCTCCGGCAAGAATCACGAAACAGAATCTAAATATCTCTTAAAATAAAATAGTTTGTATCTGGAGCATAAGACGTCCGCCATTACGGGAGTAATTTCGCGCGCTTTTAGTTCCCGCGAATTTTGCGATGACGCGTGTCATAGCGGGCGCGCTGTTACTTCCTCGCACATCATGTGATCCTGATACAAGATTTAAATATTCGGAGAAAAATAAGTGAAATTTGTGTCGACAGTTTTCTCCCGATGTCCACTTCTCCCGCAAGAATCACGAAACAGAATCGAAATATCTCTTAAAATAAAATAGTTTGTATCAGGAACATATGATGTACGAGAAGGTGACTGCGTGTCCGCCATTACAGGCGTAACTTCGCGCGCTTTTGTTTCCCGCGAATTTTGCGATGACGCCTGTAATGGCGGTCTAATGGCGGACTAATGGCGGGCGCGCGGTTACTTCCTCGCACACCATGTGATCCTGATACAAGATTTATTTTTCCGGAGCAAAATAAGTGAAATTTGCGTCGACGGTTTTCTCCCGATGTCCACTTCTCCCGCAAGAATCACGAAACAGAATCGAAATATCTCTTAAAATAAAATAGTTTGTATCAGGAACATATGATGTACGAGAAGGTGACTGCGTGTCCGCCATTACAGGCGTAACTTCGCGCGCTTTTGTTTCCCGCGAATTTTGCGATGACGCCTGTAATGGCGGTCTAATGGCGGACTAATGGCGGGCGCGCGGTTACTTCCTCGCACACCATGTGATCCTGATACAAGATTTATTTTTCCGGAGCAAAATAAGTAAAATTTGCGTCGACGGATTTCTCGCGATCTCCACTTCTCCCGCAAGAATCACGAATCAGAATGTAAATATTTCTTAAAATAAAATAGTTTGTATTAGGAACATATGACGTACGAGGAGGCGACTGCGTGCCCGCCATTACAGGAGTAATTTCGCGCGCTTTTATTTCCCGCGAATTTTGCGATGACGCCTGTAATGGCGGACTAATGGCGGACTAATGGCGGGCGCGCTGTTACTTCCTCGCACACCATGTGATCCTGATACAAGATTTATTTTTCTGGAGCAAAATAAGTGAAATTTGCGTCGACGGTTTTCTCCCGATGTCCACTTCTCCCGCAAGAATCACGAAACAGAATGTAAATATCTCTTAAAATAAAATATTTCATATCAGGAGCATATGACGTACGAGGAACTAACTGAGCCCCCGGCAAGACAGAAGTATCTTCCCGCGCTTTTTATTTCCCGCGAATTTTGCGGTGACTCCTGTCATGACGGGCGCGCACTTACCATCTCGCATATCATGTGATCCTGATCCTGTAAAATAAGCGAATTTTGCGTCGTCTCCTATTATTTTGGGCTGAGCTGAAATACAAGATTTCGTACCAGGGCACATGATGTCATAGGGGATGTCGATGTTTCGCTGTAAAATGAAGAACGAGACGTACACCCCTAAATTCTCAAGCAAACATTTAATTCGATGAAAGATATTAGAATGTAAATGAAACACAGGTAGTTTTTAGTTAACACGTCTTTATTTTCATATTCTTTACACGAAAATAAATACTTTTACAAGGATATTTGTCACATGCATATAGAATTCTAATAGATTTGATTATAGGTAACACTACCACAATTATTGATATTTAGATATGCATAAATAGAATTAACGACAATTTACAGAGCATTATGATGTAAATAAATAAAATTAAAATACAATAAAACATGATAATTTAAATAAATACAATAATAATGCAATAAAACATTTGTAAGTTTTCACAACACTAGATATTATTATCCTAAAATCCTGCAGAAATATCTATTAAAATATATTTGTTCTACTCTGTAAATAGTCGTATGTGATTATGTTTTATAATTTAGATACATAAATTTTCAGGGGCGTGTTGTTTACTTCTTGAAACAGCTGACGGGATTGAAGTAGCACTGGCGGAAACGACTCCGCTTGACTTCCGGTGCGCGGCGGTCCCATCGGGGCTCCCATCCGGAAGGGACTTGGTTGCTCATCTCCGCCAGCTTCTGAGCGAACAACTCCAACTGGGCATCCGTTAGGCCGCTGCCGAGGACGTTCGTAGAGGCGTCTTGATCGGAATTCTTGAAACATAAATATGTTATATTAATTATCTCTACAATTTAGCATGATAGTTATTAATAAATAAATAGTGTTATGTTCATGAGCTATAACTCAAACAGTTATATATGAAAATGGCTAAGATTTGCCTTCGACGTTCAAAATTATGTCGAAATTGATTGTGCAAACTTTCAGGTCGATCGCGACGAAAAAAATTTTTAGGTGAAAAATTTAGATTTTTTCCCGATTTTCGCAATCTCTTCGATTTGCTTCAAAATTGGCATATATATTATAACGGACATAAGAAACAATATTTAATGAATTTCACTTGTTTCTAGCTGCTAGTTTTATAGTTATGACTCGTGGAAAACTGGCTGTATGACTTAGTTTTCTTACCGGTTACAGAGCTATAACTCAAACAGTTATCCATGAAAATTACTAAGATTTGCCTCCGACGTTCAAAATTATGTCGAAATTGATTGAACGTTCAGGTCGATCGTGAAGAAAAAAATTTCGAGGTGAAAAATTCAGAAGGTTAACCCCTTACGATTTTTTCGATTTTTCCCAATTTTCGCAATCTCTTCGATTTGCTTCAAAATTGGCATATATATTATAACGAACATAAGAAGCAATATTTAACGAGTTTCACTTGTTTCGAGCTGCTAGTTTTTCAGTTATGACTCGTGGAAAACTAGCTCTATGACTTAGTTTTCTTGCGGATTACAGAGCTATAACTCAAATAGTTATCCATGAAAATGGCTAAGATTTGCCTCCGCCGTTCAAAATGATGACAAAATTGACTGTGCAAACTTACAGGTCGAACGCGAAGAAAAAAATTTCGAGGTGAAAAATTCAGAAGGTTAACCCCTTACGATTTTTTCGATTTTTCCCAATTTTCGCAATCTCTTCGATTTGCTTCAAAATTGGCATATATATTATAACGGGCGTAAGAAGCAATATTTAACGAGTTTCACTTGTTTCGAGCTATTAGTTTTTCAGTTATGACTCGTGGAAAACTGGCTCTATGATTTGGTTTTCTTGCGGAAGGCAGAGCTATAACTCAAACAGTTATCCATGAAAATGGCTAAGATTTGCCTCCGACGTTCAAAATTATGATGAAATTGACTGTGCAAACCAATTTTTCAGTATCGGAAGAGAAAAATATCAGTTTTTTTGACCCACCCTAATATACATGTACTGCTAACAGGAATAAAGAATTATTATTATTATAGTAAATTAAAGCCAGCAGAAAGAATATCCAAAGAATTATTATTATTATTATAGTAAATTAAAGCCAGCAGAAAGAATATCGAAAGAATTATTATTATTATTATAGTAAATGAAAGCTAGCGGAAAGAATCTCGTTATCAAAACGTATAAATATATAAATCTATTTCAAATCATTATGGTGGATTTCATTCTACAAGCACGATTAAACACACACGGCCGTTGCAAATCACTACGCATTTCAGGAAATATATATATATATAAATCAGAAAATAAGGGTAGGTTGCCGTCTGACCCCCAGGGGTGACGTGCAGAATTGGTAAATCAATCAATCGGATCGCCAGAACGGAAGATTAACACCGCGGGCGGTATCAATCGGCTTGGTAGCCGTCCCCCGTGGGTCGCCGCGAGCGTTGACTCTTTTTCATAAGCGGCTCGCAATTGAAATAGAACTGGGACGTGATATGATAGAGCAAATATGCAGACCTTTTCAAATAAAACGGATGTGGGGCATAAGGATCGAGCTTGAACAGTTATACAATAATATTTGCTTTGAATATAAATTGTATATAGCAATTTTGAATATTGCAGTTTTAGACTAACATTTTAAAATATAAAAGCTAAAAAGTGATATAACTTCGTTTAGGCAAGACACCTTCAGAATCAACATCAGTGATTCTTAACTTTTTTGAACTCAGGGAGCACATTTGATCAGAAAAACTAAAATCAAAGGGCCAATCAGACATGGTAACGATAAGAGCTAGAGCAAAGCGTACAAGTCTCAATATGTAATAAAAGTTATTCATCTATAATCTAATTAAAGAAATTTCATATATGTACAATATTTTTATTATACACAACGAATTGATATCCCACGAATTTTAGAACTGACGAATGAAAGTAATTAAAAAATTTGAATATAAATTGTATATAGCAATTTTGAATATTGCAGTTTTAGACTAACATTTTAAAATATAAAAGCTAAAAACAGCTATAACTTCGTTTAGGCAAGGTACCTTCAGAATCTACATCAGTGATTCTTAACTTTTTTGAACTCAAGGAGCACATTTGATCAGAAAAACTAAAATCAAAGAGTCAATCAGACATGGTAAAGGTAAGAGCTAGAGCAAACCGTATAAATCTCAATATATAATAAAAGTTGTTCATCTATAATCTAATTAAAGTAATTTCGTATACAATATTATTATTATACACAACAAATTGATATCCCACGAATTTTAGAACTGACGAATGAAAGTAATTAAAAATAATTAAGTTTTTATATAATACGGGTAAAATATAAATTAAAATAGATTATTTGTTATGCTCCATTTAGTAATAATTTATTCATATTGTAATAAGTACACATAGTATAACAATAATACATTAGTAACATAAAGAAAATATTACTTTACATATTTGTTTTTTTTTTAATTAATTCGTTGATTCAATTTAAAAACAGCTGACCGGATTGAAGTAGCACTTCAATCTGTTGTTGGCCCCACGCTTCATCGGTTTATCGACATCATCCCATTCCTCACCACCCTCAGCCCCTTCCACCATCATCCTCCTCAGCAACATCATCCGCAACAATTCACGCGTCACCATCCCAGTGTCCTCTTCCTCCCGCCCGGCCACATCCTGGATAGAAGCCGTAAATTTTAAACATTTCTCACAACAGACACAACACTCATGTTCACCACTCTCTAATTAGCACACGCCGGAAAGTTCGCGCGATGATCAAATTGCGCGCAATCGGAGTTGTGACGAGCAGGAAGATTTTTGGGATGCGGAGTCAATTAGTACAGCGGGTAGGGGCTAATTAATTTGTTGCGAAATATTTGCGAAACTTAATTGCAAGTTTAGTTATTATTAAACTTGATACAATTGTGATTAGCGCGATGAATTATGAGAAATGTCATTAATTCATTAATCTTATTCTAGTCTCTAGGAATAGTGATATAATAAATGACTATAGTTTTATATTATTGAACTTAAAATGAAATAATGTTTAAAATGCATATTGATTTATAATTAGGGTAAAAACCATAATTATAAACCAAATACACAATACAAAAAAAAATTATGTATTTACCGGATTCGATTCTCCAAAATGTTGAGGCCTTGCTGCGACCATTGCGACAACGACCAGTAGTAAAAGTACGCGAGACATGAGCTGGGCTACCTTGTACATCATTCTGCTGATTGATTGATTGGTTAACTGCACCTAAAAATCACATAATGTTTGTTAGGAAATTTATTGTTATATACAATGTTTTCATCAAAATACAATAAATACAAATAAATACAATAAATTTGTATGTTTTCGTAAGTTAGTAAATATTTCTAAAATCCTACCATGGATATTTTTGAAACATCTGTAATGCATTAGCAATATACTGGTCTATGTATTAAAGCTATAATAATAAAATGTTGTTACTAGTTTTCATGCTATTTAATAGAAAAATTAGTATTTAATAAATATACGATTTGGTATGTACATTTGTAAATATTTCCAAAATTTCTCGATGGATATTTTTGAAACATAGCATTGGTTATGTTTCAAAAATATCCATTATATGCATATATTAATCTGACCATTAGAGCTATAATCAAAAATTATGTTATTACTAGTTTTCATGCTATTTAATGCCAAAGTCGGAATTTTATAAAATTATGATTTTGTATGTTTCAATCGCAAATTTGTAAATATTTCCAAAATCCCTCGATGGATATTTTTGAAACTTCTGTAATATATTAACAATATATTGGTTCATCCATTAATGTTAAAATCAAAAATTACGGTATTGCTACTTTTCATGATATTTAATGTCAAAGTCATTATTACATAAAAATACGATTTTGTATGTTTCAAGCGCAAATTTGTAAAAATTTCTAAAATCTCTCAATGGATATTTTCGAAACATGGATAATTAATAAGCAATACATCTATCCAACTATTAGAATTATAAAAAAAAATACGTTCTCACTAGTTTTCATGCTATATAATGCCAAAGTCGGAATTTTATAAAATTAAGTTTTTGTATGTTTCAATCGCAAATTTGTAAATATTTCCAAAATCCCTCGATGGATATTTTTGAAACTTCTGTAATATATTAACAATATATTGGTTCATCCAAAAATTACGGTATTTCTACTTTTCATGATATTTAATGTTAAAGTCATTTTGTCATATAAATACAATTTTATATGTTTCAACCGAAAATTTGTAAAAATTTGCAAAATTCATTAATGGATATATTTGAAACCTGGCTAATTTATAAGCAATATATTCATCCATCTATAAGAGTTATAATAAAAATTTTGTTAGCAATAGTTTTCATGCTATTAAATGCTAAAGTCGGAATTTTATAAAATTACGATTTTGTATGTTTCAATCGCAAATTTGTAAATATTTCCAAAATCCCTCGGTGGATATTTTTGAAACTTCTGTAATATATTAACAATATATTGGTTCATCCAAAAATTACGGTATTTCTACTTTTCATGATATTTAATGTTAAAGTCATTTTGTCATATAAATACAATTTTATATGTTTCAACCGAAAATTTGTAAAAATTTGCAAAATTCATTAATGGATATATTTGAAACCTGGCTAATTTATAAGCAATATATTCCTCCATCTATAAGAGTTATAATAAAAATTTTGTTAGCAATAGTTTTCATGCTATTAAATGCTAAAGTCGGAATTTTATAAAATTACGATTTTGTATGTTTCAATCGCAAATTTGTAAATATTTCCAAAATCCCTCGATGGATATTTTTGAAACTTCTGTAATATATTAACAATATATTGGTTCATCCATTAATGTTAAAATAAAAAATTACGGTATTGCTACTTTTCATGATATTTAATGTCAAAGTCATTATTACATAAAAATACGATTTTGTATGTTTCAAGCGCAAATTTGTAAAAATTTCTAAAATCTCTCAATGGATATTTTCGAAACATGGATAATTAATAAGCAATACATCTATCCAACTATTAGAATTATAAAAAAATACGTTCTCACTAGTTTCCATGCTATATAATGCCAAAGTCGGAATTTTATAAAATTACGTTTTTGTATGTTTCAATCGCAAATTTGTAAATATTTCCAAAATCCCTCGATGGATATTTTTAAAACTTCTGTAACATATTAACAATATATTGGTTCATGCATTAATGTTATAATCAAAAATTACGGTATTTCTACTTTTCATGATATTTAATGTTAAAGTCATTATGTCATAAAAATACAATTTTATATGTTTCAACCGATAATATGTAAACATTTGCAAAATCCATTGATGGATATTTTTTAAACCTGGCTAATTTATAAGCAATATATTCATCCATCTACAAGAGTTATAATAAAAATTTTGTTAGTAATAGTTTTCATGCTATTAAATGCCAAAGTCGGAATTTTATAACATAATGATATTGTATGATTCATCGCAAATTTGTAAATATTTCCAAAATCCCTAGATGGATATTTTTGAAACTTCTGTAATATATTAACAATATATTGGTTCATCCATTAGTGTTAAAATAAAAAATTACAGTATTGCTACTTTTCATGATATTTAATGTCAAAGTCATTATTACATAAAAATACGATTTTGTATGTTTCAAGCGCAAATTTGTAAAAATTTCTAAAATCTCTCAATGGATATTTTCGAAACATGGACAATTAATAAGCAATACATCTATCCAACTATTAGAATTATAGAAAAAAATACGTTCTCACTAGTTTTCATGCTATATAATGCCAAAGTCGGAATTTTATAAAATTACGTTTTTGTATGTTTCAATCGCAAATTTGTAAATATTTCCAAAATCCCTCGATGGATATTTTTAAAACTTCTGTAATATATTAACAATATATTGGTTCATCCATTAATGTTATAATCAAAAATTACGGTATTTCTACCTTTCATGCTATTTAATGTTAAAGTCATTATGTCATAAGAATACAATTTTATTTTTATATGTTTCAACCGAAAATATGTAAACATTTGCAAAATCCATTGATGGATATTTTTTAAACCTGGCTAATTTATAAGCAATATATTCATCCATCTACAAGAGTTATAATAAAAATTTTGTTAGTAATAGTTTTCATGCTATTAAATGCCAAATTCGGAATTTTATAAAATTATGATCTTATATGTTTCAATCGCAAATTTGTAAATATTTCCAAAATCCCTCGATGGATATTTTTCAAGCTTCTGTAATCTATTAACAATATATTGGTTCATTCAATACTGTTATAATAAAAAATTAAGGTATACTTTTCATGATATTTAATGTCAAAGTTATTATTTCATAAACATACAATTTTATATGTTTCAACCGCAAATTTGTAGATATTTGCAAAATCCATTAATGGATATTTTTGAAACCTGGATAATTCATAAGCAATATATTCATCCATCTATTACAGTTATAATAAAAATTTCGTTATTACTAGTTTTCATGCTATATAATGCCAAAATCGGAATTCATAAAATTACGTTTTTGTATGTTTCAATCGCAAATTTGTAAATATTTCCAAAATCCCTCGATAGATATTTTTGAAATTTCTGTAATATATTAAAAATATATTGGTTCATCCGTTAATGTTATAATCAAAAATTATAGTATTGCTACTTTTCATGATATTTAATGTCAAAGTCATTATTTCATAAAAATACGATTTTGTGTTTCAACCGCAAATATGTAAAAATTTGCAAAATCCATTAATGGATATTTTTTAAACCTGGCTAATTCATTAGTAATATATTCATCCATCTATTAGAATTATAATAAAAATTACGTCCTTACTAGTTCTCATGATATTTAATGCCAAAGTCGGAATTATATAAAATTATGATTTTGTTTCATCGCAAATTTGTAAATATTTCCAAAATCCCTCGATGGATATTTTTGAAACTGCTGCAATATATTAACAATATGTTGGTTCATCCATTAACGTTATAATAAAAAATTACGGTATTGCTACTTTTCATGATATTTAATGTCAAACTCATTATTTCATAAAAATGCGATTTTATATGTTTCAACCGCAAATATGTAAAAATTTGTAAAATCCATTAATGGATATTTTTGAATCCTAGCTAATTCATAAGGATTATTTATCCATCTATTAGAGTTATAATAAAAATTTTGTTATTACTAGTTTTCATGCTATTTAATGCCAACGTCGGAATTTCATAAAATTACGATTTTGTATGTTTCAATCGCAAATTTGTAAATATTTCCAAAATCCCTCGATAGATATTTTTGAAACTTCTGTAATATATTAAAAATATATTGGTTCATCCATAAATGTTATAATCAAAAATTACTGTATTGCTAGTTTTCATGATATTTAATGTCAAAGTCATTATTTCATAAAAATACGATTTTGTGTTTCAACCGCAAATATGTAAAAATTTGCAAAATCCATTAATGGATATTTTTGAAACCTGGCTAATTTATAAGCAATATATTCATCCATCTATTAGAGTTATAATAAAAAATTTGTTATTACTAGTTTTCAGCTATTTAATGTCAAATTCGGAATTTCATAAAATTACGATTTTGTATGTTTCAATCGCAAATTTGTAAATATTTCCAAAATCCCTCGATAGATATTTCTAAAACTTCTGTAATATATTAAAAATATATTGGTTCATCTATTAGTGTTATAATCAAAAATTACTGTATTGCTACTTTTCATGATATTTAATGTCAAAATAATTATGTCATAAAATATATATGGATATTTTTATTATTTTGTAGTAAATATAATAATGTAGCTATTTAAAACTATACCAAAACAATACCAATGAACTATTGACAATATTTGAATATATAAAATTAAGAAATTAGGAAATTAATAATTATTGCACATTACAAGGACGTTTAAAAAGTCCTTATGAATTTAGAGATAATTAAAGCAGACACATGAACAATTTTCTTAAAAGAAACCCTATATTTTTAATAAGATTGAGAGCAATTTTTATTTTTTACATTAGCCGCCTAATTATTTATCGATTTTGTAATTACTCCTCCGCCGAGCACGAACACTCAAGCAATCATGGCTGATTTTGCATCCATTACGTTATTGCTTTCTTAAGTGTCTCCATCCCACTTACGCTTTAATCTAATCATGAGCTTAAAGTAAAATTAACTTTCTTTGTAGCGGCTAATTATGGGGGAGAAGGAAAGACATATGTCGTCATGTGTAATGTCGTGTTACAAGAAAAAGCGAGTTTACAAAAACGATTACATTTTTCAATTTTATACCAGCAGGACGAATCTTATTTCATAAAAAAAAAATAATATAAATAAAGGAGATGAATTACACGTAGTAGACGCTAAAACCATTAAATTTTATTAATAATATAATGTAAATTTATATTATATCAGATAACCAAAGGAGGGAGAATTTTTGTAAAAGTTTTGTAAAAGTTTTGTGCGAATATGCCAAATAAAGGTTATTTTTTTAAATTAAAATGTTTAAGCCGTTACTCGCTCAGTAGTCTGGTTATCCAGCACATCAAAATTCAAGCGAAACATTACAAAAAAAATTATTTTTTTTCGTGCATTTTAACGTAACATCAACTTCCGTGACCTGTATCGTCTAAGATCTATAATATTTTCACCAAATCGTTTATTTTTTATATATCTACATCTATTAGCTACTTATTTAATAATATTCATACAATAAAAACTTTTATCAAATGCGGTCGCAACAATTAACTCATTGACCTTTAAACATTACCCGGCGTATCCACCATAAATATGCCCGCATTTTCTTTACATTACAGCAACCCCTCGTTAAGCACAGAACAACAACACCAGGAGTATTGTACAACCCCATTAAATATGAAAAGCATAAAAAAGAACGTCGTCTCACCTACCCAGCGTTGAATTAATTCAAATTTATGTAAGAGCTAATTAAAGAAATAATAAAGTTAGTGTAATGTACAGTGACGACAGGGGCTCTTTATAACATCCACCTGGCTAACGCAATTAGAACGCGACTTGAAGCTGTATTTAAATTGCGCGCTAACGCGGTTAATCCAAGGGCCCCCGCTTTTTCTACTCAGACGCTTCTTTTTGAATAACGCCTGCTCTAAGTTTAATTGCGACAACTTTCAATGTAATTAATATGTTCTTAGAAGTTACAAAGATGTATAGGATAATTACAAGAGATTAGAGTCGGAATTGATATAACACAATGCTTAGAAATTTATTCAAAATTCTCAAGGGATTCTTGGACGTAGTGATGAGGTAAAAATTAAGATACTGCACTGTCCTTAAAATACGTCTGTATATTATAAAATCCAGCAACACACGGGTCTCTTTTTCTGCGTACAGATTAACGTGGATTGCGAACAACTGGAGTATTTTAGATAAGAATATCATCTAATCCGAGGCATAGTTTATTGAATTTCTCAAAATTGATTGTGAATATATGCCTGTAATAATTAATATTGAACCGTATTTTCGGGAAATGTTTTGATTTTATTTTAATTGAATACATCTTAATGCTATAACATGCATTTACTAAAATAGCCTTATGTATGCGCTTTTACAAAATAAATTAAAATAAATTGCACACAAAGTCATTCACTTCGCCTTCTCTACTATGTTTATAGTAGGTACCGATTAGCAAACAAGCCGCCGCCGCCGTCTCCATGATGCTCGAAACGTGCGCTCTCGGTGTATTTAATTTTTCTGCAGCACCAGCCTTGTTTTATCATCATCCCGCGCATTATATAAAAGCGAGGGATAATACGGTAAGCCATAAACGCACTATTTCCTTCAGTAAATGAGCACACGCCGCCCCCGCCACGCTGGCCTAATCCCGCATTAAGCGGGACTAAAAGCTTTCCGATGCTGCGGCCGTTTGATAAATGGGACAAGAAAACCTGTCGCTGATTACGTTACGGCCCCTTTCCACTCATGTTTATTTTAATCGAAATGTTTCACACCTTCGAGATATAATTAATTTATTCACGCACAAAGAGATTGTGCGACTACAGTTCTTATCGAAGTAATTATAAATGCCTTTGTTAAGTGAAAGTTTGGTATGCAGGTTTAGGCTTTAATTTAATTATCGGGGATGTTTGTAAAGAGGGGTTTAATTCATTAAAAGGGGAAAAACAGTAAAGTATATCAAAATTTAATTAATCAAACAAACGGTAGTGCATTACAACATGCTGGGTACGAAAGGTTTAGTAATAAACTATATCTCAATACTCGATACAGCAGCGTGGTTGATTTTTCGAATCCCATAGGAAATTAATTGGAAAGGCAAACGTTGCTACGTAGAAATTGTTGAGCGTGGAGTAGGAATATATTTATATAACTACTGTCAAATAATAATAATAAAAAGTTTATTCGCCCCTTTTTTTGACATACTGATAAATTTTTAATTGAAAAATTATGTATTTATATTTACTACATATTGATATAATATATGGGGACAGCTTATGGGGATCAAAACAGCTGCTAATATGATAATCCCCTTCTTCGCATAAAAATTACTTGAAATTACCATTTCAAAAATGCCCTTTTAGAGTTGTATCTCAGTAAGTATTTGTCATACCGACTTCTAGTTTGTGTTTTCGGATTCAGAGGGTAGTTTTCCATATGAGAACAGTATTATTCCCAATTTACCTCTATTACTTTTAATGGAAATCACGAGAAAGCGAGAAATGACCCCAGGGGTAGAAGTGAATTTTTTAAAATAAAAATCAAATATTTTAAAAGTTATTTTATGTTACCAGCCAATACTCCTTGTGGTACTAAAGAAAAATTCGAAAACAGTTTGTGGATATTTCGTTCTGTTTTCGCGCCACAACCCTTCAAAATTCATAAAAATTGCTTGAAATTTTCATTTAAAAAACGCACTTTTAGAGTTGTATCTCAGTAAGTATTTGTCATATCGACTTCTAGTTCGTGTTTTTGGATTCAGGGGGTGGCTTTCCATGCAAGAATATTATTATTCCCAATCTACCTCTATTACTTTTAACGGGAATCGCGAGAAACCCATAAATGAAGCTAGGGGTGGATTTGTATAATAATAAAAATTGAAAAATTTATTTTATGCTACTAATCAATATTCCTGAAGGTAATAATTAAAAATCCGAAAACCATTTATGGATATCCCGGTCCGTTTTCACAACCATTCAAATTTCACAAAAATTGCTTGAAATTACCATTTCAAAAACGCCCTTTTCGAGCTGTATCTCAGTAAGTGTTTGTCGTGACAACTTCTAGTTTGCATTTTTGGATTCAGGGGATGTATTTCTTTGTGAGAACTGTATTATCTCCAATCTACCTCAATTACTTTTAACATGACATGTAAAATACAAAAAAATATCAAGGGGTGAGGACAAATTTACTACTGAGCTGGGTTAATAATTTGATTTTTACAAATTACAATTATATGATAGCGAATTAGATTTGGCATTTATTTATTTCGCTCTAATCATTATGAATCAACGAGGTCTAGTCTTAATAAACGTGTGATGTATTTTTGTGTTTCTATTATTCAATCTTCTGCTCTGACTGAATTTGTATAGTAATATAGTTGTATACTATAATATTTAATTCGTGTGCCAGTTAATTTCCTTCTTGGGCGCCAACAGATGCAGCCCCGATTAACTTAGTTATCTGTGCTAATACCATTTTAATTAGCTCTAAACTGACAAAGTAGAGCGGGCACTTAGCGACTTGTGCAACAGGCTTAAGATGGTTTTAACACAGTGCGTTGAGACGTCAGGGTGGCACGAAGCGCGGATTTAATAGGATGATGTATGCAGGCTGGCGGCGGCGGCGGCAAAGGAGAATTTTATTTGATCTGTCGGTTGCGGCGGCTGCAAAGTAGATTGCGGTGCATAATTTATATTCGTTTTCTACAAATATACGCGGTATAAGGGAAACGAATTTGATTTCTAAGATTATGAGATTTTCACTAAATATGTTTTATTAAATATTTAGATGGAATTTTGTTATTTAATTTTAATAAAAATTGGTTTCGGATAGGCTAGTATTTGCCAAAGTCGACGACATCACCCCCTAGGGAACTAAAATGTTTTAGTAGTTATTGGTACTACAATACAAATGGGAGGCTATAAACAAATTAAGAAAAAGTAAGAATAAATAATAAATTATACTGAAGCAATTTGAATTATGTATACTCACAAAATAAACATATTGTTAGTAAATATTTTTATTTTGTGAGTATACATAATTCAAATTCCTTCAGTCTAATTTATTATTTATTCTTGCTTTTTCGCAATAAACAATATTAATACCAAATAATCCTTTGAAATTGACTAGTTATTATTTATTGTGATATCTCAACACGCAAGTATGTAAAGAAATTATCCTGTGAAGTATAATCTTTTTCTTTTCTAGTTATTATTTATTATGTTACGTTATTATAAACCCACCTGAAGAAAGTTCTGTTATATGGAAAATAGTTTTAAAAACATGAAACTCATGCAAATTTGTTACGTACTTTCGACATATATACATTAATTACAGACAGCACTTGTAAGTACATCAAGTTGATATCACCTGCGAACTAAATGTCGACCCCCCTCACGAATTAATTTGGCGGGAAGGACACGCGGCTGCGGCGCCACAACTTATGCAGGTATAATTTAATCAATTTGCTGCCGCCGCGTAAAGTTTCAACTCGAATTAAACAAGAACACTTGTTGTATTATGGCGACGTGAAATGTTCCGTGCGACACCGCTGAATATTAGTTTCAATGCGACGCACACATCACAATTCCCTGTGCAATTGTTACTGGGGTGGCATTATCTTTTACAACTGCCAATAAGAGACGATTCAATTGTCTGTATGATTTCATGCGGTAGTTTACGTGAAATTATATATTAGAGCAAATGGTTGGGTGATTTTATATTTTTACACGCAATATAATACAATTTTGTATCACATAATTAACAACAGAATAAATTTAAAATTTAAAATATTGGATTGTTAAGGTGTCTACTTTGTGATAATTCATTTTAAAGTATAAATAAAACGATTTTTTTACTTTGTTTTTTATCACACTTCAGTTATACTTTGCAACTAGTTTCGGCTATGCTCTAGCCATTTTCGAACTCATCGGAGGAGCTCGAAAATGGCTAGAGCTTATCCGAAACTAGTTGCAAAGTATAACTGAAGTGTGATAAAAAACCAACTAAAAAAATTATCCTTTAATTTATTTAACCCTTTCAGAACTGGATTTTTAATTTGAAAATATGTTTTTCTTTGTTTAATTATTATTACGCTTATTCGCGCATATCAAAATTCAAGAATCTTAAACTGTGCATCGGTTTTCTTTAAAATACCTTATTGAATAGAAATCTAGTTATTAAGAGCAAACATATGGAAGCAGGAAGAGGCCTGTAAATCTTATGATGGCAAATGGCACCGGCAGGGTCGAAAGGATTAAATTAATAAATTTAATTTTAGAAGGTTTTTGTAATGTGGTCCGTCCAGATGGGGCCGTTTGAAAATGTTTGTGAGAGGAATTTGAACGCCAATTTATGGAAGGTCGACTCAAAAAAACACAAACGACACCGAAAGAGCTATGGCTAGCAACCCAATGATGCCTAATGGAAAGACTAAAAAGTCCAAATTATCTACCACTAGCATCTGTCAATCGGACGGTGGTAGGTATTTAGTTTTAAGGCTTAGCAACTCTTAGACGAAGAATAAAACAGCTCATCAAATAGCTAATGGGTATGGAAAATATAACTCACATACCAACTGAAATCCCTCAATGCCTATAGCAATTCCTAGACGAGGAATCAATAATAATTTTTTTCTTATTTAGAAGGTGCATAGGATATTTTTTTTTTGTAAAAATGAAACCTCTAATATTTATCGACATTTTGAGTTTAAAAAATGTGTAACTTATGAACGTGGCGTCAATCAAAAAAATCTATGCTGCTTCCTAGATAAATTATAAAGAATATATATATATATATATATATATATATATATATATATATATATATATATATATATATATTTTTAAATCGTAGATTTTGAGATCGCCTATCGATTACTACCTGCCGCGCTACTTCTAATTGCTATAACTTCTGTAATACCTGAATTGGTTTTTTGAAATGGTATATTAAAAGTATAAAGAATTTATTTAGCTATACAAAAAAATAATAGGTGTTTTGAAAATCTCAAGGTGGTGTAACCCATTAAACGATGTAATAGTAATAATAAATATATTGGATTTAATTTTAAGCTTCATTGGGAATTGAATATAAAATTCGATTTTATAGTTTTTTATAGTCTTTTTAAATTCTGTTATTCGTATAGTCCTTCTTTTATTTCCTCCATGTGTCGGTAAACACGCAATGCGGACCATATTTTTTTTCTTCCGCCGCCTCAGGCTCGGTCGCCTTAAATCTGGGCGCGATTTATTGCGAGCGGATTGTTTCGCGTGAGCTGTAAACCCACAAAACTTATCCACCGGATGGATTTCGCTCCAAATCGCTTCGGCTCGTGTGTAAAATTTACAGCGCGTTCGGAAAAAAAGTATTACGAACATCGCATTTTATAGTAAGCCACCGTCATACAATTGATTTGAAAAAATTACACAATATTTATAACAAAATGACAATGGAAAATGCAAAGTCTCAACCTGAGCACATTGTTCTTTCTATTTATTTTTTATTTTTAACTTTTCCGCTCCTACCTGACATGCCGATTTTAGAGGCTGGGTCGATAAAAATATTATGCAACGTATTTTGTTTAATTTTTTTTTGGTTCTTACTTCAAAACATATCAATGCCCCAGATTCCCGAAGAAAATTGGAAAATTTTGTTTATAAGCATTTTTTTTTTCGGCGACCAAGTCGAACATATTTCATTATTATTATTTTTACCAGGCCACCATCATACGATTGATTTGAAAAAATTACACAATGTTTATAACAAAATGACTATGGCAATTAGAAAGTCTCAACCTAAGCACATTGTTCGTTCTATTTATTTTTTATTTTTAACTTTTTCGCTCCTATCTGGACATGCCAATTTTAGAGGGTGGGTCGATAAAAAAAATATGCAACGTATTTAAAAAAAAAATTTCAATCTTACTTCAGAATATATCAGTGCCCCAGATTCCTGAAGAAAATTGGAAAATTTTGTTTACAAGTATTTTTTTCGGCAACCAAGTCGAACATATTTCATTATTAATATTTTTACCAATCCACCGTCATACAATTGATTTGAAAAAATTACACAATGTTTATAACAAAATGACTATGGAAAATGGAAAGTCTCAACCTAAGCACATTGTTCCTTCTATTTATTTTTTATTTTTAACTTTTCGGCTTCTATCTGACATGCCGATTTTAGAGGCTGGGTCGATAAAAAAATTATGCAACATATTTTGTTTAATTTTTTTTTGGATCTTAGTTCAGAACATATCAATGCCCCAGATTCCCGAAGGAAATTGGTAAATTTTGATTATAAGTATTTTTTTTTCGGCGACCAAGTCGAACATATTTCATTATTATTATTTTTACCAGGCCACCGCCATACAATTCATTTAAAAAAATTACACAATATTTATAACAAAATGAAAATGGAAAATGAAAAGTTTCAACCTGAGCACATTGTTCCTTCTATTTATTTTTTATTTTTAACTTGTGCGCTCCTATCTGGACATGCCGATTTTAAAGGCTGGGCCAATAAAAAAATTATGCAGCATATTTTGTTTAATTTTTTTTTGGATCTTACTTCAGAACATATCAGTGCACCAGATGCCCGAAGGAAATTGGAAAGTTTTGATTATAAGTATTTTTTTTTCGGCGACCAATTCGAACATATTTCATTATTATTATTTTTACCAGGCCACCGTCATACAATTGATTTGAAAAAATTACACAATGTTTATAACAAACTGATAATGGAAAATGGAAAGTCTCAACCTGAGCACACTGTTCCTTCAATTTATTTTTTATTTTTAACTTTTCCGCTCCTATCTGGACATGCCAATTGTAGAGGCTGGGTCGATAAAAAAAATTATGCAACGTATTTTGTTTAATTTTTTTCTTGATCTTAGTTCAGAACGTATCAATGCCGCAGATTCCCGAAGAAAATTGGAAAATTTTGATTATAAGCATTTCTTTTTCGGCGACCAAGTCGAACATATTTCATTATTATTATTTTTACCAGGCCATTGCCATACAATTGATTTGAAAAAAATACACAATATTTATAACAAAATGACTATGGAAAATGGAAAGTCTCAACCTAAGAACATTGTTCCTTCTATTTATTTTTTATTTTTAACTTTTCCGCTCCTATCTGACATCCCGATTTTAGAGGCTGGATCGATAAAAAAATTATGCAATGTATTTTGTTTATTTTTTTCTAGGATCTTAGTTCAGAACATATCAATGCCCCAGATTCCCGAAGAAAATTGGAAAATTTTGATTATAAGCATTTTTTTTCGGCGACCAAGTCGAACATATTTCATTATTATTATTTTTACCAGGCCACCATCAAAGAATTGATTTGAAAAAATTACACAATATTTATAATAAAATGACAATAGAAAATGGAAAGTTTCAACCTGAGCAGATTGTTCCTTCTATTTATTTTTTATTTTTAACTTTTCCGCTCCTCTCTGGATTTTAGTGGCTGGGTCGATAAAAAAATTATGCAACATATTTTGTTTAATTTTTTTTGGATCTTACTTCAGAACATATCAGTGCACCAGATGTCGGAAGGAAATTGGAAAGTTTTGATTATAAGTTTTTTTTTTTCGGGCGATAAAAAAGCATTATGTTTTGTTTCATGTTCATACTATTCATAACATATGATTGTATCAGGTACCGAAAGGAAATTGGAAAATTTTAATTGTAACATTTTTGGTTTGTGCGACGAAATTGAAACTATTGTTTAAAGTAATAGTAGGTATCTACCTAAACTATAATACATTGATGCGGCGTTTTTTTAACTCAATATGTATCAATAACGTATTTTGTTGTGCCATTAATTTAAAAAATAATTAAAATCAGTTATGTATGTTTTCGTAATTTGTACCTGAATCGAATGAGAATGAAAGAGACAGATACACTTGCAACATAAAGAGAATATTCATGGATGCATGACATAAAGACAAAAGCAAATGACAAATAAGAGTGGAAATATAATACTGTACAAAAACTAAGCAGTGAAAGATGTGAGTATCGACCTTGCTCACAATTACCAGCCACATAATCATATCTTGGAGTTACATGATTATTATTATCATTAATAATAATAATAATAATCTGTACACCATATTTATACATTGTACAGCATTCATACTGTAAACTAGTCTAAAGGTCATTTTAGACAAGACAATTTCCTGACTCAAAAGTTAAGGTCATTTTAGACAAGACAATTTCCTGACTCAAAAGTTAAGGTCGTTTTAGACAAGACAATTTCTTAGCTCAAAAGTTGTTCAAGAAATAAATTCATATATCCTCCTCCCATACAATTTGTCCTTGGTAAATAGAACGCGTTATATTTTTCCATTCGATCTACCATCCAATTCAATATTTCAAATAATTTGCTATATGATACGAGACAATTTAGATTTTCTCGCATCTTGACTAAAGGTCGTTTTAGACAAGACACTTTCTTGACTCAAAAGTTAGTCAAGATGCGAGACAATCTAAATTGTCTCGTATCATACAGCAAATTATTTGAAATATTGAATTGGATGGTAGATCGAATGGAAAAATATAACGCCTTATATTTGAGAAGGACAAATTGTATGGGAGGAGGATATATGAATTCATTTCTTGAACAACTTTTGAGCTAAGAAATTGTCTTGTCTAAAACGACCTTTAATGAATATCCTCAATATCAAGTTTTAGCTAAGTTAAGTTTAGTTTTAATTAATGCGCCATCTAAGTCAACATATGGTCGACCTACCAAGCGAGATTTTGTCTAAAAACCGCTGTTTAATTAATGCCGAATAAATATGAGCATGGATCAGCCACCCACAGCGTTCGTCAACTGGTGAACTAATTAAAATACGAATAGTTGATGGGTGAATTATAAAACCGCAAACTGCAATATAATGCAAATTTAATCAAAATTTTAACGTAAACAATATACAAATATTTGTGTGAAACTTGCAGAGTGTGATTTTATGTTTGGTAGTCTTGTTATCGGGGATATTTAGGGGAATCTATTGGGAAACTGTGCGAAAGCACAAGAGAATTTCTATTTAAGAATCGATATTACGGTAATCGTTCTTAAATAACATTAATATCGTTTTAATGAAAAAAATAGTACAAGAAGCCTACTTCATGTACTATTTTTTTTATTAAAACAATATTAATATTATTTAAGAACGATTACCGCGAAATAACCTTTTTCAGCTTCCGTTTCACGTACAGTGATTTTTATTCGCAAATGGCAGTCCCCACCTCGACAAGAAAAACCGATAACGGAAATATAAAAGACCTTATTCTGGAGGCTTCTCAATTTCCTGTCTGCAACGATTCGCGCGTCTATTTCATATAAATTATCAGCGACATTGGATGTATTTTTAACTTTTATTCCCTATGATAAATTCGCTATATTAGCAGATATAAAAATTAAAGAAATAATGTGCGTTAAGGCAGTTTATTTCTTTAATTTTGATATAAATCTATGGTACATATTTCACCCTACCCCTCTAACTATAATATAATATATATATATATATATATATATATATATATTATATATATATATATATATTATAAATATATATATATTTTATAAATATTATATTATAGTTAGAGGGGTAGGGTGAAATATGTGCCATAGATTTATATCAAAATTAAAGAAATAAACTGCCTTAACGCACATTATTTCTTTAAATTTTATATCTGCTGATATAGCGAATTTATCATAGGGAATAAAAGTTAAAAATACGTTCAATATCGCTGATAATTTATATGAAATAGACGCGCGAATCGTTGCAGGCAGGAAATTGAGAAGCCTCCAGAATAAGGTCTTTTATATTTCCGTATATATATATATATATATATATATATATATATATATATTATATATATATATATATATAAATATATATATATATATATATATATATATATATAATATACTATGTGCGTTAAGACAGTTAGTATATTATAGTTAAAGGGATAGGGTAAAGTATGTGCCATCCTTACCACAATTACCGTCTTATCTTGAACACTCCAAACTAAATATATAACTCGTTACTTTAATAAATCCATCCTATGTCCACAAGAGATTATTTAACAAGACACACGTCTCCTTCCATTACATCTAACAAGCTTTTGTATTTAGACTAGAATAAAGACGAAACTGCATCGCGGTTTAAGCGGTGAAACGGGAATATAAGAGTGGTGAGCGCGTAACCGGATTGTCCCGTAAAGGAAAATCGAGCCCCAATGCAATTTAGCAAAAGTGCGCCCCCTATAAATTTATTATCCCCCGCTTTGTAAGTGCCGTTAAGTTCTCGTTTTGTTATGACTGGTTATTTAGTTAACCAAATTAAGCAAGCCGGGCGATTGTTCTGTAATTACTGTTAAGCGGAATTTTGAATCATTAGGGTTTGGACTTTAGAGAATTGGAAAAGTTTCCGGGGCAGCAGCTGGAATTGGTTTAATTGAGAAATTTCGGTGTTAAGGGGGAGTGTAATTAATGAATGTAACATTGAGAGAGACATGATATTAATTTGTGTACTGCAATGATTTATTAACTAACATATTGTTATTAAATTATATAAATATCGTTTTAAATATGATAAATATATTTATTATTTAATATTATATTATATTATTATTTAATATTATATAACACATATTGTTATTAAATCTATATTTTTAAATACCAATGTCCGTATTCATTAACATCCCACAAACTTTATAGATCCCATAAGCTGTTGAATGGACAAATTTAGAACGTCATTGTGACAGAAATTGCCAAAATATATGTCAAACACATTGAATAGCGCTTGCGATTCGAGCTTTCATGAGACCTTTTGTTTAATTATTCAGTGTTTCCAATAGAGAGAATCTAAAGTAACTACATTCCGTAGATAATGTATTTATTGTTGCTATAACAACAAACATTTATGCATTTAATAGCTATACATACTTTTATAGAATATTGGACCGATATAACCCCTATGATCCCAGCCTCTACACCGCGCGGCGCCGTGGGGCCGCGCGCATGGCAGATTGTTTGCGGGTCTGTACTGACCAACTGGGGTGACCAATAAAATCCAAATTTTGAGGAATTCTTTATTAATGCCTTGCCGATCATAATATATATATATATATATATAAATTTTTTTTTAAATTTTTATAGGCGTTTTTTACAATATATGTTGTAACGTAAATTATTATTTTTGACCATAACGCGCAATGTTCCTGGATTTGAAAACAATTGCCTAATGTTTATAACAATATGATAAGAAAATTGAAAAGTCTGTATGGGGCCCGATTTGTTTTTCTATTTTTTTTTAATTTTAAACTTTTACGCTCATATCTGGATAATCTGGTTTTAGAGGCTGAGTCCATAAAAAAATAATGCAACGTATTTTGTTTAAATTTTTTTTGGATCTTGGTTCAGGACATATCAGTGCACCAGTTGGCCGAAGAAAATTGGAAAATTGGAAAATATTGATTCTAAGTATTTTTGTATCGGCGACCAATTCGAATACGATTCTTTATTATTATTTTTAAAATTCACTGGCATACAATTGATTTGAAAAAATTACACAATATTTATAACAAAATAACAATTAGAAAACGGAAAGTCCCAACCCGAGCACGTTGTTCCTTCTATTTTTTTTTTATTTTTAACTTTTCCGCTCCTATCTGGACGAAGGCAAAGTCAAAATTATTCAATTTTCCATCATAGCCCACGGAGTTTTTTTTTCAAATTTTGACTATTTGTTGCTAACTGAATAGTGGTTACAAAAAGTATAAATATATAAATATTGTGTATTTTTTCAAATCAATTGTATGCCAGTGAATTTTAATAATAATAATAATGAAACATATTCGAATTGGTCGCCGAAAAAAAAATACTTAGAATCAAAGTTTTCCAATTTCCTTCGGCTATATGGTGCACTGATATGTTCTAAACCAAGATCCAAAAAAAAATTAAACAAAATACGTTGCATTACTTTTTTATAGACTCAGCCTCTAAAACCGGATTATCCAGATATGAGCGTAAAAGTTTAAAATTTAAAAAAAAATAGAAAAACAAATCGGGCCCCATACAGACTTTCCAATTTTCTTTATCATATTGTTATAAACATTAGGCAATTTATTTCAAATTCAGGAACATTGCGCGTCATGGTCAAAAATAATAATAATTATATACGTAAAAGTTTAAAATTTAAAAAAAAATAGAAAAACAAATCGGGCCCCATACAGACTTTCCAATTTTCTTTATCATATTGTTATAAATATTAGGCAATTTTTTTAAAATCCAGGAACATTGCGCGTCATGGTCAAAAATAATAATAATGATATAAAAGTTAGTCGCTAAAAAAAAAATACGTAGAATTAAAATTTTCCAATTTCCTTCGGCCATCTGGTGCACTGATATGTTCTAAACCAAGATCCAAAAAAAAATTAAACAAAATACGGTGCATTATTTTTTTATGGACTCAGCCTCTAAAACCGGATTATCCAGATATGAGCGTAAAAGTTTAAAATTAAAAAAAAAATAGAAAAACAAATCGGGCCCCATACAGACTATCCAATTTTCTTTATCATATTGTTATAATCATTAGGCAATTTTTTCCAAATTCAGGAACATTGCGCGTTATGGTCAAAAATAATAATTTACGTTACAACATATATTGTAAAAAAACGCCTATAAAAATTTAAAAAAAAAATTTATATATATTATGATCGGCAAGGCATTAATAAAGAATTCCTCAAAATTTGGATTTTATTGGTCACCCCAGTTGGTCAGTACAGACCCGCAAACAATCTGCCGTGCGCGCGGCCCCACGGCGCCGCGCGGTATAGAGGCTGGTGTCATAGGGGCTAAGTTCACATCGGTATTGTGACACACATTGCCAAAACAAATGTCAAACATCTTGCATAGCGCTTGTAATTGGAGTTTTTATGACACCTTTTGTTTAATTATTCAGTGTTTCCAATAGAAGAATTTTTAGTAACTACATTTCCCTAGATAATATATTTATTTAATTCAATAGCTATTGATATATTTATGGAACGTTGGAAAATATGGACCACCAACATTCCATAAATATATCAATAGCTAACCTATAAATATTCATTATTATAGCAACAATAAATACACTATCTAGTAAATTTAGTTACTTTAGATTCTCTCCATTGGCAACACTGAATAATTAAACAAAAGGTATCATTAGACCTCCAATTACTAGCACAATTAAAGGTGTTTTGACATTTTTTGTTTCAATGACGTTTGAAATGTATCTATTCAATAGCTTTTCATTTAAATTAATTTATTTAGTGATCATAAATTATAGATTTCACACAAGTCATAAATAATTGTATATGGAGATAAAATAAAACAGTATGCGACAAATTCATCAAACAATCATAATTAAAATAATCATCATGTATACAAATAATATCAAATAAAATAATAAATAAATACAAATTAAAGCTTATGACCCCAGTATTCATCAACGTTCCATAAATGTATCAATACCTATTGAACCCATAAGTATTTGTTGTTATGGCAACAATAAATACATTATCTAGGGAATGTAGTTACTTTAGATTCGCTCTATTGGTAACACTGAATAATTAAACAAAAGCTGTCATCAAAGCTCCAAAAACAAACGCTTTTGAAAGTGTTTGACATTTGTTTTGGCATATTCTGTCACAATGACGTTGTCATTTATCCATTCAATTCGCGATTCAAACGTAAACGGTTTTTTTCAAAGTAGTAGGTAAACAGCTGATCTTTGTTATTGTTTGATCAGCTGATTGCATTAAAATCATGTGATTTCAGTCTTATACAATAATGCGCGATTGTTAATGTACTTTTAAGGTATAATATAATCCTATAACCTTGGCTCTATAGTCATGTATACGATGAAAAACAAATGTTAAGCAAACAAATTCCCTACTAAATGTGAACTACATTTAGTAGGGAATTTGTTTGCATAACATTTGTTTTTTACCGTATATATGACTATAGAGCCAAAGTTATACGATTATATTATATTATATTATATATAAAAGTACATTTACAATCGCGCATTATTGTATAAGACTGAAATCACATGATTTTCCTGTCACGAGATGGAGTATCAGCCGGCTTGAATCGCCAATAGCGTATGGGACCTATAAAGTTTATGGGAGATTGGTGAACCCGGGCATAAATCTTATTAAACAATTAATTTTCGATTGTTGCATCAGGTCACAAATTGTCATTAGAAAACTAATTTTAAAAAATATACAGTTTTCTTTACCTGCATAGACCTTAAAGCGCAGTTTACTTGATACGATGTAAAATAACCTTTTTTGTATTAGTAATAAACTCGTAATTGTGTATAACACAAGATTACATCAGTGAGAATTGTGTAATAACATAAAACAATCTTTAAAATAACGATATTACATCCTATAATAAAATAGATGGGTATATAAAGTTAATGTTGTTAATATTTGTTTAATGTAGACGATTTAATCGAAGCACCAATTAATGGCACGTAATATTTTTCAGGATTTTAATGAAACCTTTATTTATTCATAAATAATAAATAAACCTAGCACAGTGGTTTGAAACGCCGTGCGTCTTGTACTGAGAGCATTGAGGAGCGAGAGGTAAACAAACCATGTTGTTTGTAAAATTTCGCGAATCACAGTTTTTCAGATGTTTTTTTGTGTGAAGTTAACACACTCCTTTGGGCTTCCTCCTTTACCAGCCACAAAGTCCAACTTGGTAGTGCGCATGTCGTTTTGAAAATAGATTGAAATCGAATTAAGTTAAATTCATGTGAACGAGCCATCATCAATTTTAGATATAAACGGGATCGTATTAAGTTCGATTTCAATCCTACATGTGAACTTGGTAATTTATTAGTAGTAGTTGTTCTATTTGTAACTGTCTGTGAACCTTTGTGTATGTATGTATGTGTGTGTGTGTATGTATGTATTTATGTATGTATGTATGTGGGTATGTATGTATGTATGTATGTATGTGGGTATGTAGGTATGTAGGTATGTAGGTATGTAGGTATGTAGGTATGTAGGTATGTAGGTATGTAGGTATGTAGGTATGTAGGTATGTAGGTATGTAGGTATGTAGGTATGTAGGTATGTAGGTATGTATGTATGTATGTATGTAGGTATGTATGTAGGTATGTATGTATGTATGTATGTATGTATGCATGTATGTACGTATGTATGTATGTATGTATGTATGTGTGTGTGTATGTGTGTGTATGTGTGTGTGTATGTGTGTGTGTGTGTGTGTGTGTGTGTGTGTGTGTGTGTGTGTGTGTGTGTGTGTGTGTGTGTGTGTGTGTGTGTGTGTGTGTGTGTGTGTGTGTGTGTGTGTGTGTGTGTGTGTGTGTGTGTGTGTGTGTGTGTGTGTGTGTGTGTGTGTGTGTGTGTGTGTGTGTGTGTGTGTGTGTGATTCAGAATTTATTTATTATTTACAATGAATTATCTTATCATAAAGTAGACGCCCTAACAATCCAATATTTTATTTATTCAGTTTTTTTAATTCTGTTTGTACATCCCAAATTAGCTACAATTTACAGCTAAATAATCGCCATGGTGGCATACTGTGTTAATCCCATTTCACTTTGTTGCTCTTTCGTCTGTCGGGAATAGATGTTAAAGTTGCTTTATTATTGAAATAACCGCGAGTTTATTGCGTGCGCGCTGAAAAGGCCCGGTCTCTCATCAACAATAAAATCCGAGGCGGCTTTCATAACGCGTGACATTGTGTATGGTGGAATATTGTAATAAGACGAAGTGCGCCGACAGGTGCTTTTCATTGTGGCAATTGCATCTCTTCGGTGTGCTTTTGAAAGGACTGTTAGAATGATTCTTATTCCATATTGTTGTTAATTTGAAATAAAATATTATAAGTAGGATACAAATGTTACAACTAACTCCGTAGGAGGAAAGTTAAACGCCATCTGGCTGCACCACATCAATTAGCAATGCACATGCATATGGTAATAACCGTCAACATGCTCATGCCATCAGGATCACCGGGTAGTGCCCTCTAGGGAATAATATTCCATAATTCTATGGAATAATATTCCTTTATTCTATGGAATAATATTCCAACAGAGTGCTTGAGATATCAGCACAAAGCCAATCTTATAATATATCAGGAAAACGGCAAGTCGGGCAATTATATAAACTTATTAAATAAAATCGATATTTCTGTATTTCTTCACGAATCGTAACCAGAGTAACGAATGCGAGAACAAGAGTGTGCAGTGCTTATTATACACGTATCTAATAAAGGTTGTCCCAAAATTAAGACAACATTTGAATTTGCCGCCATTTGTGAGTAAAGTGTAGGCAACCATGAAAAAAAAACATTTTGACAGCTAAAGCCTTGGTTTCCTAGGAAACGGTGTCGACAAAAGCGGTCGTACTTCACGTCATTTTGACGTCACACATTTCTGTTATGTATATTTAAATAAATCTGGTAATCCAGAAAGCGATATACTTCAAAGTATTGAAAAAATGTCATGAATTACACTGGAATCTGGTGAGTTATCAATTACATGTATTTAAAGGGTATTTTGTAATGTGTAAAGCTCTGGTTTCCTAGGAGAGCGGCCGCTTAAAAACGGCCGCCTTTGACGTCCTTTTTACGTCACAAAAATAATTCTACGTGTATATAAACGAATATAGTTTCCTATAAAGTGTAATACCTCAACGTACTGCAAAAACGCAATGAATTACGATGAAAAATTGTGAGTTCTTCTATTACATATACTTAAAACGACCTTTGTGATTTGTGAATGACGTCAAAAGCGGACGCTTTAAAGCGACCGTTCTCCTAGGAAACCAGGGCTTAAGTACGTCAAAAACGGCCGTATTTATTGACACCGCTGGCTAGGAAACCAGGACTTTAGGGTTAGTAAAAATGGAGCGATACAACAACGTGTTTGCATTATTGAACAATATCTCAAAAATAAACAAAGTTTTGTCAGCCACAGTTTCATACAAAATATAAACAGAATAGTCATCGGAGGAGCTCGAAAATGGCTAGAGCTTAGCCGAAACTAGTTGCAAAGTGTAACTGAAGTGTGATAAAAAACAAAGTAAAAAATCGTTTTATTTATCCTTTAAACAGAATAGTGTTTTAATTTTGTCAATTGTGAAGAGAATAGAACATCATCTATTTTAATTCAATAAAATAATAAAACAGATAATAATAATCGATCGAAAAACAAATATACCAACGAGAATAATATGAAAACGTCTCCGCCATTTAAGTTTCTAAAAAAAAAATTATGTTATATATGTAATTTAGCCTTGCATTATACGTCTCACAAATGACGGCCGTAAAATAAATCCTGCAAAATAAGTATTTTCCTGCCGTTCTCCTGCTAGTGGCCGCACAAAGTTTATTAAGACGATAAAAGTGGCTAAAAGAGCGCAATAAAGCTGAAACCGGATGTTATTTTGCTGAGAATTTTAAATTAAGTATGCAGGATTGTGAAACTACAAATATGACTCGTAAATAATCTTTTTATTTGAACAGCATTTAGGAAAATTAAACAAACGGTGTGGACTAATATCTAAAAACATATTTATTTGTTTGTCCAAATCTGTGGATCAAGTTTTTTCCGATGACTTGATACCGGAGTGAAGATATCCCCTATGATCCCAGCCTCTATACCGCGCGGCGCCGTGGGGCCGCGCGCACGGCAGATTGTTTGCGGGTCTGTACTGATCAATTGGGGTGACCAATAAAATCCAAATTTCGAGGAATTCTTTATTAATGTCTTGCCGATCATAATATATATATCTAATTTTTTTTAAATAATTTTTATAGGCGTTTTTGTATAATATATGTTGTAACGTAAATTATAATTTTTGACCATGATGCACCATGTTCCTGGATTTGAAAAAAATTGGCTAATGTTTATAACAATATGATAAAGTAAAATGAAAAGTCTGTATACCACCGATTTTGTTTTTCTATTTTATTTTTAATTTTAAACTTTTTCGCTCATATCTCGATAATCCGATTAGTCGATAAAAAAATATTGCAACATATTTTGTTTAATTTTTTTACTGATTCTAACACAAAACATATCAGTGTACCAGATGGCCGAAGGAAAGTGGAAAATTTTGATTCTAAGTATTTTTTTTTCGGCGACTACTTTGTATATAATTATTATTATTTTTGACCATGATGCACCATGTTCCTGTATTTGAAAAAAATTGCCTAATGTTTATAACAATATGATAAAGTAAAATGGAAAGTCTGTATACCACCGATTTTGCTTTTCTATTTTATTTTTAATTTTAAACTTTTACGCTCATATCTGGATATTCCGATTTTAGAAGCTGAGTCTATAAAAAAATAATGCAACACATTTTGTTAAATTTATTTTTGGATCTTGGTTCAGAACATATCAGTGCATCAGATGGCCGAAGGAAAGTGGAAAATTTTAATTCTAAGTATTTTTTTTTTCGGCGACTACTTTGTATATAATTATTATTATTTTTGACCATGATGCACCATGTTCCTGGATTTGAAAAAAATTGCCTAATGTTTATAACAATATGATAACGTAAAATGGAAAGTCTGTATACCACCGATTTTGTTTTTCTATTTTATTTTATTACATTATTATTATTTATATTACATATAAAAAATTTACAGGTAACATTATTATTATTTCCACCAATTATGCATGTGATAATTAATGACTTAGAAAATGCAACTGGAATTGTCTCGAGGCGTCGATATATTCGCAATTAGCATACATTAGCATTAATTAGGACGAGCGAATATTCACGGTTTAATTGCTTCTGCGATCTCTCGGCGTCGCTCTTTGATCAATCTCTAATTTAATAATTGCACTGTTTTGCAATTATATTCGCATTATACATTACAAACTGCACAACAGCGTTGTAATTTCATTTAAATATTAAGGCCTGGAACTTGCTACATATCATAACTAATTATGAAATAATTTCAATATGTGAAATACGTTGCTTAGGCAAGATTTTCATGTGATGAAATATTTAAGATTAAAACGAGTTTAACAGATAAAATATTCAATTATCGAATGTACTAGATATTAAGATAAAGTTTTTAAAAATAAGAATATGTAATTTTTTTTTAAAAATTCTACTTATATAATACTCTAATCTATAAGTTATATCATTTATATTATATTGTTTTAACGTATGTATAGGGTAAAACCTGTATTTAGGAATTTATTTTTTCGCCATTTATATTTATACCTATTTCACCAAAGTCTATTCACTTAAATATATATTCCAAAAGATATAATAGATATAAACAGTTTTAGGGATAAGCATCTTCCTGTCGTACTGCTTGATACGAAAGTCTTGCGTATTATCGAGGAGTTTAGAAATATAATGATATTTTAATATAATATACCAATATATTTGAGCTTAAATAACGTTATATTCTTGTTCATCTTGTAAATATTATACTCATAATTAACTAGCCAGTTAAAGCTGAGTTGGTGATTAATTATGTACCACCATTTACAAACAAAAACTCTAATGCTACTTAATATACAAATGAACAAAAAGGGGCTTATATTAAACTTTCTTATTACTAGAGGTAAAGAAATGGCGAAAGACGTAATCATCATAATCGAAGAACCCCAAAAATCAGGGGATTATGATAATCTCTACTTTTTTATTAAAATATAAATTTGCATTTATTTAAACAACAAACTTACATATTCTATATAAATACAAAAATACCAAATATGTGAAGTTGTTTAGATATGATTGTGGTTTTTTTCCCTCTGCCCTCGCCGCGGGATTTATGGGTGATTTCCCATCTCGGGCTAACGGTATCGAGGGGTGCTGTGGTTTGTTCACTGTCTTAATTATTTTTTTTTTTAGTTTAACTATTCATGTTAATAACGGTACAGTATAATTTCGGTCACATAATCCTTGACTGCATTATACTGTTATATATAATTACAACGTGAGTGATGTTATAAAGTCTACATACACAATTCGAGTAATCGCAATTATGGTGGATGCGCCGGGTAGATATTTTGGATTTTTGTTTTATAGTACGTAGTAAGTTAAAATTATCGCTACGTTTACAAAATTTTGAATTTTTTTTATTAGATTTTAGTATAGAAGATGTGTAGAAATACCAATAATTATATGGAAAATATCAACAAATTTCATCGAAATAAATCAATAAAATAAGTTTGTCTGTAAATAATGTAACATGTAAACGGCTAACATAGAATGATTTTCAAGAATGAACGAAATAATATTTAATGAAACAATAAAAAGTTAAAGTAGATGCACAAACTGTGTACCATTTACATTCTGCTAATCAGCTAATCTAAGAACAAATTTGTTTTACAACAAATTAATTAATTTAATTTAATTTTAAAAAAACCTATCAGCCGTGAGGCTTTTCCGCCGATCAAGGGAGAAGCTCAGAGGAGTTTAATCACCCGATATTTACCTTAACTTCAGAGAAAAACTCTGAAAAACTGTGAAAAGTGATTCGCGAAAATTTGGTCCCCGCGGGCGGGCTCAGTACGAGACCGACGACGACGATAAATACCGGGTGATGACACCTTAACTTCATAGAAACCTTCTGAAAAACTGTGAAAGGTGATTCGCGAAAATTCATTCCCCCCGGAGATCGAACTCAGGCTCCCCAATGCTCAGCCTCTAACCACTCGGCCACTGGGTTTTAATTAAATATATATAATCAATCTTTATTTTAGCTATCGACCCATACATAGCTCTTTCCGCCTTTTAATTAAATGTTTCGTGTTTCATGTTTTTTCAGACATTTGAAATGATTTTTCTCGGAAATTTCCTCATATAACCTATATCATAATATACATCTTTGATCGCAGAAAAGTAATCCCTTTCAAAATCCGTAATAAAAAAATTGAGTTGTCATTAGTCGATGGCGTCATTGCACATTCAAAAATGGTCGAAAAAATTGATACTTTCATTCAAGTTGGAAATTTAAAATCGAAAATCGACGTGTTTTTGCAAAATTTCATAAATACAGGTTTTATCGAATTTATTCCATACCTACCATATCACAAAAATATTGCGTTTTCTATTGAAAAATTAAAAAAATAAAATGGTACCTATTGTTGGATGACCCTATACCATTTTAATTTTAAAATTTTTCAATTGAAAACGCAATATTTTTGTGATAATTTTTATTTAAATCTATATATACATACATATATATATATATATATATATATATATATATATATATTACAAGGCATAATCTGATTTGTATATATACATGTATGTTGTAAATGCTAATAATAGCGTTAATAAATAAATAAATAAATATATATATATATATATATATATATATAAATATATATATATATATATATATATATATATATATATATATATATATCCGCTGACCTTCTCTACCATAGTGTGGTGTAAAGATCCCATATATGAATGAATTTATTATGGAAATTTATGAAAAAGTTCACATATCAGCTTCTGCCAAATAGCCATTACACTAAAGAAATAATAATTTGCTTCTCAATTACCATATTTCTCCATGAAAAGAAGTATTTCATAAAATTCACATTAAGAATTTAAATAATACTACATTACAAACATACCTCAATAGAATTTACAGTACGTGTTGCTATTCGTGTTCTTCGGGCAGTCGATGGCACTACTCTTGCAGTTGTTGTTACAATGAGTAGAACCACGGCCCGCGCGCTCGTTTATAAGAGCGTCGCGACGCCGGCCAACCCCACGCCGAAGCGTCACGCGGGTACGAGCCAATCAACAGGCTGCCCTATTGATAATAACCGTGCACGTATTTTTTTATTTTTAATATCTAAAACGCAATAACCGGAGAGATGTTAAATACCTAGAACTTGCCGCTTTATAGTGTGCGAGATACAATATAGTGAAACTAATTTTGTGAAGAAGAATGTTTGCAGACATTCTTATTGAAGAGAACTTACTTTTATGACTTTATATTAGTTATTTTTATTTATATTAGTTTTGTAAAATATTATAATAGATCGAGTGATTTGTATATTAAAATCATTTACATCAAGTAATTAACAGCCATTGAATTATGATTTTTTAAGTTGTGATTGTAAAATTGATTACATATTTCAAAATCTTATTCCAAATCTTTATTATGTTAAGGAAAACCTTCCACCGCACGATCACAATCGGTTTTACATAAATCGCATGTTTTTCAATAAGTTCCCAATAAATATAGACATAATCCCTGTATAATGATGTCTTATATTTATGATTATTTATGGCTTGGCTGTGTTAAAAAATATTAGTAAATAAAGAAGTTAAACTAAAATTGTTTCAAACGACTTGAACTATGCACTACATTGTTTCTCATATTTTTTTACGAATTAGGCGTAATTAATAAATGAAATTAATTGAATAATAGAAAATAACGGAAAACATTTAGTGCAGAGTTCAAGTCATTTGAAATAATGGACGGGCATAGTTTGGTTGGTAAGGGGAACCCCCCTACCCCACTAGTGGACACGGATAATAGTGTAGTGCATAGTTCAAGTCGTTTGAAACAGTGGACGGGCATAGTCGGGTTGGTAAGGACCACCCGCCCACCCCACCTTTGTTCGCATAGTTTTTTCAATGGATACAGGCGTTTTATATTGTTTAAACTATACCAGGAAGAGTGTTATCCTATGGAATAAACTATGCGAACAAGGTGGGGTGGGCGGGCGGCCCCCACCAACCACACTATGCCCGTCCACTATTTCAAACGACTTGAACTATGCATTACATTATTTTTCACATATATTTTTTTAATTAGTCTTCAATTAATAAATGACATTAAGTTAATCATAGAAAATTATGGATAAATAGTGTAGTGCATAGTTCAAGCCATTTGAAATAGTGGACGGGCATAGCTTGGTTGGTGGGGGACGCCCACCCACCCCACCATTATTCGCATAGTTTTTTTCAATAGATACAAATGTATTATATTATTGAAACCATACTAGGGAGAGTGTTATCCTATGGAATAAACTATGCGAACAATGGTGGGGTGGGCGGGCGGCCCCCACCAACCAAACTATGCCCGTCCACTATTTCAAATGGCTTGAACTATGCACTACATTATTTATCCATAATTTTCAATGATTAACTTAATGTCATTTATTAATTGAAGACTAATTAAAAATATATATGTGAAAAATAATGTAATGCATAGTTCAAGTCGTTTGAAATAGTGGACGGGCATAGTTTGGTTGGTGGGGGCCACCCACCCACCCCACCTTTGTTCGCATAGTATTTTTCAATAGATACAAATGTATTATATTATTGAAACCATCCTAGGGAGAGTGTTATCCTATGAAATAAACTATGCGAACAAAGGTGGGGTGGGCGGGCGTCCCCCACCAACCAAACTATGCCAGTCCACTATTTCAAAAGGCGTGAACACTATGCACTACACTATTTATTAATAATGTTCTATGATTAACTTAATGTCATTTATTAATTGAAGACTAATTAAAAAAATATATGTAAAAAATAATGTAATGCATAGTTCAAGTCGTTTGAAATAGTGGACGGGCATAGTGTGGTTGGTGGGGGCCGCCCGCCCACCCCACCTTTGTTCGCATAGTTTATTTCATAGGATAACACTCTCCCTAGTATGGTTTCAATGATATAATACATTTGTATCTATTGAAAAATACTATGCGAGCAATGGTGGGGTGGGCGGGCGGCCCCCACCAGCCAAACTATGCCCGTCCACTATTTCAAACGACTTGAACTATGCATTACATTATTTTTCACATATATATTTTTAATTAGTCTTCAATTAATAAATGACATTAAGTTAATCATAGAAAATTATGGATAAATAATGTAGTGCATAGTTCAAGCCTTTTGAAATAGTGGACGGGCATAGTTTGGTTGGTGGGGGACGCCCACCCACCCCACCATTGTTCGCATTGTTTTATTCAATAGATACAAATGTATTATATTATTGAAACCATACTAGGGAGAGTGTTATCCTATGAAATAAACTATGCGAACAAAGGTGGGGTGGGCGGGCGGCCCCCACCAACCACACTATGCCCGTCCACTATTTCAAACGACTTGAACTATGCACTACACTATTTATCCATAATTATCTATGATTAACTTAATGTCATTTATTAATTTAAAACTAATTAAAAATATATATATGAAAAATAATGTAATGCATAGTTCAAGTCGTTTTAAATAGTGGACGGGTATAGTTTGGTTCTTAGGGTGTGTATTGCTAATTGATGTGGTGCCGCCAGATGGCGTTTAACGTTCCTCCTAGGGGGTTAGTTGTATCATTTTTGTATATAACCACTCGAGATATTGTGTGAATTCATCTTCACTAGCTGAACTACACTGATGAGCTCTAATAAGATCAAAATCTAGATATGTTTGCTAAGAAGTGCATTCACACTTATATATGACAAATTCAATAAACTGCTCAATTTTAATTTAAAGTGAAATGAGTGATGAACATTTATCACCTATAAATCTGTAAAAACGGGAATTGTTTGATTTTAATTAAAATAATCCAATGTTGCAGCGAAATTATAAAAGAGCATATAACGGATCTGGTGTGCAAATATTTGACTAACGATTTTTCCATATAAATTACTGTCGCTATAACTAACGCGTACAAATTAAGGGGAAAAAGGGTATATATATATATATATATATATATATATATATATATATATATATATATCTATGGGTGTGTGTGAGTGTGTGTGTGTGTGTATGTGTGTGGCACAACTCTAGAGATCGATGTATTCAATATACAGCAGGAAACATTAATCAAATTAATAGTTAGCGAGTTATAATATATGATATATATTATGTTATATTTTTCAATTTTTTAAAAATATTTATATTTATACTTATATATATTTATATATGTTGCATATTATTGTTTATGTCCTGCAATTGGATTTTTCTTTCCGTAAGACAATAAAGCCTTTTATTATTATATATATATATACATATATATATATATATATATATATATATATATATATATATATATATGTATATATTTCTTTTAAAATGTGGAAATTCATTTACGGATATAGAGATTGAAAATAAACGCCTATTATATTACAGACAAACATACAACAATTGATTACGAACAACGTAGTATTGCTGTCGATGACATAATTCTTCTCGTTTTTAATTAAAATGCTATGAGATTTGATGACACGTATGTAATAGGATAGGGACACATTTGTCAACAAGTTACGTGTTATGTCGAACCATTGAGGTGAAAACGGTAAATTATAATTACAGTGCTAACACCAATAAGGGAAGCTGACAAGGATGATATGTGATGATATGTATCTTGCTTTCATTAAAAGTTTAGTAATAATTAGAATTTTTGCAATCACTTTTAATAAAATATTGATCCGAATAGGAAATCGAAAAAAATCAAATTGCTAATTTCAATTAAAACCATTGAATCTTGAAATCTTTTCAAAAATGTAAATTAGAACTCTCAACCCCCACTTTTAAACGATTTTGCGTTTATTATTGATGTAAATCAAGGTGCGCAGTTACAGACTTGTAGTCAATTTATTTATAAATAAAAATGTAACTGCGTACGTCGATTTACATAAATAATAAACGCTAAAGCTTCTCATTTTCAAAACAATTCAAATGTGACTTACGAAACATTCATTCTCACCGGCTCATATAGAAGTGTAATTGTATGGGCTATAAGAGTTTAATTTTAATTGTCTTGTGTATGCCCTTTAAAAGTTGTACTAATGTAAGTGCTCTAGCTGTCCTAGTTATTAGTTTGAAATTCCATCCGTTGTCATACAGATTTCATTATATAATCAGTAGAATCTTGTTTGCAAAACGCAATAATAATTTCATGATTCTGTATGGTCGATAACTAAAGAAGATTATTTTATTGAAAGAACAGTTTTTGCGGTTGTAATCGTGTGTGCGTATAGGTCATGTTTGTTCCCGGTTTCGTCCCATAAATTACCTTTGTCGCGAGGGGGAGCTGGAATGCCGTATTTGCTTTTAATCAGATCGCAAGCGCTCCCTTAAT
Organism: Lordithon lunulatus; assembly: GCA_963942505.1. Taxonomy (NCBI): domain Eukaryota; kingdom Metazoa; phylum Arthropoda; class Insecta; order Coleoptera; family Staphylinidae; genus Lordithon; species Lordithon lunulatus. The sequence continues at coordinate 1,774,910 of OZ012673.1, read as the reverse complement.
GGAAACGAACTAGACCGTGAAAAATTAAAAGCGTCGCCGTGCGCGTAAATCGAACAAAAACATCGGAAATCAATTAACTAACCAAAATTGAGGGGGAAGAGAGGTGTGTGCAAAAAAGCCGTGAGTCGATATTAAAAATTAAAACATTTTTTAATGCAAAGCCTTTTTAAAATCAAGGGTATGAGTTTTATATCGTGGCTATAGGACGAAAAATATGTTTTTCAAAATTTTCTCTGTTTATATATTTTGGAAACAATTTTTTGTCTATATTAGTGATGGGGAGAATCGAAAACTTTTGAGACACAGTTTTCTAAGATATCGAGTACCGAGAACCGAGAACCGAGAACCGAGAACCGAGAACCGAGAACCGAGAACCGAGAACCGAGAATCGAGAATCGAGGCCCGAAACCTATCATGATAATACCAAGGCATTAAATTCAAAATATGTGTTGCCTAGTCGGCTTTAACAGAGATATGTTTATTCCTGTACAAGTACGACTTATTTTAAACGTTTAAAATTTTCGATTAATTAAAGTTCTCTCGATTTTATGTTCTCGGTTCTCGAAATCCTCCCATCACTAGTCTATATATATGTATATATATATATATATATATATATATATATATATATATATATATATATATATATATATATATATATATATATATATATATATATATGTTATACCACTTCTTCTTAATGACATATTCCTTCCTAACTAAGTTAAAATTGATTTAATTAATAAATTTGGTCATTGCATTTTTAACGAAATACTATTAACACTTTTAATAACCTTTACTCGTGTCTCTCGAGGCGGGTTTCCATTTCAAGCACACCGAATTTCCCTAATAAATATTTATTAAAATCCATAATTCATAACGGGCAAAACTTTAATGCAAAGACGTGCGATCTGAATTGCTCATGAAAGAATCTCGGTTATAAAAAAAGGAAACACAAATATAATCCATAATATACAAAACACCGAAAAGTTGGATTAGTAATCGATAGTTTAGCAAACATTAATTTGAATAGGGATTTTTAAGTTACAGCTATATAAAGAGCTGGATATATAGAAGCCGTAAATACAAATAAGTATTTTTTTATATTATACACAAGAAGAAAAACTTATAATTAGGTGTCAAAAACAATATAATTATGTTTATTTATATATAAATATATAATATGTTTTTTATATTTTGTTTGTCCCTGTATTATGTATATCAATACCGTAGACCATCATTATTGTTAATATCTTTCGTAACTTTTGTTAAAATGTAATTTCAAATATGACTTCTGGTGACTACATGAATCATTAAATTTTATTTTAAAGGCGTATATCATAAAAAAAAGGATTTTGTATGTTTTAATCACTAATTTGTTAATATTTCCAAAATCCCTCAATAGATATTTTTAAAATCTGGCTAATTCATAAGCAATATATTCATCCATCCATTAGAGCTATAATAAATATTATATTCTTACTAGTTTCTTGCTATTTCATGTAAATGTCGAAATTTCATAAAAATATGATTTTGTATGATTCAATCCATATTTGAAAATATTAACAAAATCCCTCGATGGATATTTTTGAAGTTTCTCTAATACATTAGCAAAATATTGGTTCATCCATTAATGTTATAATCAAAAATTACGGTATTGCTAGTTTTCATGATATTTTTTGTCAAAGTCATTATTTAATAAAAATGCAATTTAGTAGGTTTCAACCACAAATTTGTAAAAAATTCCAAAATTCCTCAATGGATATTATTGAAACCTGGCTAATACATAAATAATATATTCATCGAACTATTAGAGCTATAATAAAAATTACGTTCTTGCTAGTTTTCATGTTATTTAATGTCAAATGTAAAAATACGATTTTGAATGTTTCAATCGCAAATTTGTAAATATTTTCAAAATCCCTCGATGGATATTTTTGAAGTTTTTCTAATACATTAGCAATATACTCGTCTACCCATTAATGTTATAATCAAAAATTACGGTGTTGCTAGTTTTCATGATATTTAATGTCAAAGTCATTATTTCATAATAATACGATTTTGTATGTTTCAACCACTAATTTGTAAAAATTTCCAAACTTCCTCAATGGATATTTTTGAAACCTGACTAATTCATAAGCAATATATTCATCCATCTATTAGAGCTATTATAAAAATAATGTTCTTGCTAGTTTTCATGCTATTTAATTCCAAATGTAAAAATACGATTTTGTATGTTTCAATCGCAAATTTGTAAATATTTTCAAAATCCCTCGGTGGATATTTTAGACACTTCTCTTATGAATTAGCAATATATTGGTCTATCCATTAATTTTATAATAAAAATTACGTTATTGCTATATAATGTCAAAGTCAGTATATCATAAAAAAATAATGTTGTATGTTTTAATCACTAATTTGTTACTTGTTTCAAAATCCTTTAATGGATATTTTTGATATATTATGTATATAAATACCGTGGACAATCATTATTGTTAATATCTTTCGTAACATTTGTTAAAATGTAATTTCATGTATGACTTCTGGTAACTACAGGAATCATTAAATTTTATTTTAAAGGCATACACTCTACGGACGCCTAAACCTTACGGTAGAAGGCATATGATTATATAAAATAAAATTAAAGACGTGTATAAGGGTGTTTTAACGAATCTTCCCCAGCTCAGGTGTAATAAGTATAATGATGACGGAATATGACACCGCAGTGCGCGTAAAACTGTCTCGCAGTTCGCTTGAACGGATTAATTGGAAAAAGCACAATGGAGGACATCGGTAGGTATACAAATCCGAAAATAAAATACCACAATCATTCATAAATAAAAATGTTTAAATGACCGATAAGGTAAGTGAATAATTTACTAATAATCAGAACAGATTTAAAAAAAAAATACTTGTAGCAGACTTATTTATCACCTATTATAGCATAATTAGAAACAAATAATAATTTAATTCTTTTGTAAATATTTTATATAGTATTTAAAAATCATTTCAAATGTCACGAGTGGAAATAGCACAAAACCCGAAATAATATTTAATTAAACAATAAATATCTGGTGTATATACGACTTTTCGAATTACAATTTCGAAATTATTTAATTTTTTGTTTTTAAATTTGACATTTTTTACACATTTCTGACAATATTTGAATTTATTAATGAATATACTAATATACTGTTAATGCATTAGAGAAGTTTCTAAAATATCTATCGAGAGATTTTAGAAATATTTACAAATTTGCGATTGCAACATACAAAATCGTATTTTTACATTTGGCATTAAATACCATGAAAACTAGCAAAAACATAATTTTTATTATAGCACTAATGGTTTGATGAATATATTACTTATACATTAGCCAGATTTCAATAATATCCATTCAGGGATTTTGGAAAATTTTATAAATTTGTAGTTGAATATACAATTGTATTTTTATGAAATAATGACTTTGACATTAAATATCATCAAAACGAGCAATACCGTAATTTTTGATTATAACATTAGTGGATGGAACAATATATTGCTAATGTATTAGCGAAACTTCAAAAATATCAAATTAATATTTTCAAATTTGGCTTTTATCATACAAAATCGAATTTTTATGAAATTTTGACTTTGACATTAAATATCTTGAAAACTAGCAATACAGTAATTTTTGATTATAACATTAATGGATGGACCAGTATATTGCTAATGTATTATAGATACTTCAAAAATATCCATCGAGGGATTTGGTTAATATTTTCAAATTTGGATTGAATCATACAAAAACGTATTTTTATGAAATTTTGACTTTGGCATTAAATAGCTTGAAACTAGTAAGAACACAATTTTTATTATAACTCTAATAGATGGATGAATATATTGCTTATGAATTAGCCAGGTTTCAAAAATATCCATTCAGTAATTTTGGAAATTAAAGAATTAGTGATTAAAACATACAAAATCCTTTTTTTATGATATACTGAATTTGGTATTATATAGCATAAAAACTAGCAACAACGTAATTTTTAATATAACATTAATGGATAGACCAATATATTGCTAATACATAAAAGAAGTTTCTAAAATATCCATTGAGAGATTTTGAAAATATTTAGAAATTTGCAATTGAAACATACAAAATCGTAATTTTACATTTGGCATTAAATAACATGAAAACTAGCAAGAACGTAATTTTTATTATAGCTCTAATGGTTTAATGAATATATTAGTTATGCATTCGCCAGGTTTCAATAATATCCATTGAGGGATTTTGGAAATTTTTACAAATTTGTGGTTGAAACATACAAAATTGTATTTTTATGAAATAATGAATTTGACATTAAATATCATGAAAACTAGCAATACTGTAATTTTTTATTATAACATTAATGGATGGACCTATATATTGCTAACGTATTAGAGAAACTTCAAAAATATCAATCGAGGGATTTTGTTAATATTTTCAAATTTAGATTGAATCATACAAAATCGTATTTTTATGAAAGTTTGCCTTGGCATTAAATAGCATGAAACTAGTAAGAACATACTTTTTTATTATAGCTTTAATGGATGTATGAATATATTGCTTATGAATCAGCCAGGTTTTAAAAATAACCATTGAGGGATTTTGGAAATATTAACAAATTAGTGATTATAACATACAAAATCCTTTTTTTATGATATACTAACTTTGGTATTATATAGCATAAAAACTAGCAACAACGTAATTTTTATTATAACATTAATTGATAGACCAATATATTGCTAATGTATTAGTGAAGTTTCTAAAATATCCATTGAGGGATTTTGGAAATATTAACAAATTTGCGATTGAAACATTCAAAATCGTATTTTTACATTTGGAATTAAATAGCATGAAAACTAGTAAGAATATAATTTATATTATAGCTCTAATGGTTTGATGACTATATTACTTATATATTAGCCAAGTATAAATAATATTCATTGAGGGATTTTGGAAATTTTTACAAATTTGTGGTTGAAATATACAAAATTGTATTTTTATGAAATAATGACTTTGACATTAAATATCATGAAAACTAACAACACCGTAATTTTTGATTATAACATTACTGGACAAATCGATATATTGCTAATGTACTAGAGAGATTTCAAAATTATCCATCGAGTGATTTTTGAGATATTTACAAATATGCGGTTAAAACATACAAAAACGTATTTTTACGAAATTCCGAATTTGGCACTAAATAGCATGAAAACTAGTAATAACGTAATTTGCGATTATAGCTCTAATGGTTAGATCATTATATTACATATGCATTGGTTAAGTTTCAAAAATATTCATCGAGAAGTTTTGGAAATATTTAAAAATTTACATACCAACTCGTATATTTATTAAATACTAATTGTTCCATTAAATAGCATGAAAATTAGTAATAACATATTTTTTTATTATCGCTCTAATAGATAGAGATATTTGACGATATTTGATGATATTTAACGATATTTGACTATATTTGAAAATATTTGAAAATATTATTTGACAATGCTTCACAATATTTGATGACATTTGATAATGTTTGACGATATTTTACGATACAGGACAATATTTGACGATATTTAACGATATTTGACTATATATGAAAATATTTGAAAATATTATTTGATAATGCTTCACAATATTTGACTATATTTGACTATATTTGGCTATATTTGACTATATTTGTCTATATTTGGCTATATTTGACTATATTTGACAATAATTGACTATAATTGACTATGTTTGAAAATATTTGACAATGTTTGACGATATTTTACGATATAGATCAATATTTGACGATATTTAACGATATATGACTATATATGAAAATATTTGAAATATTATTTGACAATGCTTCACAATATTTGACTATATTTGATTATATTTGATTATATTTGACTATATATGACTATATTTGACTATATTTGACTATATTTGACTTTATTTGACTATAATTGACTATAATTGACTATAATTGACTGTATTTGACTATATTTAACTATATTTGTCAATATTTGACGATTCTTTCTTTTATGTAAGCCGCTAGAAACAAATATTGAGAATTTTCCACAATAACATGAATAAATTTTGAAAATTGTTAATATTTAAAATAAATATCAATACATGGGTTATTATAGTAAATTCTTAATATATTTTTTTTCTTCAAATTATGAATTTTGTATAATAACCCATGTATTTTTAAATAAGAGAAATTCGATTCATCATTAAACAATATAAAATAAAATTCATAAAATAACTCGAAATGTCTTCTAATCTAAGCCTTTTTGGTAATAGTTAATCACACATCAAAACTATTTTAATTAACTATTACCAAAATAGCTTAGATTAGAAGATATTTCGAGGTATTTTATGAATTTTATGTTATATTGGTTAATAAGCTTGCAAAACACGAACTTTGGTATTGGTTTTATATGTCGTTCAACTTTTCCAGTATGACGATGTGCATTTTTACGCTAAATCCAATATTGTACAACTCCAATATTATTAGTTTCAGTTTCCCACATTAATAACTAATACAAAGCTGTTTAATCCGCGCTTCCAGTTCATAACGGCCATAAATCACGAGATAAATGGCGTACAGTGTTTACACGTGCAGTTTATCTATGTAATCCTGTTTCCCCATTATCGATGATAATTTTTATGAAACATTTATTAACCGAGGTGTTCATTCAACGCGCACACTGCGGTTGCTGTTTATTTTATATCACTACAGTGCGCTTTTATTGTTGACACTGATCGGCACAAAAAGTGGCCACCTCATAAATTTCGCACTAAAAAAAGGATAACTCTGGAATTTATTATTTAAATAAATAATTACTAACTATTGCAATTATTCTTGCAATTTCATATATATTTCTATGAATATTGATTGAATCAGATTAATATATTAATGCTCGTATTCATCAACATCCCATAAAGGCACCTTACACGATCAATAATACTGTCAATATTTTAGAATAATGACAGTATTACAATAAAATATTTAATATGTTCACTATTCTAAAATATTGCCAGTATTACTCATCGTGTAAGGTATAGATGATGTATTCATTACTTGATAAATATATAAGGAGGATTGAAGCAAATATTGGCAGTACTAGGATTGACAGTATTATTGACCGTGTAAGGTGCTTTTATAACTTTATAGGTCCCATAACCTATTGAATGGATAAATTGACAACGTCATTGTGACAGAATATGCCAAAATAAATGTCAAACAATTGGACACCTTTTGTTTAATTATTCAGTGTTTCCAATAGAGCGAATCTAAAATAACTAATATATTAGAAGTCAATAATTATATGGAAATATTAACAAATTTCCTAGAAATGAATCGAGAAAATAAGTTTATTTGTAACATCACCCGACACTTCAACTTTATATAAGCACCTTCTTATGAGCATATACTTTGTAAATTGCCGGCACGGAAGCTCTCAAATATAATTTCAATCAACTAGTATCAACTGTAAGGAGTTTATTCAAGTTCGCGCAGTAAGTTACGAAAAAGTTTGTGTGAATTTGTGAAAAGCTTTATACATACTACTACCAATACACAATTTGTCGGGTATTGGAAATTTTTATATCTAGTCCCCAATTGAAACGTTACCAAACTTTATACAGTGTCCTTAGATGTATTTAAAAATATTTCAAATATCCTGATAGCGCAGGATATATAATATATATATATATATATATATATATATATATAAATATATATATATATATATATATATATATATATATATATATATATTATAAATGATCTAAAACAGGCATGTTAAAAATAAACATAATACTCAATTATGCGAGTTATAACCAGTTTATCTATAAAGTTCGGCTGGGTGAATCACTTGGTTGGTTATGGAAAAATAATGAACGTAAAATAAAAATCATATACGTAAACAATTGTTAACCTCAATCCTCAATCCCATACAAAATTACACATATATGTATGTGCTGCCGGTTCATATTGTACATGCATTATTAACATTAAACCCGCACGTACACACATATGTTTTTATAATCATGAACGTATGTTATAAATAAAAAACTCACATGGCCATTATTATCCGATCCACGGACGAGTTTTCACGAAATACACTGTGTCTGTATCTGTCCATTATCACTATACACTAACTGAAAACACTCGCGTTTCAATTATCACACTGGATTAGTTTAAATTCACGAAAATCGCGGGTGACCGAAATAAAACGCGTGCAACACTGCGGCCATCGGCCAGAAAAGAGCGAGCTGCGCGGGCTTGTTGTAAGACGTGCGCGTAGCTGATAACATCTTGAGTGGAAAGATATTTATATATTGTTAATACGGATTCAATAACACACGGCACAAAGACCTGATGGTCGATAGCCAGTTAGAACAATTGTAACAAATACTAAAATCAAAATTAAATAGCGAAAACATTCAATAAAGCGTGTATTTATGATTTTGGCAGAAAAATATATGGCTGATAGCCCTATAAAGATAGAAGTTTTTTTTAATTAAATTAAACAATAAAAAGGTAAAGTAAATGCTCAAACTATACACTATTTACAGTCTGACAATGACCTAATCGTCCTCACAAATTCGTTTTCAATTTTAAAAATTCGCCAAAAATTCAAATGAAGCTTTTCTCATTGTCAAAATGTGTAGCTTATATTGTAGATATATAGTAAATATTCTGTATAAATTTGGTCAATATAGATGCATTAAAACTAGAGTTAATAGGTTTTAAACACCCTCATATCCTGGAAATTGTAGGAATTTTCAATTTTAAATATTCGCCAAAAATTCAAATGAATTTGAATGATTGTTAAAATTTGTAGATTATATTGTAGATATATAGTAAACATTCTGTATAAATTTGGTTAATTTATATGCATTAAAACTAGAATTAATAGGTTTTAAACACGCTTATATCCTGGAAATTGTGGGAATTTTCAATTTTAAAAATTCGCCAAAAAATCAAATAAAGTTGTATCATTTCTAAAATTTGTAGATTATATTGTATATATATAGTAAATAATCTGTAGAAATTTGGTTAATTTAGATGCATTAAAACTCGAGTTAATAGGTTTTAAACACCATAATATACTGGAAATTGTAAGAATTATCAATTTTAAAAATTCGACAAAAATTCAAATGATGTTGTATCATTTCCAAAACTTGTAGCTTATATTGTAGATATATAGTAAATACATGGAATAAATTTAGTTAATTTAGATGCATTACAACTCGAGTGAATAGGTTTCAAACAGCCTAATATACTGGAAATTGTAGGAATTTTCAATTTTAAAAATTTGCCAAAAAATCAAATGAAGTTGTATCATTTCTAAAATTTTTAGATTATATTGTATATATATAGTAAATACTCTGTATAAATTTGGTTAATTTAGATGCATTACAACTCGAGTTAATAGGTTTCAAACACCCTAATATACTGGAAATTGTAGGAATTTTCAATTTCAAAAATTCGCCAAAAAATTAAATGAACTTGTATCATGGTCAAAATTTGTAGATTATATTGTAGATATATAATAAACACTCTGTATAAATTTAGTTAATTTAGATGCATTACAACTCGAGTTAATAGGTTTCAAATACTAATATACTGGAAATTGTAGGAATTTTCAATTTTAAAAATTCGCCAAAAATTCAAATAAAGCTGTATAATTGTCAAAATGTGTAGCTTATATTGTAGATATATAGTAAATACTCTGTATAAATTTGGTCAATTTAGATGTATTACAACTAGAGTTAATAGGTTTCAAACACCCTAACATCCTGGAAAGTGTAAGAATTTTCAATTTTAAAAATTCGCCAAAAATTCAAATGAAGTTGTATCATTGTCAAAATTTATTGATTATATTATAGATATATAGTACACATTCTGTATAAATTTTGTTAATTTATATGCATTAAAACTCGAGTTAATAGGTTTTAAACACCCTAACATCCTGCAAATTGTAAGAATTTTCAATTTTAAAAATTCGCAAAAAATTCAAATCAAGTTGTATCATTGTCAAAATTTATAGATTATATTGTAGATATATAGTAAATATTCTGTATAAATTTGGTCAATTTAGATGCATTAAAACTCGAGTTAATAGGTTTTAAACACCCTAATATCCTGAAAATTGTATTTTTTTTTCGAACAAATTTCATTATTATTATTTTTGACCATGGATCAGTCATACAATTGATTTGAAAAAATTACACAATGTTTCTAACAAAATAACAATGAAAAATAGAAAGTCTCTATCATGACATATTTTTCCTTCTATTTATTTTTTATTTGTAACTTTTACGCTCTTATATTATTTAAAATTAAAATTACTCCAATTAATTTGATAATAATTCATTATCTTTCTTTAAATATTTGTACTAATAGAAAGATAATGAATTTTTCTTTTAATGTTTGTAATCTGATATTAATTGGGGTAATTTTGGATTTACAATGTAGGAGTCGATTAGGGGGATTAAAAAGTGGATTGTTGGGGTGTCTAGCTTTAGATATCGCTCGATTTATTTTTTTAACTAATTTACTAACATCTTATCCCGTATAATATATTATATATTATATGTTATATTTCTTAATTTATTTATTTTTTAATATTTATATTTATACCTATATATATATATTTATACATTTTGCTTATTTTTCTACAGGACAACAACAACAATGTATAATAATTTTAATTTTTAATAATATAAAAGCGTAAAATTTAAATTTTTTTTTTTCCGTAGGACAATAAAGCCTATTATTATTATTATTATTATAGCCCATCAATACCTAACAAAAGAAAATGCCCCATCACTCCAAATATTTATTATTATTATATTATATATTATCAATTGCCTTTTACCTTTGGGTGTAGGCTATCAATTTATTATTATTAATTAGTTATAATATATATATATATATATATATATATATATATATATATATATATATATATATATATATATTATCTATTTGCCTTTTACCTTTCGGTGTAGGCAATTAGTTATAAAACGTTAAGAAAAGTCAAAATTAGCAATTCATATAATTCCGGCCGGCCCGTGAGTTGGCTTTTTCTCGGTGCATTGTTACTAAACGCGAGTGTGCAAAAAAAAATAATTTTTTCTACAATTGTTTACTTGTGTCTTGGTAATCATAAAATAAGAAAAAAAACATATTTAAGTAAATTTTGTTAGCTGTTATTGAATAATATTTGCAACAAAACAAATTGCAATGTTTATTAATGTACCCCTCACGATTTTTTTTTTGAAACTTTCCAAATATTGTTTATATTTTAACAATTTTTTTTATTTTATGATCATACATTGCTTGTCTCAATTACATTACATTAACAAATTTCCTTTTCCACCTCTCACTATTCTTCCATTCTATATTTATTTACTGGATTAAATTAAACAACATTTTGATTATATGCAGGCCTGATTAACAAACCCGACCAAAACTAGTCTTGTTACAGTGTGAATTTATGGCCAACAATTACGCCACCGTTTGATTAAATGCCAATTTTTATAGCGGTTTTAATAACGCGAATTACTCCGCTGTTTATTGGTGGCAACGGGGATCGCGCGTTTTATTGCGGTCTGCCATTAATTTTACGTTCGATATAGTAATGCTGTGGCATTTTCCTGTGGAGAACAAGCACGTGTACGATACGTTAACAAATATATTACCTGCAAAAATGTGGATAACTACAATACTGTCGTTATCGCGACGTAAACACCCTAAAAGGGTGTTTACTCCTTCAATTTTGATACGATAGATTTTCATTCCATGTAACAATGTTATGTGACCAAAATTATTATTTTGGTATCTTAATTATGCATTTTTAAGAAATTATAAACACAAACATAATACAGTAAAATATTATAGAAATTGGTATTGTCCCAATATTTCTGTCATTCCTAAGAAGTTTTGTATTTACACTGCTATCTACTAATTTCACACGAAGATGCTAGTATGCAATACCGGTATGGAGAATACTGATTTCACATGCGAGGCTAAAGTATCTGCGTGTGAATGCTCTTCATATTGGCTACAATCGTTAAGTGAAATATTGTAAATACTTAAATCAACTCTACAATGTAAAAATAATATCGAGCATAGACTTGATTCACATGATAACTCTAGTTTGCTATACTAAACTAGAGTTTTCGTGTGAAACAAGTATTGAGCCCCGATATCCTAGGAAGAAGTACCGATAAAATTTTTGAAGTCATTTTGACTTTTTCGGGTATTTAAATAAATATGGTAACCCAGATTGATATACGTCAATGGACTGGGGAACAATCATTAATTACAGTGGACTATGGCAAATTTTTCAATTACATATACCTTAAACATTGCTTGTAAATAAGGAAACGATAAACAAAAAAGGATAATTTCTGATGTCCGTATAGAAATCCACTAGCTAAATCGACATTTCTAAACCGCAACAAGTCATAAATACTTTTTGAATTAAAGACCCTTAAAGTCATTTACCATGAACATTGCTTGTAAATAGGGAAACCAGAGTTTTAGTATATGTACAAAGTCTACCGGCGTAGGAACTTTAGGGGGCAAACATACTGAAAATATTTAATATAATCGATAAGGGATGCTGAATAAAACTTGTCCGCACTACCTACGTTCGTTAGGAGCCTCCGGTCATCTTATTATCAACATTTGTGACCCTTACGTCCTATATTTTCTATATACAAAAGTTTTATATCACTACCTCGCAGCTTTACAGTCGCCACCTTAAAATCCGTCTCGTCGAGCCGAAACGACACAAATGGGATTTTGAACTGCACCCGCTACAACGTAGCAGCTTTATGCCACAACCTATTTAATTCAACCATCCTAGGTCGTTGCTCCAATTCCCAATGTTATAGAATAACCCACCCAACTTAAGATATCAATATACAGCAATTGTTGTAATTGGACCATCTATTGTTGCCGGAGAGCTCGGTCAAATCCGTAATTATACTGCGTTGGCTTTACTTTACCTACAATATTAACGTGGCTCGCCGCTACTTCACTGCAGAAGTTAATCTCAATTTCCAACTAGCTGCAATATTCACGTCTTCTTAAAAAGTTCTATAATGCCACCGAGCTGGTTGGTATTAATTTCGCAATATCCGCATACATTGTGGTTTAATTCGCTTTTTAAGGTAAATAATTTAAAAAAAACTTACAAACGGCTGTTTACAGCGGATTTAATTTAAGGGAGGGCGGTGTAAAATAATTAATCACACCGCCAGGAATCAATCAACAACCAAACTCATCGGTTTCAACTAATTCAAGAGTTTCACACTCCGGTTGGTGATTAGCCCATCAATTAAGGCCGGCGGACAACGTTGCGGAATTTAATTTTTTTGTTGTGGGGGACGACTACGTGTTGCGCTGTTACGCATCCCGAGCATCGATTGATTTTTTGTTTGCGTTGTTTGTTCGATTAATTATGACATGGCTTTGTTACGCGGGCGGATTACGATGTAGGGGGGAAGTGAAAATACGAAAATAATTATTTTGGGAACTGGAGTAAGTCAATGGTAGATGCATTAGATTGTCTGCTTGATGGATTAATTTATGAAGTAAGTAAGTCAGCACCAAGTTAACCATGAAAGATTACAATTTGATCATGAATCAAGTACGACCAAAACTAGTATTACTAGAATTTATACTTTTCCCTACTAATCAAACTATACCCATTCACTATTTAAAATGACTTGAACTCTGCCTTCATACCACTGTTTTTCATAATTGTCCATAATTCAAACTATTTTAGTTTTAAAAAACTTCTATCTTTATAGGGCTATTAACCGTGAGGCTTTTCCGCCGGTCAAGGGAGAAGGACTTTAATCACCCGGTATTTACCTTAACTTCACAGAAACCCTCTGAAAAACTGTGAAAGGTGTTTCGCGAAAATTCGCTCCCCGCTGGGGATCGAACTCAGGCTCCCCAATGCTCAGTACGAGACCGACGACGCCTCTAACCACTCGGCTACTGAGCTGGGTTTTTAGTTTTATTAATAGAAAATTGCAGAAAATAATATAATGGAGAGTTTAAGCAGGATTTGGTTTATAGACCATATTTGAATGCATGTTTTTTTGGATAGAGGTATTAGATTGGTTGTGGTTTGTGATGTGGAAGGGCAGTGAGGGAAATGCCAATAAATGTCTTTTTTTTATTATATTGGTTAAACAACTTGAAAAAGTGTATTATCCCTTAAAAAACTATGCAAACTAATTTAGGGTGGGCAGCTGTTCAAAGGCATAATTTGTTTGGTGTTAAACCACTCAAACCTACACTTTCGATTGCATTGCATTCTTATATGGATACAGAGGTGTTATATTGGTTAAACTACTCAAAAAAGTGTGTATCCCATGTAAACAACTATGCAAAGAAAGGTGGGGTGGGCGGGTGTCCCCTACTAATCAAACTATACCCATTCACTATTTCAAATGGCTTGAACTCTGCACTACACTATTATCCATAACTTTCTATGATTCAATTAATTTCATTTATTAATTTAGAATTAATTTAAAAATATATATAAGGAACAATGTAGTGTAGAATTCAAGTTATTTAGAATAGTGGACGGGTATAGTTTGGTTCGTAGGGGACACCCGCCCACCCCACCTTTGTTTGCATAGTTTTTTACATGGGATACACACTTTTTTGAGTAGTTTAACCAATATAACACCTTTGTATTCATATAAGAAATCAATGTAATCAAACGTGGAGGTGTGGGTGGGTCAAAACCAACCAAACTATGCCTTTGAACTCCTGCCCACTCTACCTTTGTTGGCATAGTTTTTTTTTTATAGGATAATACACTTTTTCAAGTTGTTTAACCAATATAATAAAAAAAAGACATTTATTGGCATTTCCCTCACTGCCCTTCCACATCACAAACCACAACCGATCTAATACCTCTATCTAAAAAAACATGCATTCAAATGTGGGAGGGTGAGTGTTTCTAGACCAAAAAATAAAGCTTAAACTCTCCATTACATTATTTTCTGCAATTTTCTATTAATAGAACATACATTAATCAATTAAGTAGTTTGAATCATGGAGAATTATAAAAAAACAGTGGAGTGCAGAGTTCAAGTCATTTTAAATAGTGAATGGGTATAGTTTGATTAGTAGGGACCGCCCGCCCAACCCACCTTCGTTTGCATAGATTTTTCATGGGATTACACACTTTTTCGAGTAGTTTAACCAATATAACACCTCTGTATTCATATAAGAAATCAATGCAATCAAACGTGGAGGTTTGGGTGGGTCAAGACCAACCAAACTATGCCTTTGAACACCAACCCACCCTACCTTTATTTGAATAGTTATTTTTATGGGATAAATACTTGAATTGTATTTTCAAATTCGCAAACATCAGAAATGGCAACAATGAAAAAATGTATTTAATCTAAGAAACGAGGGTAATTTTGGCAATTAAAACGTGTTTTCTAGCTCTGTCAATTTTCTCTCTCCTACTACCAATGGAAGATAGTAAAAAATGTTACTTTTATGTACCATCAGTCCTATAGAAAAATCACCAATGGAAGAAAACTCGCTATCATAAATAGTTACAGACCCTTAAAGTCATTTACAAAACCGATTTTCGTGAAAAATTCAAAGTTCTATTTTGGACGATCAAAAAGGTTTATTAAAGAAATTTTTCATGGGGGTGGTTAAGGACGCCAAAATATATGTGAGAAACTAATATAATGTAAATCAAAAATTATTTATTTTATAAAAAATGTAAGGGCGAATATCGTACATTTCTCACCCCAACAAAAAATCTAACCGAAAATTAATGTATAATTTTTGTAGTTCGTATAGAAATCCAACAGCTGAATCGAAATTTCTAAACTACAACTCGCTAGGATAAATAGTTTTTGAATTACACAGTCTTAAAGTCGTTTTCAAAAATATTTTCAAATTTCAAAGTTCTATTTTGGGCGATTTGAAATATTTATTAAAGAAATTCATCATGGGAGTGGTTAAGGACGCCAAACGATATGTGGTAAACTAAAATAATGTACATCGATTTTTATTTTTTTTATGAAAAAAAGGCGAAAATCATACATTTCTCGCCCCCCACAAAAAATTCAACCGAAAATAAATGCATAATTTTTGTAGTCCATATAAAAAACCAACAGCTGAATTGAAATTTCTAAACTACAACTCGCTAGCATAAATAGTTTTTGAATTACACAGTCTTAAAGTCGTTTTCAAAAATATTTTCAAATTTCAAAGTTCTATTTTGGGCGATCTAAAAGGTTTATTAATGAAATTCTTCATGAGGGTAGTTAAGGGCGCCAAAATATATATGGAAAATTAAAATTATTTAAATTGATTTTTTTTTCTTGAATGAATCAATTTAAGGGCTAAGTATAGAACATCGTACATTTCTCGCCCCCCACAGAAAATCCAGCCGGAAATTAAATGAATAATTTATATGGCCCGTATAGAAATCCAACAGCTAAATCAAAATTTCTAAACTGCAACTCGCTAGTATAAATAGTTTTTGAATCACAGACCCTTAAAGTCGTTTTCAAAACTGATTTTGGTGAAAATTTCAACGTTTTATTTTATTTAATATTATTTATTACAGAAATTCTTTATAATAAAGAAAAAAAGAAATTCTTTATATTAAAAAGACCAAAATATATATGGGAAACTGAAATCATTTAAATCGAAAATTATTTTTTTTATGAAAAAAATGTAAAGGCGAAAACCGTACATTTCTCGCCCCCACAAAAAATCCAACCGAAAATTAATGTATAATTTGTGTAGTCCGTATAGAAATCCAACAGCTGAATTGAAATTTCTAAACTAAAACTCGCTAGCATGAATAGTTTTTGAATTACACAGTCTTAAAGTTGTTTTCAAAAAGATTTTCAAATTTCAAAGTTCTATTTTGGGCGATCTAAAAGGTTTATTAAAGAAATTCTTCATGGGGGTGGTTAAGGGCGCCAAAATATATATGGAAAATTAAAATTATTTAAATTGATTTTTTTTTCTTGAATGAATAATTTAAGGGCTAAGTATAGGAGAACATCGTACATTTCTCGCTCCCACAGAAAATCCAGCCTGAAATTAATGAATAATTTATATGGTCCATATAGAAATCCAACAGCTAAATCGAAATTTCTAAACTGCAACTCGCTAGTATAAATAGTTTTTGAATTACAGACCCTCAAAGTCGTTTTCAAAACTGATTTTGGTGAAAATTTCAACGTTTTATTTTATTTAATATTATTTATTAAAGAAATTCTTTATAATAAAGAAAAAAGAAATTCTTTATATGAAAAAGACCAAAATATATATGGGAATCTGAAATCATTTAAATCGAAAATTATTTTTTTTATGAAAAAAATGTAAAGGCGAAAACCGTACATTTCTCGCCCCCACAAAAAATCCAACCGAAAATGAATGTATAATTTTTGTAGTCCGTATATAAATACAACAGCTGAATTGAAATTTCTAAACTAAAACTCGCTAGCATAAATAGTTTTTGAATTAAACAGTCTTAAAGTTGTTTTCAAAAAGATTTTCAAATTTCAAAGTTCTATTTTGGGCGATTTGAAAGGTTTATTAAAGAAATTCTTCATGCGGGTGGTTAAGGGCGGCAAAATATATGTGAGAAATTAAAATTATTGAAATTGAAATTTAAAAATAAATATTTTTTTTAATGAATCAGATTAAGGGCTAAGTATAGGCGAAAATCGTACATTTCGCGGCCCACAAAAAAATCAGCCGGAAATTGATAAATAATTTATGTAGTCCGTATAGGAATCTACCAGCTGAATCGAAATTTCTAAACTGTAACTCGGTATCATAAATAGTTTTTGAATTACAGGCCCTTAAAGTCGTTTTTAACCCCCATGGTCAGTTTCGTGTCTTTTCTCATCCTAACAACTGTGAAAGGTGTGCGTAGGCAATGGGGTTTGAACTCTCGCTTCCCAATTCTCAATACGATACAGACGGCACCTATAACCACTAGGGTACTGAAGTGGGTTATTTTTTAAAATGTTTGTTGTAAGTTAAGTAAATAATTTCTAAAGTAATTTCTTGTGGATATTTTTAATATAATTTTGATTTTTACCATGGGCAATTACGTCGCCCTTAATGGCCGGGACACACATCTCATAAATGTAGTAATTGGCAATTACGTGCGACAGCGCGTTGAAAGTCCGCCGCCTCCCGACGCTGACGCCATCAACGATCAAACGTGGAGCGCGCACTATTTTGGCCCTGCACGCGGCAGACCGCGCGGCGGGACCCTTGACGCACCTCCGTGTCTCATTAGTGATTAATAAAAAGGTAGGGAACAAGGAGAGACTTCAAAGAAACTAGAATCTATTGCTTGGAAGCGGCTAATAGTGTTGGGTAACCATTTTCTTTCAAGATTGCTAACTAAATCGCCTGTGTTAAATTAAATCGGAATTGGATTTATTATTATTTTATTATTATATAATATATATATATATATATATATATATATATATATATATATATATATATATATATATATGGACTTATACCCGTCATCCACTTTATATCCACAAAAGTCCGTCATTCTACTTGCTATATATATATATATATATATTGTTGAAAACAGAAACCGTGGTTTCCAGCTCTTGGGGTGGTGCAGCAATAAATCGCTATTTTTTATATTTTCCTACACTTTACTACTTTGCCAATATTTCGTAGTTCAGATAACTACTTCATCAGGGCTCGGCTATAATTGGTATTGTAAAATATGTTAAAAAGAAATAAAGGTTACAATACTTAAAGTTTAAAAAAAAAATTGGTTTGATTTGGTTACCACGAAGATATATATATATATATATATATATATATATATATATATATATATATATATTGCATTTACATTTACTACTTTTACAATTATTGTTGTTTATACATTTGTAAATTCTTTCCACTCTCTTTTCTGTTCTTTGCTTGCTAACTGTCTTTCCTTTCTTGATTTATTTATTATGTTGCGGGAGAATTTTAAAAGTATTTGTGTTTCGATATACTCCACTGTTAAACGAAACAACGAATCTTTAATTTTATTTATATTCGCGTGACGATTTTAAAAAGAATTGCAACTTTTAACATACTAACATACATCTTAAATTTAAAAATCTATTTCACGAGCAATATATTATTGAAGTTAGGAAATTACTTTAAAAAAATATTCAATGATAATTATTTTATTATTACCCAACAGATACAATCAAATTACAGAGTAGGATTGTATCTCCCTCCTACTCTGTAATTTGATTGTATCTGTTGGGTAATATAAAATAATTATCGTTTAATATTTTTTCAAAGTAAATTTCCTAACTCCCAATAATTAATTTCTCGTGAAATAGATTTTTAAATTTAAGATGTATGTTAAATTTAATTAAATTCTTTTTAATATACCGCAAATATTATAGATTTTATAATCATGTAGAAAAATATTCAGGATATGTATACTAATTAAATGCAATTTCCTAGAACACCCAACAAAGTGTAGCCCAGAAACCAATCTATTAAATTTGAATATATCAGATACAGTATTTATTTTTTTAATAGAAAAAACTTCTATCTTTTTACAGCTGTCAGTCGTGAGGCTTTTCCGCCGGTCAAGGGAGAAGCTCAGAGGAGTTTAATCACCCGGTATTTACATTAACTTCACAGAAAACCTCTGAAAAACTGTACTCTGAAAATTCGTTCCCCGCTGGGGCCGCCGATTGTTTAAATATTATAATAAAACAATTTAATTACGCTCAATTCATTCAATCTATATTGAGAAACACTGTTGCTGTAGCATTGCGGTTTCAAACGAGATTTCGAACTGCGTACATGTTCAGTTCATACTAACTAAACATACGCGCCCTTCAGCAAGTTTAATTGCTTTGGGTAATCGATGCCCATAGTGTGCTGGCAGGAAAATACACACGGATGCTATTTCACAACATAATTCTACTCTGAATAGACAATCTGATATTTCGTTACATAATTTAAAGAAAAAAATCAACAAATGTTATAATTTGTAGATATTATCCTTCTGAATACAGTATTTAGAGAGTATACAGAAGTATTTAACTCCCATTACTTTAAAAGGCACCTTACACTGTCGTCAAAAATACTGTCAGTCCTAGTACTGTCTTAGTATTTACTTCAATCATCCTTTTCTATTTATCAGGTATCAATTATCGGCATAAACGTCAGTATTCTCTTCACTCCATCATTACACGATGAGTAATACTGGCAATATTTTAGAATAATGAATATTTTAAACATGTTATCGTACAGTAATACTGTCATATTCTAAAATATTAACAGTATTATTGATCGTGTAAATCGCATTTATTATAATATGTATCATCATTATTAAAGCACTTTTTAATGAGAAATCTAAATCTGCTAACAGATACGCAATGCAGGCGAATAAACAGTCATCAAATATTGTTTTTCTTATGAGCGCCATATTCAATGTATGGCCTCATATGTTTAGTCACATATGAGTCACATCCTTCGAAGTTTTTACTCAAAGGAACTGTTCAGCTAGGATAATTATCTCCATTGCGTTACTCGATCACTTGTAATTACTTATATTTTTTTTTTCTTTTTTTTTATTAATTTTTTCTTGTTTTTTCTTGTTCTCTTGCTTGCTAACTGTCTTTCCTTTCTTGATTTATTTATTATATTTCGGGAGAATTTTAAAAGTATTTGTGTTTCGATATACTCCACTGTTAAACGAAACAACGAATCTTTAATTTTATGTATATTCGCGTGACGATTTTAAAAAGAATTGCAACTTTATTTTATTTTTTTAAATTAATTTTTTCTTTTTTTTTCCTTTGTCCATACATATACAGTATAATAATATTTATACAATTGTAAAATTTAAAATAAATTGCATATTTGCAAATAAAAAAGAAAATTAAAAAAAAATTGTAACTTTCTTCCCTCGGTCCTCGCCGCGAGGTTTGTGGTGGTCCTCCTCAGGCTGTGGGTATTGAGAGTTTGTGTTAGGTATTTTTAATTTATTTAACTAGTATAATTGTAATTTTTTTGTCTTAAACTAGTTAAGATTTGTTTGGAGAAACCGGACGTTAGTACTTTATATATTTATAGCTGTGAATAATATAAACATCAATTGTATTTATTATTTTTTCTGTCGCTATACATATACGCACATGATTTACAAACAATAGAATCGAGCATAAATCTCGAATTAATACCGCGATTTTAATTAAACCACTGTAAATTACAAAAGACACGTAGAATTTCGTGCAATTTTAAATTTTCGCTTAGCCGGACATGACCGCTGAATGGCGGCCACAAACACGGATATTAAAATGTTAAAAGCGGAGATGAGCGGGAACAATGGTAGCGTAACTTTTTCCAGTTAAAACTTTTGCTTAATTAATTTCACAGCTTTGTTAATTAATATTGCGTCATTAAGCTGTAACTATTCTGCTCGAGGTTGGGCGTACAGGTTGAAGATTGTTTTTAATTGTAAATTTAATTTAATTAATACATCAGGTTGATGCAATATATTTATTTTCCCCAAATCAGTTTTTACAGTAAATAAAAATTCGTACTACGTTTTCTTTTATTATTTCAGTCAGCCCTTTTTATATTTGAATATTTTATGATAATTAAATATTTTGTAATTATAATTTTTACTTTATATGTATTACAATGTATTATATTTGTGACATATTGTATTTGTTTACAGTTTTCACCACAATCAATTTATGTGTAAATAGTATCGCCTCCTGCAAGTTTGAATTCCTGCGGAATGTACACAAGCATTTTCCGCTGTCGCGTAGATGGCAGCTCTCATCCCAATATTATGATTATTAGTTACTGTATTTGTTACAAAATCGGAAGCTAGATAGTTAGATAACTAACCACATTCGAATCCTTCTACCGTAAATATATCATGATTCTAAAGAGAAGACGACTTTTATATTTTGATTGTATATTAATGCACGCTGTAGTTTTCAAATGAATAGCATATGAACTTAAACATAAAAATCTAACATAAACTATTATGAAGATTCAATTTTAACGTACTTTTTCTCCATAACAAGTAATGAAAAGTATTCAATATGTTTAACAAGAACTGTACAACCTAAGAAAAGTTTTGAATCGAAAACGTTTTAAATGTAAATTTAAAGCAGATTCGCTCAAAACTTTGCTTAAGGTCGTTTTAGACAAGACAATTTCTTAGCTCAAAAGTTGTTCATGAAATGAATTCATATATCCTCCTCCCATGCAATTTCTTATTGACAAATAGAACGCGTTATATTTTTCCATTCGATCTACCATCCACTTCAATATTTCAAATAATTTGCTGTATGATACGAGATAAGTTAGATTGTCTTGCATCTTGACTAACTTTTGAGTCAAGAAATTGTCTTGTCTAAAACGACCTTTAGTTATTAATTATAATATAGGCCATATGTTAATTACCGCTATTACTTCAATTATAATAAAGTTAATGCGATAAAAATGGCCAATATAGTTCAAAGAACATACATATATGTACTCACCAAATTTTAAACATATGCTCCCATTTTTGGTGAGTTTATAAATTTCAGGATACAATGTTCAAATCTTATTTAAAATAATACTGCCATAATATGAGTTATAATACAGGGAATAGACAATAGTGAGGGTCTAGCAAAAAAATCTAAAGCGTTAATTGTAGGCGGAGAGGTCAACACCGGCACACCTGTTTTCTCTTTCATATTTATATCGAGGGTGGAAAAGTAAAAGGTTGTAAATCGAACCGAAAAATGCCATTCTGCTGGTAGGAAAGGGAAGGATAACTATAAAGTTGAGTATATAAGTGTAAATTCACCTCTTAGCAATCTACAAATCTAGATTTCGATCTTGTTAGATCTCATCAGTGTAGTTCCAATAGAGGGCACTACTCGGTTATCCTGATGGCATGAGAATGTTAACGGTTATTATCATATGGGTGCATTGTTAACTAATGTGGTGTCATTAGATGGCGTTAAACTTTCTCTGTAGAAGGAAATATGTATTATTATATAAAGAAAGAAGAAATATAAAATTCTATATAAAATTATATAATTGTCTGTATACTTTCTATCTGGAGAGTTATCAAAAATAATAATAATTCTTTACTCCTGTTAGCAGTATATGTGTATATGTTTCTCTATAGAAGGAAAGATGTATTATTATATAAAGATGAGATTTTTGTGGGGTTTTCCCCTGTCACAGTCAATATTACTAAACAAAAACAGACCTTTTTATTGCGTACAAATATAGACCAACATCACATGTGAGTTTTGTGTATCATACAACATCTTACCATATAATAAAACACGATTTTTTTTCTGCATGTGCCCTGTCTTCTCAGAACGTTGACGAGTCCTGTAGCTATACCGGTTCCATTTGAAACAATCTCGACATTTTTCCTGCCATCTAGACTATATTTCGAATCAAATTACTTAGTTTCGATGTCAAGTCACTTCCGGTACGACCCCTGCTTTGACGCAATGGATGATAGTTTTGGCACAGACTTGTGAACAGCTTAAAGACGCAGAGTAGCTGATGTAAATTCTTCAACCATATTTCGTCTACCTACTATTTACCCTTGGATATTTTTTTGTGGCAATTGATATTTTTCACCCCTCATTATATGACCAATGTATTCGAGTTTGATTATTTTCATTATCTTAAGAATCTCGGTATTTTTATTGACTCGTTCCAAGATACAGACATTTGAGATACTATCTCTCAATGAAATGCAATCATATTTTCTGGTATGACCACATTTCAAGTGCCTCCAGTTTTCTTTTGCTTATCACGTCCATGCCATATAGAAGCACAAAAACATAACATCGGAACAGTTTGATTCGCAGGTAAATAGTTAGATCTTGATTTCACATCATTCGATTAATTGAAGGACGTGCCTGGTGGATACATTGATATTCAGATATTCAGTTAGTAAAGTGCCAAATATAAAAACTAATCGTATGGAAGGCAGTCTTATCTATAAGCGTTGATTGAAGTATAAATACTTCAATCAACGCTATAAGTAAGTATCTCATTTTAAATATTTGGGATGGCAGGCAGCCCTACCATACGATCTTTTTTATAGCTTTTATATTTATTTCAATATAAATAATAACTGAATATCATAAATTTATATTTGTGTTTAATAATAAACATGCGTCTTCGTTTCCTGTAACAGCATCATTTACAGCACCATTCTCCAGTAGAATTGTGGTAACGCCTAGCATAATCTTTGAGTATTAACAAAAAAAAACATCCGTACAGTCCTTTCTGCTCGTTCATAATAATAAATAAAATTCTTTCCATTAACAAAGCAAAAACAAAAATTCTTAATATAATTTCAAATAATAACCCTGTGTATTTTTATATAAACATAAAATTATTTCACATTAATAAACCAACTTTATTTTCATTTCCATAATAACATATAATATTTTTTTACACACAAATGCATTAGTTTATTATTGGAGTCCGGAAAACATGGCGAGTCTGACGTAATTTAACACAAAAACAAAACAAACAGGATATTACATTTTGTGTGTTTTGTGACCGACAGACCCATGCAAATTGATATCATCAAATTTACATTCATAAAGATTATAGAGGTGTTATAGTAGTTTTGTACAGTTATTGAAATGATAAGCAATCAGTCAATCCAGGGATATTAGGGGCGGACTATCCTTTAAAAGCATGTGACTGCGTTGAAGTAACAACGCCAGTACACGCGCCCCTTTTGCTGCCCAGCCATACCACCGTGACCTCGCCTTTGCAAATCCATCTAAAAATTAAAAAAAAAACATTAAAATACATATACAAGTATTGGTTCATAAATATTGCAATTACCTCAATATCTATTAACATGCCAATATTAAAAGAGTTCGTATGTTATGTTATGTTATGTTATGATAAAAATATGGGGTGTTTTATGTGTATGGAAAAATTTAGTATACTCAGGTAACAGTAGTTAGTTCAAGTCGCTTGAAATAGTGCATAATTGCAGTTTGTTTCTGTCTCTATTGAAATACAATACAATACAAAAATAATTAAATATTTCAAAGGCAAAAACCAAAATCTTAAAAACATTGCATACATTACATAAATTACACCGCTGAATGAAGTCTATATATTGATATAAGTAATGTGCTGTAATGAGCGAAATAAATATATACAAAATGATAACAAAAAATAATAATCCAGCTTAATAAAAATAGTTTACATTTCGTGTTTGTATTAGGTAATTTCAAATGAACTTGAATGTGTATCCGGTATCGTTAAATATAAATGGAATTTTACTTTTACTGGAAATAATTTATTAGGTTTAATTATGCAAATTCATTTATTTTCAATACTTTTTATTATTATCAAATACGCTATAATGACGAGAGGATGTATTAATATATAATACTATTGTGTATGCCAATCAACATGTGTACTGTGTGCATATGCAATAATGTACTATTGTACAAATAACATTAATTTTGAATTATTCTCTTATCTGATCCTGTTTTAATAATGACGAAGGCTACTGTGTTTTGGATATAAAAATGCTACTGCATTTTTTATGAACGATACTTCAGTTTAGATTACGCTACCAGTAACACTATTTGAAGTAATTATGGGCTACAAGGTACTTTTGCTGTGCGCCTTTTTGCTGGTTTGCTCTGTTAGTGGACAGTTTCAGGTGAGAAATTATATGTATATTTTTATTTTAAAAAAGGCTATGCTTTTGTCAAACAGGCTTTTTTATTATTTTTACCCAATTATGTAACTGGCTCTCGGCCTTCGGGTCATTCGGTCGTGTAGAGTATGTATATGTGTGTTAGCACTTGCTACTTCAGATAATCGTCCCCGAGTTTTCTAAAGTGTCGTTAATTATATTCTAACGACAAATGGTACCGACTACTCGGGGCCGAAATTCTAACCTGGTGTGAGTTCTAATCACTGCACTACATCGGCGTGTTATTTCGTTTATTTATTTAAAAATATAATATAAATTAACTATAAATAATAATAATATATATATATATATATATATATATATATATATATATATTTATATATATATATATATATATATATATATATATATATATATTATTTTATAAAAATAAAGAAACAGGACCAAAGAGGGATGCTTCAAGATTAATAATATAAGTACAACTGTTGACACATACTAAGGTTTTTTACTGTATGCAGATGATATGAAATTATCCAAACTGTTCATAAAATATTCGCAACATATTTCTATTGTACAAAATTAAGCACGTTATGACTTATTGTGTGTTATTCGTAGATTCCGAGTATAGAGCAGGCCAAGCAACAAGTGGACGCGGCCAAGCAACAGGTCAAGCAGGCTAAAGACGCTGCTAAAGACACTGCTAAACAAACGGCGGAGCAAATAAAAAATACAGTCAAAAATGGGGCCGGAAGATAATTGAAATATACATATTATATTGTATCAATAAAATTATGAGACAATAATGTACTATTGTAACAAATAATTAATCTCTTATTTGATCCTGTTTTAATAATGACGAAGGTTACTGTGTGTTTGGATATAAAAATGCTACTGCATTTTTTTATGAACGATATTTCAGTTTAGATTACGCTACCAGTAACACTAAAAAAATATATGAGATGATATAAAATTTATTAGCAATAATCTAAATCATGGCGAGATTACAATGTAGTTCAAGTCGTTTGAAATATTGGATGGGCATAGTTTGCTTGGTATGGACCAACCACCCACCACACCCTTGTTCGCGTAGCTTTTTCAATGGATAAAGAGGTTTTACAATGACAAAACAATTCGAAAAAGTGTGTTATCCCAACAACAAAATGAAGCAAACAGAGGTATGAGGAACTGCTGGATCAAGACCAGTCATACTATGACCACTGACGATTTCAACTTTACACCACATTCTTTTGGGTAAAATGATGAAATAATATCTTATTTTGAGCTTAATTAAATATATAATGTGAAATAATATCATAAAATCAAATTTCTTAAATCTTTTTGATATTTTTTTATAACTCAGTCGATTAAGTAAAACAGCTGGTATAATAAAAATCTTCATGCAGACTTCATTTTTGGATGAAAATTATCAAAAAATAGCTTGTTTTGAGCCAAATTAAATATAGAATATAAAATAGTATCATAAATTTAAATTTTTAAATTTTTAAATCTTTAATTTTTTTATAATTTTTTATAACTTAGACGATTAATTAAAAACAAAGAGTGTTTGTCTATTTCGTTTATATCTCTTTGTCGCCCTTAAGTATGTATGAAATAGAGGGCGCATAATATTATTTGAGACGAAGAGTTTTACACCATAAGCAAAACGGGTAACATGTCCCTCTCTATATAAAAAAGTATTTTTTTGTAAAGTCCGTATGACATTATCTAGTTTCTTATATCATTTTCGATGCAGACACAATCTACACAAACTGTCATACACACATGTAGAAAATGATATAGCGGCGGAATAATAATAAATTCACTTAAGAATAACAACACCGTAATACACAATGTTAACTTTCCATTTAGAAATAATTATACAATTTAATATATCAATTCTTATATATAAAACGATATAGGAAACTATTAAGATAATATCATACGGGCTTAAAACGAGTGTTTTCTTCAAACAAATCTACAGTCTATGTTTAGAGAAGCTGCAATACAGTACACGTAATTACTCATCTTTTTAGATAATTTAATTTTAGATTTAACAAATCCGAAAATTTTATTTATTTTATTCTTTGGTTTCGGTGATTTTCCTGCCATCGTTTGCGACTTATCGATTATAATCGTCGGGAAAACGAGATGTTCTTGCAGCTGCCACTTCCCATGTCAACCCGTTTGATTGCGCTCAGGTTATCAGGTGTCTGTGCACCAGAAACGGCCTTTGTTAGTCGACCCCCGTGCAGCGGTTGCATCTATTTATCGGAAACGTTATGGAAAATGTTCCGCGACTCAAACGCACGGGTCCTGCTGTGCATAAATAAATTGGTTTGCAGCGGACAAGTGCAGGTAATAGAAATATAAAAATTGTCTGATGTTTATCATATTTCTTCATAGAATTCTTCTGCTTTAGCAAAACAAACTACTGTCTGTGTGTATGACACATTGTATATAATGTAAATAACCATGTAAATGATTATAATCTTGGCTAGGTATTTTTTTTGTACATTTAATTCGTTTTAATTTGAATAACTTATACATATATCTATATTTTTCCTGTTTTTACGTATTTTTATTGTGTAAATGTTTATTTTGTTTAAGACATATTGTATTGACTTGTGTAAACTTCTTAAAGTGATAACACTAATAAACGATTATTATTATTGTATATTAAATGAGATCATCATATATATATATATATATATATATATATATATATATATATATATATATATATATATATTCCCAGATGAAGAAAAAAACTTACTTCACAGGATATCCAATTAGAGAATATGATTTCTGAAAGTAGAGCACCTACACCTAGTACAGAAATAAAATAACTAATGCCAATAGGAAACAATTAGTTTCATGCCTATATATTGATTTATAATTGTGCGTCAGTAGTATATTTATGTTCACCTTTCACATTATTATTGCAGTTAATCACCGCTCAGTCAGTGTCCACGTAAATCTTAAATCAGTCGACAAATATAATCAAACAATGTGCTCCAATAAACATAAATATATGTATAATAGTAAAAAATATTTATATATTTATATATATATATATATATATATATTTATATATATATATATATATTTATATTTATATATATATATATATATATATATATTTATATATATATATATATTTATATATATATATATATATATATATATTTATATATTTTTAGAGTAATCTCATTAATTAGAATTCAGGAGCCTTCCATAGGCAATACCTATTACTATATATTTATATAGTTAATAACCCAAAGGAAGCTCAAATCAGTTTAATCGC
The DNA here is from genome assembly GCA_963942505.1 of Lordithon lunulatus. Lineage (NCBI taxonomy): Eukaryota > Metazoa > Arthropoda > Insecta > Coleoptera > Staphylinidae > Lordithon > Lordithon lunulatus. The sequence continues at coordinate 1,745,818 of OZ012673.1, read as the reverse complement.
TCATAATTTACCTTAACTTCATATTAAATCTGTGAAAAGCGATTCGCAGAACTCTCGTTCGAGGCGAGTGCCTGTATTATACCATTTTTTTTATATTTGAGTCGTCACAAAAAAATGATTAGAGATCATTTGGGATGCTTTGCTACACATACCCGTTTTTTTTAAGGCAGCGGATCTTAACCGGTGCACCGGAACACTGGTGCTCCGCGAGCTTGTTGCAAGTTCTCCAATAAATTATGAAAGCCCAAATTGAATCACTGTACGTGATTGATTCTTTGATTTTGGTGCACACCGAGTTTTTCCTATAATCAAAAGTGCTTCCTGATTTCAAAAATGTCAAGAATCGCTGGTCTATATGAAAGTTTTTAGTATGCGAGCTGTTTTAAATTAAACAACTAAAGTTATAAAAAAAATTATGAAAAATCAACAATTTCATAAATTTAAATTTTTGATATTATTTTACATTCTATATTTAATTGGGCTCAATATAAGCTACAGTTTGATAATTTTGACCCAAAAATAAGGTCTGCAGAAAGGTTTTTATTGTACGATCTCTTTTAAAATAATTGACTGAGATATCAAAAATTATATAAAATCAGTGATTTAAGAAATTTAAATTTATGTTATTATTTTATATTCTATATTTAATTTGGCTCAAAACAAGCTAAATTGTGATAATTTTTACCCAAAAATAAAGTCTGCTAGGAGGTTTTTATTGTACAAACTGTTTTCAATTAATCGACTGAGATATCAAAAATTATAAAAAAATCAATGATTTCATAAATTTAAACTTATTTTTTTTTTAACTTTCTATATTTAATTAGGCTCAAAATAAGATATAATATAATCATTTTCACCCCAAAAATAAGGTCTGCAGAAAGGTTTTTATTGTACGATCTCTTTTAAAATAATTGACTGAGATATCAAAAATTCTATAAAATCAATGATTTAAGAAATTTAAATTTATGTTATTATTTTATATTATATATTTAATTTGGCTCAAAACAAGCTAAATTGTGATAATTTTCACCCAAAAATAAAGTCTGCTGGGAGGTTTTTATTGTACAAACTGTTTTCAATTAATCGACTGAGATATCAAAAATTATAAAAAAATCAATGATTTCATAAATTTAAACTTATTTTTTTTTTAACTTTCTATATTTAATTAGGCTCAAAATAAGATATAATATAATCATTTTCACCCCAAAAATAAGGTCTGCAGAAAGGTTTTTGTTGTACAATCTCTTTTTAAAATAATTGACTGAGATATCAAAAATTATATAAAATCAATGATTTAAGAAATTTTATTTTATGTTATTATTTTACATTATATATTTAATTAGTCTCAAAATAAGCTGTTTTTTGATAATTTTCACTTAAAAACAAAGTCTGCATGAAGATTTTTATTGTACGAGCTGTTTTTATTTAATTGACTAAGTTATAAAAAATTATAAAAAAATCAAAGATTTAAAAATTTAAATTTATGATACGATTTTATATTCTATATTTAACTTGACTCAAAACAAGCTATTCTTTTGATAATTTTCACGCAAAAATAAAGTCTGCAGGAAGGTTTTTATTGTACGAGCTGTTTTAAATTAATCGACTGAGTTATAAAAAATGATAAAAAAATCAAATAATTAATAATTTTAAATGTATTTATTTATTTATTCTATATTTAATTTATTAGGCTCTAACTAAACTATTTTTTGTATTATTTTCACCCAAAAATAAAGTCTGCATGAAGATTTTTATTATACGAGCTGTTTTAATTAATCGCCTGAGTTATAAAAAAATATAAAAAAATCAAAGAGTTAAGGAATTTTAATTTATAATATTATTTTGCATTCTATATTTAATTAGGCTCAATACAAGCTATTTTTTGATAATTTTCACCCAAAAATAAAGTCTGCAGGATGGTTTTTATTGTACGAGCTGTTTTACATTAATCAACTGAGATATTAAAAATAATAAAAAATCAATGATTTCATAAATTTAAATTTATGATATTACTTTACATTCTATATTTAATTAAGCTCAAAATTAGATATTATTTGATAATTTTCACCGAAAAATAAAGTCTGCATGAAGATTTTTATTGTACGAGCTGTTTTAGTTCCATCGACTGAGATATAAAAAAATGATAAAAAATCAAAGAATTTTGAAATTTAAATTTTTGATACTATTTTGTATTCTATATTTAAATTGGATCAAAGTAAGACATTTTTCGATAATTTTCACACAAAAATAATGTCTGCAGAAAGGTTTTTATTGTACGAGCTGTTTTAAATTAATCGACTGAGTTATAAAAAATGATAAAAAATCAAAGATTTAAGAAATTTTATTTTATAATTTTATTTTACATTCTATATTTAATTAGGCTCAAAATAAGATAATAGTTGATAATTTTCACCCAAAAATAAACTATGCAGAAAGGTTTTTATTGTACGGCCTCATTTAAAATAATTGACTGAGATATCTAAAATTATATAAAATCAATGATTTAATAAATATAAATGTATGTTATTATTTTACATTATATATTTAATTAGTCTGACAATAAGCTATTTTTTGATAATTTTCAGCCAAAAACAAAGTTTGTAGGAAGGTTTATCTTGTACGAGCTGTTTTTACTTACTCGACCTAAGATATAAAAAATGTTAAAAAAATCAAAGATTTAAGTCATGAGATTTTATGATATTATTTTACATTCTATATTTAAGTAGACTCAAAATAAGATAATATTTGATCATTTTCACCCAAAAATAAAGTCTGTAGAATCGGTTTTATTGTGCGACCTCTTTTAAAATAATTGACTAAGATATCAAAAATTATATAAAATCAATGATTTAATATAAATTTAAATTTATGTTACTATTATACATTCAATATTTAATTAGTCTCAAAATAAGCTATTTTTTGATAATTTTCACCCAAAAATAAAGTCTGCATGAAGATTTTTATTGTACGAGCTGTTTTAGTTTAATCGACTGAGTTATAAAAAAATTATAAAAAATCAAAGAATTTTGAAATTTAAATTTTTGATACTATTTTATATTCTATATTTCAAAATAAGACATTTTTTGATAATTTTCACATAAATATAAAGTCTGTAGAAAGGTTTTTATTGTACGAGCTGTTTTTAATTAATAGACTAAGTTATATAAAGTTATAAAATAATCAAAGATTTAAAAATTTAAATATATGATACGATTTAATATTCTATATTTACTTAGTCTCAAAATAAGCTATTTTTTGATAATTTTCATCTAAAAACAAAGTTTGTAGAAAGGTTTATCTTGTACGAGCTGTTTTTACTTACTCGACTAAGTTATAAAAAATTATAAAAAATTCAAAGATTTAAGAATATTAAATTTATGATTTTATTTTACATTCTGTATTTAATTAGGCTCAAAATAAAATAGTATTTAATAATTTTCACTCAAAAATAAAGTCTGCAGAAAGGTTTTTATTGTGCGATCTCTTTTAAAATAATTGACTGAGATATCAAAAATTATATAAAATCAAAGATTTAATAAATTCAAATGTATATTATTATTTTACATTCAATATTTAATTAATCTCAAAATAAGCTATTTTTTGATAATCTTCACCCAAAAATAAAGTCTGCATTAAGATTTTTATTGTACGACCTGTTTTAGTTTAATCGACTGAGTTATAAAAAAATGATTCAAAATTAAAGAATTTTGAAATTTAAATTTTGGATACTATTTTATATTCTATATTTCATTTGGCTCAAAATAAGACATTTTTTGATAACTTTCACACAAAAATAAAGTCTGCAGAAAGGTTTTTATTGTACGAGCTATTTTTAATTAATCGACTAAGTTATAAAAAATTATAATAAATGAAAGATTTAAAAATATTAATTGTATGATATTATTTTACATTCTATATTTAATTAGGCTCAAAATAAGATGATATTTAATAATTTTCAACCAAAAATAAAGTCTGCAGAAAGGTTTTTATTGTGCGACCTCTTTTAAAATAATTGACTGAGATATCAAAAATTATATAAAATCAATGATTTAATATAATAATTTAAATGTATGTTATTATTTTACATTCAATATTTAATTAGTCTCAAAATAAGCTATTTTTTGATAATTTTCACCCAAAAATAAAGTCTGCATGAAGATTTTTATTGTACGACCTGTTTTAGTTTAATCGACTGAGTTATAAAAAAATGATACAAAATTAAAGAATTTTGAAATTTAAATTTTGGATACTATTTTATATTCTATATTTCATTTGGCTCAAAATAAGACATTTTTTGATAATTTTCACACAAAAATAAAGTCTGCATAAAGGATTTTATTGTACGAGCTATTTTTAATTAATCGACTAAGTTATAAAAAATTATAAAAAAATCAAAGATTTAAAAATTTTAATTTATGACACGATTTTAAATTCTATATTTAATTCGGCTCAAAACAAGCTATTTTTTGATAATTTTCGCGCAAAAAATAAAGTCTGCATGTAGATTTTTATTATACGAGTTGTTCTAAATTAATTGACAGTTATAAAAAATCAAAGATTTAAGAAATGTGATTTTAGGATATTATTTTACATTCTATATTTAATTAGGCTTAAAATAAGCGATTTTTTGATAATTTTCACCCAAAAATAAAGTCTACATGAAGATTTTTATTACTAATAATTAATAATGATAAATCAATCGACTTTATAAAAAAATCAAAGATGTTAGATATTTAAATTATTAGCATTTCCGGGTGATTAAAATGCCCGGTATTTAACTTTACAGAAATCTTCTGAAAAACTGTAGAGGGTGATTCGCCGCAACCGGGTTTGAACTCACGCTCCCCAATGCTACGACACGATCCTCTAACCATTAAGCCACCGAGCTAAGTTATGTATATTATTGTATTACCGTTTAAAAAATATATGTAAAGTATTATAAACAAAACATCCCTAAAAAGCTAAAGATTTCAGTAATAAATTGCCAGTGTAAGTGTTGTAAAGCGTTAAGTAGTGAAGGTAGAAGTGTTGCAAATGATAGTAATAAAAATACGTTAGTACCCTTCGTACCGCATCGTCGGAACGAATGGAGTAGTTTTTGGAACGAGTCGCTGCCCCTCTTGTACCGGCTTCCTCTTCCTCAATAGCCTTTTGTAAAGCCACCATCAGTCTGTCAATCAACAGGGCTGCACGTTTCTTGGGAACTATCATCTGGAAAATTATAATGTTAAGTAATATCGATATCAAAATAAGATAATAATTTAATCAATCGACTTTATAAAAAAATGATAAAAAAAAATTAAAGATTTAAGATATTTAAATTATTAGCATTTCCGGGTATGAATATCCGGTATTTACCTTAAATTTGACACGGGCAGAAAGACTCTGGTCGTTAACCCATTGTGGTATGTATATGTAAATATTATATATCACAAAAATATAATAAATATTATGATAGAAAATAATATTTCAAAATTTAATTCAATACAAATTGTTTACATATAAGTATATCTAATTAGCAAACCAATTCGTTGACTGTAGCTTTAAATAATGTAATGTAAGTGAGATTGATTTACGATTATTATCGAGCGCCTGCCAAGTAAAGCTGAAGCATCAAAGAGGCCTGAAGTCGGCGTCTGCCTAAATGGATTACTCTATGTAGATGGAAAATTTAATATTTAAAAACCTCGTTGCTGTTATTAAATTGCGGCCGCATCAAATACGCTCAACTGCGGACCGATTGAATTTTTTTTGTCAGTAAATTGTTGGTATTACTGATGCTAAATACTTTACTTATTTGCGACAATACAATAACACAATTATCGTCATAAGAAAAATATATGCGTGATCGCAAATTGGCTTACAGTAGCCTGTATATTAATTAATTTGCGAGTCATTTTTACATTATATATTTAATAATAAGATTTATAGATTTATTGCTCTACAGATTTACATCCATTTACAGAACAACATACAAAATAAGAAGAAAATATAACATGGTACATATAATACATCAAGCATACATATTTAATATTTCATAATCCAAACCACTGTTCATTTTTCGTGTAACGACCTAATATTGATTCCATCTTTTTGTATAAAGTTGTGATGATAATTTACTGAAAATATGTGTCACATATTTGATGGTTATTCCGAATTTAAAATTTATGTGTTATGCTTCATCAACCAGCTCGAGTTGTGCCATAAAAATATATTAAAGTAATATTCCAACAAATGTCAAGTGATTGTAAAAATCTATAACTTTTATTGCTACTTGTTAGATACTTATTGTGCGGATTCCTGGCGCTACTTCCGCATACGTAAATATCAAGAAGACCTTAAAACGTTCGATTATTTGCGATTGAAATTAGTTTTCTTGCAAAAGTAACCAAATATCGAAATATCATTTCTCAGTTTCTCGCGATTCCCGTTAAAAATAATAGTGGTAGATTGATAATAATACTGTTCTCGTATGGAAAGTCACCCCTGAATCCAAAAACATAAACTAGAAGTCGGTACGACAAAAACTTACAGAGATACAGCTCGAAATGGGCGTTATGGAAATTGTAATTTCAAGCAATTTTTACGAAATTTGTAGGGATGTGACGCGAAAACGGAAAGAGATATCCACAAACGGTTTTCGAATTTTTAATTAATACCCTAGGGAGTATTGATTTGTGGCATAAAATGAATTTTTAAAATTTTAAATTTTTATTACAAAAAATTGACCTGTAATCCTAGGCTCATTTCGCGGTTTCTCGCGATTTCCGTTAAAAGTAATATAGGTAGATTGGGAATAATACTGTTTACGTATGGAAAGCAAACCCCTGAATCCAAAAACACAAACTAGAAGTCGGTACGATAAAAACCTACTGAAATACAGCTCGAAAAGAACGTTTTTTAAATGGCAGTTTCAAGCAATTTTTACGAAATTTGAAGGGTTGTGACGTGAAAACGGAAAAATATATCTAGAAACGATTTTCGATTTTTTAATTAGAACTCAATGGAGTATTGAATGGTGGCATAAAATGAATTTTTAATTTTTTTATTTTTATTTAAAAAAATTCACCTAGAATCATTTCTTGGTTTCTCGCGATTCCCATTAGAAATAATAGAGGTAGAGTGAGGATAATACTGTTCTCGTATGGACAGTCACTCTCTGAATCCAAAAACATAAACTAGAAGTCGGTATGACAAACAGTTACTGAGATATAGCTAGAAAACGGCGTTTTTGATATGGTAATTTCAAGCAATTTTTACAAACTTTGACGCTAAAACGGAAAAAGAAATCCACAAACGTTTTTCGAATTTTTAATTAATACCCTTTGGAATATTTATTGGTAGCATAAAATGAAAGAGATTTCCATAAACGGTTGTCGAATTTTTAAATAGTATCCTAAGAGGATAAAATGAATTTTTATTTTTAATTTTTATTGAAAAAAATTGAGCTCTACCCTAGGATATTTTCTCGGTTTCCTGCGATTCCCGTTAAAAGTAATAGAGGTAGATTGGAGAAAATACTGTTCCCGTATGAAAAGGGGGTGTCTTTTATCCCCAATCTACTTCTATTACTTTTAATCTAAAAACACAAACTATAAGTTCAAACTTTCAAACAACCTGTCTTCAAAAAAATTTCCGCCAGCGACAACGCAAGCGTGGAAAGTTATAAATGTTCTCTAAATCTTGCTGATTTTAAATTTGAATGGCAGTATGTAAACTTTTCTCTCCTAATTGCTCTCTCAAATCGATCGATCCTGAAGCTCTTATGGTGTATATAAGCCCCCACCGCTACCCGGCGCATCCACCAATATATCGCCGATGTAAAAATTTGTTAAAACGTGTTGAAAATGTCGAAAATGTTAAAAAATAAACGAAAAATGTTGATATAATTCTGACAGTCTATTTCTGATTGGTCTGGTAGACAGTCTGTTATGTAGAGGATGCAATGAAGAACTAGAAACAGCAACCTCTGCCCAGATCTAGTAAACACTAGGCATCTAATACTAGGGGAGTACTGGCCTAGTATGACCAGCATTGGCAACTCCTCACCCGTCAGAGTTTTGCAGCTCGCACGCAAAATTAACTGGTGATACGTGTGAGTGGCCTATATATATATACTATTGCGTCATGAAGCTAAAATTTCCTCTTTTATGTAAATTGTAAATAAATCGCATTTCAAACCATATAATACAAGTCGTTGAATATGATTGCATGTAAAATTGTAGCACTCTCTAAAAATCGCATGTGCATCAAAAACACACATTTCAAACTAAATAGTGCAGTCGCGGACATGAATACAAAACACATTCAATTTGCCAATAATCCACTTAACTATTCCACCTCCTCGCCGTTTAACAATTTGATATTCCTACAAAAGCTATAACCCGTTCCCGCTCTTGTTTTCATATGAAATTCGCGTCGACAATCGGTTTTGAGACCGAACCCGCAAAAGCTTTTAATCCGCAGCGCGTTCCTGTCCTAATCGCATTCCCGGCGCTCCCGCGCGCGCGGAAAAAAAAGGAAGCGCGCAGCGTGCGGCCGACTACAACACGCCGCCCCCACGATCGGCTTTTAACTCTATTTCCGCGCTAATGGGCTGCCCACCCGCCACCAACAAGCGAAAACACGCAATTTGAATGTCTTATTCAGGGTGTTTTGTGTGTATGTATGTGCGTCCTTTGTTTTGTCAAAACTCTGGTAAACAGAATTAAATTCAATATTCATCTGGGCTGGAGGTGGCTGGCTGTACAGCCGACGCCCGTTAGCGTTTACTATAACGATAATTGGCATTAATAATAATTGCCCCGCGATGTGGGGGCCGCTAATGGCGCGCGCGGAGAGTCACCAATTAACGGGGATTATAATCGACGGGATTAAAATGTTTTTTTTTGCATTTTTTCCTTGTAGTTGTTGAATGTTGTTATTGGAAATGATTAAACCAAATTTGTTCAAACGATTAGCTCAATTGTAAATAGACAACAATTTGAGCATTTACTTTACTATTTTATTGTATAATTAATAGTAATTTACATTATTAGTGCAGGAAGGCAAGTTTTCCCGAATGAGCCAATTCGGCCTTATCGCACGAATATTGTATCTTATTTTTTTGTACGAATAAGTAACAAATATTTATTTAAAGTTATTTAAAGTGGTTATGTCACACTACCAATTACATATAATTTAAAGTCTATATTTTCTTCAAAATTGTATTTATTTAAAATTAACGAATAAATACAATTTTGAAGAAAATATAGACTTTAAATTATATGTAATTGGTAGTGTGACATAACCACTTTAAATAACTTTAAATAAATATTTGTTACTTATTCGTACAATAAATAAGATACAATATTCGTGCGATAAGGCCGAATTCGCTCATTCGGGAAAACTTGCCTTCCTGCACTAAAAATGTAAATTACTATTTCGCGTTTTTCTTCACTCTGACATTTGAATTGATTTTTCTCGGACATTTCCGTATGTGACCTATATCATAATATACATCGCCAATCGCAGAAAAATAATCCCTTTCAGAATCCGCTATAAAAAAATATAGTTGTAATTTGAAAAAATCATTGCTCACTGAAAAATGGTCGAAAACATTTACACCTGCATTAAAAATGGTCAATATAAAATTAAAAATCGAAATATTCAAGAAATTTTTACAACAATCATAAATAAATGTTTTATTGAATGTATTCTCTACTTCATTTCCACCCTGAATAGAATAATATAAAAAGTAGATATATAAAATAATATAAGCTTGGATTGGAGTTTTTCTACCTGCGTTTTATATGAATATATATATATATATATATATATATATATATATATATATATATATATATATATATATATATATCGCACTCCCAATAGTCACTCCATATATATATATATATATATATATGTGTGTGTGTGTGTGTGTGTGTGTGTATATATTTAATTTAATTAAACAAATCATATTTCCTATAAAGTCCCCAAATGAATGCTAGTTGCAATTATAATTTTCCAGAATTTATGTTTCAATGTTTCAATTTAATTATAACTAAAACTCACATCGATGCCAGAAAATTAAATATACCGCCCTCGCGACCAGTAGGCTTATCATTATTTAAAGTTAAATATAAATTCAATACTCGTTACCGCGATGCTCTCAGTGGAATTTAATGCACCGCAAAATTGTCCACCCACCAGGGGTTAAAAGTGCAAACAGTAATAGCAGGAATTCATTAAAATGTCCCGTTCGGATGTTTGATTTTCATAAGTTCAGTGGTTTCTTTTGATATTTGTAATATTGCGAAAAGATATTGCATTTCTTATAGACTGCAAAAAATCTGTGCATTGTCGATGTGACGCCACGGAGAAAATTTTATTGTCGCGGTGCATAGTAGATCGCCCGTAAACCTCAAATGTCCAATTTTGAACTGAAATTATTTAAAAAAAATAGTACTAATCAAAATTTAAGGCCAATACTTTCAAAAACTAAATTTCCTACTTAAAAAACTTACACAATCCTCACGATAATTAGGTTATCGGTATTTTGAACTGAAATTATTTAAAATTAAAATATTTGGGATCAACTAATCAAAATTTAAGGCCAATATTTTCAAAAACTAAATTTCCTACTTAAAAAAGCTTACACAATCCTCACGATAATTAGGTTCTCGGTATTTTGAACTGAAATTATTAAAAAAAAACAGCACTTGGGATCAATTAATCAAAGTTTAAGGTCAATATTTTCAAAAACTAAATTTCCTACATAAAAAAAATTACACAATCCTCACGATAATTAGGTTGTCGGTATTTTGAACTGAAATTATTAAAAAAAAAGTACTTGGGAACAACTAATCAAAATTTAAGGCCAATACTTTCAAAAACTAAATTTCCTACTTAAAAAAACTTACACAATCCTCACGATAATTAGTTTCTCGGTATTTTGAACTGAAATTATTAAATAAAATAGTACTTGGGATCAACTAATCAAAATTTATGGACAATATTTTCAAAAACTAAATTTCCTTCTCAAAAAAACTTACACAATCCTCATGATAATTAGTTTCTCGGTGTTTTGAACTGAAATTATTAAAAAAAACAGTACTTGTGATCAACTAATCAAAATTTAAGGCCAATACTTTCAAAAACTAAATTTCCTACTTAAAAAAACTTACACAATCCTCACGATAATTAGGTTGTCGGTATTTTGAACTGAAATTATTAAAAAAATAGTACTTGGGAACAACTAATCAAAATTTAAGGCCAATACTTTCAAAAACTAAATTTCCTACTTAAAAAAACTTACACAATTCTCACGATAATTAGTTTCTCGGTATTTTGAACTGAAATTATTTAAAAAAATAGTACTTGGGATCAACTAATTATAATTTAAGGCCAATACTTTCAAAAACTAAATTTCCTACTTAAAAAAACTTACACAATCCTCACGATAATTAGGTTATCGGTATTTTGAACTGAAATTATTTAAAAAAATAGTACTTGGGATCAACTAATCAAAATTTATGGTCAATATTTTCAAAAACTAAATTTCCTACTCAAAAAAACTAACACAATCCTCACGATAATTAGGTTCTCGGTATTTTGAACTGAAATTATTTAAAAAAAACAGTACTTGGGATCAATTAATCAAAGTTTAAGGCCAATATTTTCAAAAACTAAATTTCCCACTTAAAAAAACTTACACAATCCTCACGGTAATTAGGTTCTCGGTATTTTGAACTGAAATTATTAAAAAAATAGTACTTGGGATCAACTAATCAAAATTTAAGGCCAATATTTTCAAAAACTAAATTTTTTACTTAAAAAAACTTACACAATGCTCACGATAATTAGTTTTTCGGTATTTTGAACTGAAATTATTAAAAAAAAAACAGTACTTGAGATCAATTAATCAAAGTTTAAGGCCAATACTTTCAAAAACTAAATTTCCTACTTAAAAAAACTTACACAATCCTCACGATAATTAGTTTCTCGGTATTTTGAACTGAAATTATTAAAAAAAAAAACAATACTTGAGATCAATTAATCAAAGTTTAAGGCCAATACTTTCAAAAACTAAATGTCCTACTTAAAAAAAACTTACACAATTCTCACGATAATTAGTTTCTCGGTATTTTGAACTGAAATTATTAAAAAAATAGTACTTGGGATCAACTAATCAAAATGTAAGGTCAATATTTTCAAAAACTAAATTTCCTACTCAAAAAAACTTACACAATCCTCACGATAATTAGTTTCTCGGTGTTTTGAACTTTTGTTTAAAAAAAACAGTACTTAGGATCAACTAATCAAAATTTAAGGTGAATATTTTGAAAAACTAAATTTCCCACTCAAAAAAACTTAATCCCTGATGGGTGGATAATCTTGCGGTGCATTAAATTACATAAATTTAAATTAATAAAATTACATAAATTTAAATTAATAAAATTAAAATATTGATAAAACCAGTAGTTTATCACTTTGCATTTAATTTTACATAAAGAACTAACAATGTATTAAACACACTTTCTGGGATTTTCATTTAGTTTATATGAAATCCCCAATTCTGTATTAAAAATATCATTTTCAATTTTACATCCCCAGTTCTCGGTAGGAAGACAGGAGGATATTCGAAAGGATATTGGCTGCCGCAAGGACAGACACTGCCTCGCTTTATTTCCGTGATTGATTCCTGTATTTTGCAACTCATCTTGGCGATGGCAGATGATTTAAAACAGCTTTGTCGTTCGTCAATATTAGGCGGAGTGAAACAATAATCATAAATCTGGATTAATGCGTCAACCAAAAGACCGTCTTATCGTTTTAAGATTCGATTTTTGTTTGGTGCAACGCTTTAAGACCGTCGAATTATTAAAAACTAGTTAAGATTCGTTGGAGAAACTGGGCGTTAGTGTTATATATATATATATATATATATATATATATATATATATATATTATATATATATATATATATATTATATATATATATATATATATATATATATATATATATATATACCACCACTCATCAGAAATATCGGTGCCTACAATTTTTATTTGTAGAATCGAAAATAGCCCATATTATTACTATTCACTCATTATAATATCTTTACAATGGCATAATAATGTGTTACATTTATTTTTACTTTCATTCATCTTACATTATAATTAAAAATGTATTTGTATGTTTGTAAACAAAAATGGGGGAATAAACTTATATAATATTATTATTATTATCACTTTCTAATTTCATGGTCCTGCTGGTTTTAACATATAATAATATTCTTCGCGTTTTAATTACTAATTACAAACAGTATAAAAATCGGTTCACTGAATGGTGAATAAGAGAGTTGACCTTTTTGCGATTCTTGTTTCAGCCCACCTTGCGTTTGGGAAATAAAGGAAACGCTTGGCTCCAAAAGAAGTTTACGTTGGTGGAATTAATTCGGGGTGCTCGGGTGTACGTTAATGATTGCAAGGCACTCACTAGTGTGAACGCCCCATCACTAATTATTCAAGATTGATTGCGTAGTGGTGCGGAAAGTAACTGGAAACTGCTTAACGGTGGCAATGAACGCGACTAGTTCTATTTTCAATTTATTTGATCAACTTGAAACTGTTTATTTGTTACGTTTAAAGTAGTTATTTATCTATATAAACGGGGGGATATATAAATGCACATACAATTTATCTTTACAACATATAAATTTATTATTGATTATTTTCGCTTTCATATTATAAATTTAGTTATAAAATAATATAATATAATTTATAATATAAAAACAAAGACAGTGTTTTGAAGCCGACATACCTGTCTGTTATGACTTTTGCTGACAGTGTAAGTGAGATCGCCGGTTCGAATCCCAATAAGGGTGATATTTTTATGTTTTTTGTTTAATATTTAATTGTAGTTGAGTATTAAGTGATTTGATCAATGTTTTTCTTCCATAGTTTTCATTTGAAAATTGATTCATCATACCCCATCGAACGATGAGAATTTCACCTAATTATTTATAATATATCATATGAAAACTATTAGAAAAAATACTAGCAGAGAAAGAAATAATAGAAATAATAAAAGAAATGTACAAAGAGAACAAACATATAGTAGATATAGGACAAACAATGAAAAGTCGAGAGAATTTAAAACATAAATAGGAGTAAAATAAGGATGCATTATGAGCCTATTCTGGATAGTTCTGGATAGTTGGCTGGAGGATAGCATAGCCACAGACAAAAGAAGACCTATATTGGCATTATCTTCACAAAAAAACTCTTCACTATTTTTATTTTTATGTTATTTTTGTTGTGGTTGAGTACCACAACACAAATCCATAAAAATACAAATAGAAATAAAAATAACCCTCCCCAAAAATTACAAATTAACAAGATCATACTTCACAGGATAATTTCTGTAGTATATCTTCACATACTCTTCACATACGTGTTGAGATATCACATAGCTACAGACACTTAGGCCTCAAAATGGGCCCATTGTGAAACCTGCCTTTAAGGCTACTCATTCGTCCCACCAGTCAATTTTGCGTGCAAGCTGCAAAACTCTGGCGGGTGAGGAGTTGCCAATGCTGTCCATACTAGGCCAGCACTTCCCTAGTATTAGATATTATTATTATTATTATTATAATTAGAATTAATTCTCTTATCAATGTTCTCATTTTGAAAACATTCGAGGCTGGCTATGACAACTAGTGTCAATATAACGTTTACATATGTTTGTGTCGTTCGCGTGAATTCGGCTAGAAAATGAAGATTTTATTAGCATTTTGTTTAATTACCATGCTCGCGGTGGCCGTTCAGACTGCACAGGATCAACCAGCGAATGTAAGTGGCAGCTTATATCTTAGGGGGGGTTTTCATCGCATACATTGAGCATCATGGCCGACATAACCTTTGCAGGCATCTATATGCGAGGATGATTTCTTGAAATTGAACTGCGATGTAAGAACGATGGCCAACGCATTACTTATTATAACTAAGTTTATACAATACGTTGTTGTATCATGCTTGTCGTATCTAATGAATAAAATGTTTATATCAATTTACTTTGTCGAGAACTAGTTTTTGGCAGTCCCACCAATGCAATTACATATCTGTATTGTCAGCGCGATATCTATTGAAAACTAACCCAAGTAAAAATAATTTTTAATCTGATTAAAACAACCATATGGTGTAAAGAATTCTACGAAAAAGTATATGTGACGTTTAATATCGACATTTAATTATATTCCAATGTTTCCAGCATTAAAAATGAAGGAGATATTTATATGCGCAGAAATTTTTCAAATATCAATATACTTGGATGTAAAGGTCCCGATTATCTTGAATTTTCGATATATGATTATTTAATAAATATTTGGGAGTGATTAAACTACTAGATTGCTTCCTTCTATACAGTCGAATCTTTAACATGCTATAACTAAAAATGTTGGTCATCAATTCTTGCAAACTAAGTTTCAATGCCAAGGATGAAGTGTTTTTATTAACTTGCATAAATTGTATGCCATTCCATGGCATAGTTTTACCTAGAAGCTGGAAAGAATTACACAATTCTCGCCATAAGGAACGTATAGGCGAAATAATAAAGTAAGAAATATTGTGTAAGAAAAACTACATATTTAGGAACATTTTGTGATCAAAAATCATGCTCTATAACAGCAAATGCAATAAAAAATAAAATGAAGAATTTCAAAAAAATCACCTATTAGTAATGTACATATCTAGATTTCGATCTTATTAGATCTCATTAATGTAGTTATAGTTAGTAAGGATTAATACATTATATGTAACGGTTTATTAAGGCACCTTACACGATCAATATTACTGTCAAAATTTTAGAATAATGACAGTATTACTGTACGATAATATGTTTAAAACATTCATTATTTTAAAATATTGCCAGTATTACTGATCGTGTAAGGTATAATAATGATGGATTGAAGTGCATACTGATATTTATCTGGATAATTGATTACTTGATAAATATTGAAGGAGGATTGAAGCAAATACTGACAGTACTAGGACTGACAGTAATTTTGACCGTGTAAGGTGCCTTAATAAACCGTTACATATAGTGTATTAATTCTTACTAGCTGTGCTACACTAATGAGATCTATTAAGATCGAAATCTAGATATGTAGTTTGCTAAGAGGTGAATTCATATACACATTTAATTTTTTAATGTGTAACTTTGTTTTAGAGAGAGAAACCTTCAGAATTGAAAACCCGCAACAATATTACCGCAGAGCAAAGAAAGTTTTTGATGGAAGAACTCCTAGGCACAGATAAAGCGGACGAGGAAGAGGATACCGATTGAACTTCAGGACAATTAGATTATGTTATAATTAGCATTTTTAAATTCATATAGTCGCGATAATTGTAATTAACTTTCGTGTGGGCCATTTGTGTATTGTCACTGGATCATTAATAAAAATTCATTTGAATTAATTAAACAATTAAAGTCAATAAAATTATGATGCATATAAATCAAGTTGAAGGAATGATTATGGACAACAATTTCAGAAAATACATAATAACTCATATAAAGGGTATCCCAACGAGAGTGTAACATTTAAATTTAGTGTCATTTTTTTCTGTTGTGCTTTAACAGTCAAACCCTTATGATAGTACGATAGTAGATAATGCGCCACTAATATAAATCGATCGCTATTCGATACAAAAATGCATTTTTATAGTTAAACAAACAAAAATCTATCCTCATGGGGCTTTTCCACTAGTCAGGAAACTCAGCAGAGTTTAATCACAGCAATATTTAGTTTAATACGGTCAATAATACTGTCAATCCTAATACTGTCAGCATTTGCTTCAATCCACCGTTAATATTTATCAACTTTACACGGTAATTACATATTTGTCAGCTTATTTCTCCTGTATCGTCTTACACTTCAAGTATCGGCTAGTGCAGTATTAATTATATACATATGTAATATCTAAAATCTCTTCCAGACACACATAAATTTGTAGAAGGCTATATAACTGTTTATAATCATCTTATCAACAGCCCTTGTAATTTGCAAATATTTTCATTTTTAACATGAGAAGAAGTAGCAGGATGTATTGTGAATATTTGAGCAGCTCGTCGTCGCCACACACAAGTTATATATAGATGAATTTAGTGTGCAGCGAAGTGATCATTTGCGTGTCCAACTAATTAAACAGGAAAACACATTCGAAGCCCGCTCACAAACGTACGAAATATTAAACGCCCCTCATGTATGAAACCGTTCCCATTTCCCGCTCGCTGTGTATATCGCGCGGGGGCGGCGAAACAACTTCCAATTAATAACAAAACTTTAATGAGGCCGCGAGTCACGCGCGCGCGTTTTCCACTACTCAATTATGTATTTGGTTTTTGGTAGCACCTTGCCGTAAAGGCGCTAATTATGCGCGCACTCAAAATTAATCCGTGAGCTTACGCCACATTGCACCTACATCAAGTTTATATTTAAGGTGAGTTTTTTTATAGTTTATAGTAGTTTTCATTGCGAAGTAATCAATGTAGCGAAATGAAGTCGATACACCCAAATGACATAGAGGGTTTTCTGAAGACTTGAGTGACTCAGGACTGGGGGCTAGTAAGAAATAATATACGCAGTCCCATGGCAGGATGCAGGGGGCGAAGATAAGAAAATGGACACTGCCAAAGGAAAAATTGTGGTGGAAGTGAGGAACATGACAAAATGGGAAGTAGTTGAGGGAAACTACGGCGTTGGTAGTAGGGAAAGTAGAAATGGGTTAAAGAACTATGTGGGTGGAGACAATATACTGCAATAAAATCCTAAAGGAGCTGAAAGAGGCGCTGGACGAGTTGGGGATGGATGAAGACCATGGGTCCAGGACAAATAAAACACATGATTCTGGCAAGCATGTCTGAAAGCATTATGCTTTCCGGGGGAGAATACCAAGAAGGCTTCCCGTGCGTCTAAGAAGATGTCTCCCTCATGCAAAAAAAAGAAGTTAAAAACACCATAATACAACGATTTTTCCTGAGAATAAATTAATTTAGTAGTATAATAAATATATATTATACTACTAAATAGTATATAAAGTAGACGCACATGTAATGCATGAGTGATAGTGAGAGTGACATAATGCAGACTATTTTGAATTAATAATTCATAAATCAAAGCTTCAAAACGAATTTGTTTTTTCTCCCAAAAACGCACTTTAACGCATGAATAAAACACGACGCATTGTATGGACTTGAGGGGCGGCAATTAATCGCGCCGTGATTGGATTAGGACATATCGCGAGGCGGCTAACTAACCCGAGTTGCTGCTCCACGAAAGATCGGGTTGCACCCCACAATGGCACCTCGTTAAGGTAACAAGTCGTGGAATAAAATTAGTGTCCGCTGCGAAAATAAAATAGGAAACTGAGGGCGGCGCAAAAGATTTAAAATTATTTATGTAGCAAAAAGTTTGTCCCGTCAGTTAATTTTATATTAATATTTTCTTAATTAATTTATTAAAGAGGCTAATGAATTTAAGTAAGTTTAATTAATTTCTGGTCTGGCTGTCTACATGTTGCAATTTAAATGTTGAAAATTATTGGCTATTTTCACTCGACAGGCTACAAATTATGTTAGCAAAACTTTCAGTTTTACAAGACTTTTTGTTTAAAATAAAGCAACTTTCTCTCTAGAGAGGCCATTCAAATCGTACCATGTCTAATTATTCACAAATATTATTGCTGTTTTAAGTTGACGCATTAGTTTAGCGCCATAAAGGGCTTAGCAAAACGTTTGCGTGTTAGTGATTTATTGTAAGGTGAAATCATTTTACCTCTTAGTAATCTACATATTTAGATTTTGATCTTATTATATCTCATCAGAATAGCTCAGCTGACTGTTATCTGGCTTTTGTTGAGATCAGACGGTTAAGTCCACTTACTCATTGTATTTTGACGGTTTGGGTTCTGGTTGATTATTGGCTTACTTGACAAATATAAAAGGAGGATTGAACCAAATATTGACAGTACTACGATTGACAGTTTTATTGATCGTGTAAGGTGCCTTAAACAGATAAGGGATACTAATTGTTAACAATAAAATTTATGTTGTTAACTTTAACAGTTGTTATTAAATCCGAAACAAAAGGTAGCCAAAAGATACACATTAGGAGTACTGGCTAACTATTTAATGAAGTCATTCATAACAACATCAAAAAGTTAATTACACTAATTCGGTTACAATCTTGTATGTGCTTCATCATGGCAATCAATTGATAACGCGCCCCTATGGTTTTGTGCTTAATTTCCCCCCCGCAAGTGGATCACGAACGTGCCGTCGCCGCGTCGCTTCCTTGCTGGGATAAAAAGTTCCTACTTGTTTTCCTCCCCCTATTGAAATACCGGGCTAATCGTGAAGTTATGAAAAACGCACGCAAAGTTTCCCGTCCCACGACAAGCTATTTAATTTGTGACAGAATCGTTTTATTTTTCATTTTTCCCACAAATGAAAAGTTAAAGTAGCTTGCTTTGCAAATAAAAAAAATTCGGGGAAAATTAATACGGCGGGGAAATGTGTATATATTATTCTATTTTAATCACTCGGTTGAATATATATCAATGCGGGTGAATGTGGGCGAATCAAAGAGGTTTTGTGTTGGGGGAACTTGGTTTGGAGATGATAATAATGACAAGAAACTTGTCTATTATGTCTGTAAATTGTATGGAAACTTTTATTAATAGTTTGATGTGTATTTTCACCACATTATAAATGATCCAATTTGTATTCAGAATTTTCCTTTTTCACCTTGAGTGGACAACTGTCGTAAGTTCCAACATAGTTTTTTTGATAAATGCATTTTAAGTAGTTTTACCACGGAGTATAATGTTCTGGGACATCGGAAGGTGTCAGAGACGATATAAACCGATCATCTATCGGATGAGTAGAAAAATAGTCAAAAAAAATAATGCGTGAACAAATCTACCTAGTATATGAAAAAACGCGAAATGTAAATAGTAAAATAACATTGTAATACACCTTAATATTTAACGATACTCAAGGTTTACTAATTATGATAATAATAATATATCTAATTTTATAATAAATACCTTATTCACTCAACACCTTCATGGTATATGCAACAGTTATTATTACTACACCCACGAAACTACAGAAAATCGCACTTTTAGTAACATTTTCGGGAAACTAACCACAAACACGACCGGTCAGTTTTAAATCACTCGCACACTGCAGCGGGCAGGTGAAGAGCAAGTTCAGTCGCGGTACAGGTCATAGTGCAAGATTTGCTTGTAAAAACTGAAGAGATAAACGCAGTCGACTCGAATTGGTTTAAATATAAACTCAACCTGTCCCCGTGACCACTTTTTTATCAGTTATAAATTGCGTCGTAATAAAATGCTTTATTCGCATCAACTTTATTAAAATATAAGGTTGATGCGAATAAATTGTATTATTGAAATTAGTATTTCAATCATAAATAATAAATAGCACACTTATGCGGCTCATATTATAATTACAACTTATATGTAAGTGATATCAAATTTTAATAACATTATGTATTTTCTTTTGTAATTTATATTTAAATCAAATATAAATTACAAAAAAATACATAATGTTATCAAATTTTAATAACATTATCTATTTTTTTGTAATTTATATTTAAATTAAATATAAATTACAAAAAAAAATAGATAATGTTATCAAATTTTAGTAACATTATCTATTTTTTTTTTGTAATTTATATTTAATTTAAATCAAATATAAATTACAAAAAAAAATAGATAATGTTATTAAAATTTGATAACATTGTCTATTTTTTTTTTGTAATTTATATTTGATTTAAATATAAATTACAAAAGAAAATAGAGAATGTTATTAAAATTTGATATCACACACATGCACGTTGTAATTATAATATTTAATACTTATACTGAAGGTATCTTTAAAATTGATCATATTACTAGTAGCTTCATAACTTTGTATCTCAAAAGATATAAAGTTGTAAAGCTACTATAAACTAAACGTGGTAGTAATTAAATATGATTATTTGTGAATACATTCAAGTTAATTTCTTAAAATTCTGAAAATTATATACCGATTTATAGCGTTTTATATAAACCTACTCATGTTGGATTTTGTAATTTTCAAGTTTAACACCTAAAAAAGTCTACAACCAGTGTAGATACGAATGTTGAAGGTGGCAGTAATTAAATAAAACTATTTGAGAACATACTCAAACAAATTTAATAAAATTCTCAAAATTATATGGCGACTTATAGCGTTTTATGTAAACCTCCTAATGTTGAATTTTTTAATCTTCAAGTTTAACACCCCAGAAAGTCTACAACCAGTTGAAATACGAATTTTAAAAGTAGTAGTCATTAAACATGATTATTATTAAATAGGTACGTTCAAGTTCATTTTATAAAATTTTGAAAATTATGTAGCAACTTATAGCATTTTTTGTAAACCTACTATTATTGGATTTTGGAATGTTCGAGTTTAACACCCCAGAAAGTCTACAACCAGATACGAATTTCAAACGTAGTAGTCATTAAAAATGAATATATTTGAATACATTTAAGTATATTTTATATAATTCTGAAAATTATATAACAACTTATAGCATTTATTGTAAACCTACTAATGTTAGATTTTCTAATTTTCGAGTTTAACACCCCAGACAGTATATATTCAATTAAGATACGAATTTCAAATGTGGTAGTCATTAAAGATGACTATTTTTGAATACATTCAAGTTCATTTTATAAAATTCTGAAAATTATATAGCAACTTATAGCATTTTTTGTAAACCTACTAATAATGTTGGATTTTGTAAATTTCGAGTTTAACACCCCAGAAAGTCTACAACCAGTTGAGATACGAATTTCATACGTAGTAGTCTTTAAAAATAAATATTTTTGAATACATTTAAAATCCTTTTATAAAATTTTGGAAATTATATAGCGACTTATAGCATTTTTTGTAAACCTACTAATGATAGATCTTGTAATTTTCGAGTTTTAACACCCGAGAAAGGATACATTCAGTTGAGATACGAATTTCAAATGTGGTAGTCATTAAATATGACTATTTTTAAATACATTCAAGTTTATTTTATAAAATTTTGAAAATTATATAGCGACTTATAGCATTTGTTATAAATCACTAATGTTGGACTTTGTAATGTTCGAATTTAACACGCCAGAAAGTCTACAACCAGTTGAGATACGAATTTCAAACGTAGTAGTCATTAAAAATGAATATTTTTGAATACATTTAAGTTAATTTTATAAAATTCTGAAAATTATATAGTGACTTATAGCATTTTTTGTAAAAGTACTAATATTAGATTTTGCAATTTTCGAGTTTAACACCCCAGACAGTATATATTCAATTGAGATACGAATTTCAAATGTGGTAGTCATTAAACATGACTATTTTTGAATACATTCAAGTTCATTTTATAAAATTCTGAAAATTATATAGCAACTTATAGCATTTTTTGTAAACCTACTAATGTTAGATTTTGTAATTTTCGATTTTAACACCCCATAAAGTATACATTCAATTGAGATACGATATTCAAATGTGGTAGTCATTAAACATGACTATTTTTTAATACATTCATGTTCATTTTATAAAATTCTGAAAATTATATAGCAACTTATAGCATTTTTTATAAACCTACTAATGTTGGATTTAACACCCCAGAAAGTCTACAACCAGTTGAGATACGAATTTCATACGTAGTAGTCTTTAAAAATAAATATTTTTGAATACATTTAAAATCCTAATATAAAATTTTGGAAATTATATAGCGACTTATAGCATTTTTTGTAAACCTACTAATGATAGATCTTGTAATTTTGTGAGTTTAACACCTGAGAAAGGATACATTCAGCTGAGATACGAATTTGAAATGTGGTAATCATTAAATATGACTATTTTTAAATACATTTAAGTTTATTTTATAAAATTCTGAAAATTATATAGTGACTTATAGCATTTTGTGTAAACCTACTAATGTTAGATTTTATAATTTTTGAGTTTAACACCACAAAAACTGTAGCACCAATTGGGATACGAATTTTAAATGCGGTAATAATTAAAAATGACTACTTGTGAATATATTCAAGTCAATTTTATAAAATTCTGAAAATTATAGTATTTAGTTATAGTATTTTACGTAAACCTACTAATATAGGATTTTGTAATTTCGAGTTAACACCCCAAAATATCTACAACCAGTTTAAGATACGAGTTGCAAACATGGCATTAAATATGACTATTTATGAATACATTCAAGTCAATTTCATAAAATTCTGATTATTAAATAGCGACTTATAGCATTTATGTAAACCTACTAATGTTGAATTTTGTAATTTTTGAGTTTAACACCCCTCAAAATCCACAACCATTTGACATACGAATTTCAAACCAATTAGTCAGTAAACATGACTATTTGTAATACACTCAAGTGGATTTCAGAAAATTCTGAACGTTATATAGCAACTTATAGCGTTTTATGTAAACCTACTAATATTGGATTTTGTAATTTTTGAGTTTAACACCCCAACAAATCTACAAACAGTTGAAATGCGAATTGTAAAGATGGTAGTCATTAAACATAATTATTATTGAATGCGCTCAAGTTCAATTTATAAAATTCGGAAAATTATAGCATTTTTTGTAAACCTACTAATGTTGGATTTAGTAATGCTCGAGTTTAATTTCCCAGAAAGTCTACAAACAGTTGAGATATAAATTTCAAACCTGGTAGTCATGAAATACGACTATATGGGAATACATTCAAGCCAATTTCTTAAAAATTTTAAAATTATATAGAGATTTATAGCGTCTTTTGTAAACATACTAATGTTGAATTTTATAATTTTTGAGTTTAACCCCCAAAAAGTCTACCAACAGATAAGATACGAATTTCAAACGTGGTAGTCCTCAAATATGATTATTTTTGAATAATTAAAATAAAATTCTTAAAATTCTGATAATTATAAAAGGATTTATAGCATTTTTTGTAAACCTACTAATGTTGCATTTTGTAATTTTGAAGATTAACACCACAAAAAGTCTACAAACAGTTGAGATACGAATTTCAAACATTATAATCATTAAATATAACAATTTTTGAATACACTCAAGTCAATTTCTTAGAATT
Organism: Lordithon lunulatus; assembly: GCA_963942505.1. Lineage (NCBI taxonomy): Eukaryota > Metazoa > Arthropoda > Insecta > Coleoptera > Staphylinidae > Lordithon > Lordithon lunulatus. The sequence goes on along the minus strand of OZ012673.1, from coordinate 1,721,639 downwards.
CTGAAATTATATAGCGACTTATAGCGTTTTTTTGTAAACCTACTGATGTTAGATTTTGTAATTTTTGAGTTTAACACTCCAAAATATGTATAACCAGTTGAGATACGAGTTGCAAACGGGGTAGTCATTAAATATGACTATTTATGAATACATTTAAGCCAATTTCATAAAATTCTGATAATTAAATAGCGACTTATAACATATATGTAAACCTACTAATGTTGAATTTTGTAATTTTTGAGTTAAACACCCCAACAAGTCTACAAACAGTTGAAATACGAATTGCAAAGGTGGTAGTCAATAAATATGACTATTTTTAAATAAAATTAAGTCAATTTCTTAAAAGTTTGAAAATTATATAGGAATTTAAAACATTTTTTTGTAAACCTGCCATGTTAGGTTTTGTAAATTTGGCCTTTAACCCCCTAAAAGTCAACCACTAATTGAGATGTGAATTTTAAACGTGGCAGTCATTAAATATGACTATTTATGAATGGCCTAAACCAATTTCTTAAAATTCTGAAAATTATATAAGGATTTATAGCATTTTTTGTAAACCTATTAATCTTGGATTTTGTAATTTTCGAGTTTAACCCCCAAAAACTCTACACACAATTGAGATGCGCATTTCAAACGTGGTAGTCATTAAATATGACTATTTTTAAATACACTCAGGTCAATTTCTTAAAATTCTGAAAATGATATAGCGACTTATAGCATTTTATGTAAACCTACTAATACATACTGGATTTTTTAATGTTCGTGTTTCACCTCCCAGTAAAACTAGAAAAAGTTGATATACGAATTACGAAGTGTGGTAGTCATTAAAGATAACTAATACTAAATACATTCAAGTCAATTTCTTAAAAGTTTGAAAATGATATAGTAATGTATTGCATTTTTTGTAAACCAATGTTAGATTTTGTAGATTTGGAGTTTAACCCGCCGAAAAGACAACAATCAATTGAGATACGAATTTCAAACAGTGGCAGTCATTAAACATGACTATTTACGAATACACTAAAGCTAATTTCTTAAAATTCTGAAAATTATATAAGGTTTTATTAGCATTTTTTGTAAACCTATTAATGTTAGATTTTGTAATTTTCGAGTTAAACCTCCCAGCAAGACTAGAAAAAGTTGATATATAAATTGCAAACGCGGTAGGCATTAAATATGACTATTTCTAAATACATTGAAACAATTTCTTAAAATTCTGAAAATTAAATAGGAATGTATAGTATTTTTTGTAAACCTACTAATGTTGGATTTTGTAATTTTCAAATTTAACACCCCAAAAAGTCTACAAACAGTTGAGTTACGAATTTCAAACGAGGTAGTCATTAAATATGACTATATATGAATACACTCAAGTCGATTTCATAAAATTCTGAAAGTTATATAGCATATTGTATGTGAACCTACTAATGTTGGATTTTGTAATTTTCGAGTTTAATCCCTCAAAAAGTCTACAAACAGTTGATATACGAATTTAAAACATTGTAATCATGAACTATGATTATTTTTGAATGCATCAAAGTAAATATTATAATATTTTGAAAATTATTTAGCTAATTACAGCATTTTTTATAACTGTTTGTTGGATTTTGTAACTTTTTAGTTTAACACTCCAGAAAACGGTTGAGGTACTCCTTTCAAGATTTGTATTCGATATTTTTAATTTAGTTTAGTAATTTTAGTAATAATATTAACAATTTTAATTTTTTTTATATTATATTTATTATATCATAGTTTTTACTCTTACTTTGTTACGTTTCCTATCTACGTATATAGCTGTGGAAATAAAGCATTATTATTTATAATTATTATTATTTATTATTATTATGTATTATTATTATTTATTATTATTATGTATTATTATTATGTATTATTATAATTTATTATTATTATTTATTATTATTTATTATTATTTATTATTATTTATTATTATTATTTATTATTATTATGTATTATTATAATTTATTATTATTTATTATTATTATTTATTATTATTATTTATTATTATTATTTATTATTATAATTTATGATTATTATTTATTATTATATATACATATTATTAATTTACCACCGCTCTTTTACTTTGCTTACTTTTGATTAAGTAAGTTGGTAGAAGCTAGCATTAATATTGGCTTGCAATTACTAATTTTAATTACAATACTTTCGACAAAACAATTACTCACCGGATACTCATCGTACTTAACACCGAGTAAGTAATCAGGATAGTCATCTGTGGCCCTCTCAGGAGCTGCACTCCTTCTCTCCACACCAAACCCCTCAGTCTCCGCAGAAAACGCGAAGAAAGCGATGCAGCCGAGCAGGAAAGCCATTTCAGATTGTTTCATTTCAAAACAATTAATTAAAATCGCGTAATTGTTTGTCGGTGATTTTTTTAATTGACCGTAGGTATAGCAGCAAGAAGCGTTGCCGCGTGTGCACCACCACGATCGTCCAGCGCCCCCGAAGTGCTGTGTTTAGGCTGCGATAATGTAATTGTGTACTGGCAGCGGGGCATCCCCAAGCGGTGGCTTATATACACGCCGCCCCCTTGCCGGTCTGCGCTATTTATCACGGTACGGCGGCGGCGTGCTATTTTTGCAAACGCGGACATTTTCAACCCCCTCCCACCAATATTCAAACAAATATCTTCTATACAATTGATATGTTTTATTGAGTTTGAATAATTTGAAATGTTAATTGATTTATTATTTTGTCAAATTTTGTCGTGTTGAAATAGAATGAAAAATAATTCGTGTTTTCTATCACAAATTATTAATTTATTAAAAGTACTTTATATGATTATAACATTACATATAAAAAAATATTAAGAAAATAAGAAATGAATTCATATATTCTCCTCGCATACAATTTATTCTTGACAAATAGAACGCGTTATATTTTTCCATTTGATTTATCATCCAATTCATTATTTAAAATAATTTGCTTTATGCTATGAGACAATTTAGATTGTGTCGCATCTTGATTAATTTTTGAGTCAAGAAATTGTCTTGTCTCAAACGACCTTAATATACGCCAAAAGGACCCTCGAGTTCCGATAGCTAATTGCAGAATTGTAACAAATACAGTAACTACTACTACTAAATACATAATCAAAATATTATTTAAAATTTGGATTGATAAGGCGTCTACTTTGTGAAAATTCAATTTAAAGGATATTTAAAACGACTTTTTACTTATTATCACACTTATACTTATACTTATACTTATACTTATACTTATACTTATACTTATACTTATACTTATACTTATACTTATACTTATACTTATACTTATACTTATACTTATACTTATACTTATACTTATACGACCCCTACCAACCAAACAATGCCCGTCCACTATTTCAAACGACTTGAACTATGCACTACACTTTTATATGTTATTTTCTATGATTAAATTAATGTCATTTATGAATTTAAGACTAGTTATAAAAATAAATGTGAAAAATAATGTAATGCATAGTTCAAGTCGTTTGAAATAGTGGATGGGCATTGTTTGGTTGGTAGGGGCCGCCCGCCCACCCCACCTTTGTTCGCATAGTTTTCCCATAGGATAACACTCTTTTTGGAATAGTTTAAACAATATAAAACGTCTGTATCAATTGAAAAAACTATGCGAGCAAAGGTGGGGTGGGTGGGTGGCCCCTACCAACCAAACAATGCCCATCCACTATTTCAAATAACTTGAACTCTGCACTATACTGTTATCCATTAATTTATATTTTATCCAATTAATTCCATGTGTTACTTTACGCCTAATTCTTAAAAAAAAGTGAGACATAATGTAGAGCATAGTTCAAGTCGTTTGAAATAGTGTACAAGCATAGGCAACGACTTGAACTAGGTACTACATTTTTCTTATTTTTTTTATGAATTACGCCTAAATGAATAAATGAAATTAATTGAATTATACACATTAATGGATAACAGTATAGTGTAGAGTTCAAGTCATTTGAAATATTGGACGAGTGTTGTTTGGTTGGTGGGGACCACACAAAAACCCCACCTTTGTTCGCATAGTTTTTTAAATGGATACAGAATTTTATATTGTTGAAGCTATTCCAAAAAGAGTGTTATCCTATGAAAAAAACTATGCGAACAAAGGTGGGGTGGGCGGGCGGCCCCTACCAACCAAACAATGCCCGTCCACTATTTCAAACGACTTGAACTATGCACTACACTGTTATCCATTAATTATTATGATTTAATTAATTTCATTTAATAATTTACGACAAATTCGTAAACAGATGTAAGAAACAATGTAGTGCATAGTTCAAGCTGTTTGAAATTGTGAACAGGCATAGTCAAGTTAACAACTTGAACTATGCACTACATTATTTCTTACATTTATTATTTATAATTATTTGAGTTTTAAACTGCGGTATATTAAAACTGAAGTTCATATATATTTTTCAAACTGACATCAGTTGTCACGTTAGCAGCCCGTTACTTAAACAACAAAATGCAAACATTGTTTATACTACTGTCTTCTGACGTTAGTAGTACATTATTGATGTCACTTTTGTAGAATTATGTCCCTCAGAAGTTACGCAACTGTTTGGGGAAAATGATGTTATTGCACAATGTATTATTATTACGAGGGGGCGGCATCGAAAACATCGCCGGCGGTAGTTTACGTAATGTATAATTAACCATTACGAACATAATGATAAAGATGAATACAGTTCTCTCTGTTTTTGATTGAAGATGCTATACAATCGATAATTCGAATAAATGACGTACATTTCCTCTTGTTATCTGCAAATTAGGATTTCCTAGAATAACGCTCATTATATTTATAGATAATAAAAAAATATAATCTTGAGAGGGATATATTGATATATCTACTTACGCATCAGTCTTGTTCTAGGGCGTACCGTAAACGAGGTTACTTTGCACCGCGTGGGGTAACTTTGCACCAACGTCCGAAAAAGATTCATCGTGGAGCCATATGTGTAGTTTCTAATTTAACTGCGCAACATGTTAATCACAAGATGGAAGTGTCATCTGCAGATCTTGTGAGAGAGTGGTTAGGAGATTTCTACATCAAAACCTAACTTTACGGGACTTGTTTATGACACCAATCTGTTGCAGTTTTGTTTAGTGTTGAAAAATTGCGTGTTCCACCGATTCGTGTGTAATACTATCAGATAAGTCACCATTTTAGTACCAGTTACACATCTTTGGCTATATATTTTGATAATTAGTTTATATTTAAAATCATCTGGTAAGTACTTGTTAACATTTTTAACACGTGGGGTAACTTTGCACCACAATATGGGGAGGCTTTGCACCAACGTCAAACTGTGTTAAAACTGGTGAAACATTTTTTTTTTAATTCACAAAATATATAAAAGACAGAAGAAAGGCAATAGGATATATCAGAAAAGACAAAGCGAATCCAGCGGGATGATGACACTGATGATCCAGTATTCTAGGACTCTTCAGATGAAGAATATCCCAATTTTCAAACATACTCGGAGCAAATAGTAAAAGAAATGGAAAAGGAAGAAAAAGCTGCAATGATGGAAGGTACGAAATCTCTAGCAGATGCTCTTGGCATAATTGCAGCAAAGAGAGTTGTAGGAGAATACATGATTTTCAAATACGAAGGGGAATTGTTTTCTGGTAAAATAATATCATTGGGGTGTAATTTCTTCTATGGTTAAATCTATCAAGTCGTGAAAATTGCCTGAAAATCCAGATGTTTCATACTATGATAGGGAGCATGTATTTGACAACATAAACCCCTCTACCATGGTAAATAGAAGAGGATTGTATCGAATTCCAGAAATGGAAAAGTTGGGTTGGCTGTAAATAATTAGTTTGCAATGTGTCGTTTATGTTTTTTGAAGAAAAAATCAGTTCCATGAATAAATTTTGTGTGCTCTATTGATTTATGTTTTTAACTTCGCATCTTTCCTATATACAACGGAGTTTCGATCAAAATGATGTGATGGTGCAAAGTATCCTACTCAAAGGGGTAACTTTGCACCAAATTTATATAATAAATATTGCATAATAAATTACTCACATTACATATATTTTATATTAAATAGCAACTAATAACACTAAAGAACAAAATGCAACAAGTCCCATATTTTTAACGCGCTTCAAAAAATATTTCTGTTCAATTAAAGACAAAAGACCTGAAAAATGATGCAAAGTAATCTCATTTTACGGTATTCAATAAAATGTGCAAAAATAAGTGTTATAGCTCAGTGGCCGAGTAGTTAGAGGCGTAGTCCATCTCGTACTGAGCATTCGGGAGCCTGAATTCGATCCCCAGCGGAGAACGAATTTTCGCGAATCACCTCTCACAGTTTTTCAGAGATTTTCTGTGAAGTTAAGGTCGATATTTACATTTAACTTCACAGAAAACCTCTGAAAAAGTATGAAAGGTGAAAAGGCGAAAATTCAGGCTTCCCAATGCTCAGTACGAGACGGACGACGCCTCTAACTACTCGGCCACTGAGCTATAACACTTATGTTTGCACATTTTATTGAATACGCCCTAGAACAAGACTGATGCGCAAGTAGATATATAATTATATCCCTCTCAGGCTCCCCAGCTCAGAGGAGTTTAATCACTGAGCAGATTAAACTCCTCTGAGCTTCTCCCTTGACCGGCGGAAAAGCCTCACGGCTGATAGCCCAATAAAAAGTAGAAGTGTTTTTAAACGAGAACATAAAAAAAGTATGAATTCACCTCTTAGCAATCTATATATCGTCCCCTAAACAGCAACACCATACATCTATATTTGAGCCTGTGAGAATGAAAGTGGTTTAAGTCACTTTTGAATTGTTTTGAAAATGAGAAGATTTTGCGTTTGGTATTTATGTAAATCGACGTGCGCAGTTGCAGACTTGAAATAAATGTATTCATAAATAAAAATGTAACTGCGTAAGTAGATTTACATAATTACCAACCGCAAAATCGTTTCCTTCCTTTTCAAAACAATTCAAAAGTGACTTATACCACTTTCATTTTCACAGGCTCATTTTATTCGAGGTTGGCAGGAGGAGAGAAAAACTGATTATAAAATGTAATCAATGTTGCTCAGCTAATCAGGATTAATTAAGAAAATCTCTAGTGATTTATATACATATACATAATTTGATTCACAGATTCACAGCCAGGAATACTCTGTGTTGCACAATTGCACAAAATAAAATTTAATATATATATATATATATATATATATATATATATATATATATATATATATATATATATATATATATATATATATATATATATAAATAATCATTTATCATATTAGTAGTACTAATAGTACTAGTTTAATTTATATGAATTTTTTAATTATTTGTATTGCCATTTGTAATGACATGTGTAAAACTTTTAGTTATTAACACGAATAAATTGAATTGAATTGAATAGAATTGTATATTTGCCACATTTCATAAATCTTGCGGTATAACTGTATGCAAACAATTATACATTCGCGCGTCATCTATTACCACCTAATACAACTCTTCAAGGATATGATATATGCAACCAACCGGGCTTATATAATGACAAGTCATTCAACAAAAAGCAGCCATTATCGGACTATTATTCATATTTTTCCGTAATTATTAATTACTAAAAACAGAAGTGAATTTAGGGTCTAGATTAATCTTCCATACTAGTTTTGTCTCTTGCCTAAAACAATATAGCAGCATTCATATATTAATATCGCATCCATAAATATTTATACAGAATCACATCTAAAATTATTCAGTCTGAATTGCCGTATTCAAGTAAACAACATATCACAATCTTCAGATGAGAAAAGTCTAAATAATGACCCTAACTACAACCGTGGCCTTTAAAAACACAAATTTTAAAACTTAATTCTAGTTATCAATACTGTAACATACGCAACCATTCACACTGGCATTTACAATACAAATAGTTTTAGATAAACACAACAACAACAATAGCAATGTAATTTAACAACTTGCAATGCAAATACGTTTACAATTAATTTAGTTTTTAATTTCGTAATACTTATTTGCGTCTAAAATTGTAGGCTTCATTATACATTAATAAAATGACATTGAAATGAGTAATAACCAATGTCCCTCACAGTGGGTGTTTAATTCATTTATAACATCCCATGAACATTTTAAGTGAATAACATAGTTGAAACGCTTACAAAGTGAGTGATAAACAGGCAAATGTGTAATAACAAAGTGATATAACCTCAAAACCATGGGCACCCCCTCACAGTTCTTGGAAGATGCAATTGAGGCAGCTAAACGAGCCGTGCAATTCGATAGCGATGGCAAACAAGAGCCCGCAGCATACTTCTATGATATTGCTGCGAAACTTTTAGTTAAAGCTGCAGAGGTTAGTGAGGATGACAAAGCTGTTAATTTGAGAACAAAAG